>NC_061157.1:19578862-19583862 GCF_022113875.1 Hydra vulgaris | reverse complement strand
AGTTACTGTGGAAATTTAATTAGCTAGATAGAAGTTAACTAAAAATGTTAAATTACTTTGTAAGGAGGAAGCGGAACTGCTTAACAATATCGCTGATGATGTTTAGCGAGTGGGCTTTATATCTTTAACTAGTATTTTACAGAAAAAAAAAAACTTTAAGTGTAAGTATAACGAGTTTGTAAGAATGGCTGAAGCAAAAATAATTGAAGTTAATAAACCAATTTGTAATACATTACATACATATAAATACATCCCTTATATATAAAAAATAAGATTATACTAATTAAATCTGTAATATGTTTACAATACGTTGACAAGTTAAAAAATATGAATTTAAAACATTTATTTTTGTAAACAAATTTTATTTTAAAACATTTATAGCTTTATGGATGTGACTCCGAGAATAAGCCATTGTATGAAAATAATTATTCCTTTAATAATATATTCTTAAAACAATGGATGCTAGAATTCTCAACGAAAACATAACAAAAACAAAAACAAAAACAAAAAAAAAATATTTCGAAAAGTAATTTAACAGAATACTCTAGAACAGTCGCTTAGTATTTTCAGTTATTTATTAATTGAACCAATAGAATTAGTTGTTCGTAAATTTGGCGAGTTTTTTGTGTTCGCGAATATTCTTTATTTATTTTTCGCACTAAGATGTTTCACAACATTCAAGTTTATATAAATTTCCTTATACGTCCGTAAAACAAAATCTTTTTAAATTTACGATAAAATGAACTTATTATTTTGCGGATAAACAAGGAAACATACGTAAACTGAAATGTTCTCAAAACGCCTGAAAATCTGGCCGGCTTTTCGCAAGTAAATATAATTTCCGTGGTCAATTATCGAGTGCGATCGCACCCGCTTCCCGACCAAGCCTAATGTATATATATTATATTATAGATATTTATAATTAGCGAAATATAAATATATATATATATATATATATATATATATATATATATATATATATATATATATATATATATATATATATATATATATATATATATATATATATATATATATATGTATATATATATATATATATATATATATATATATATATATATATATATATATATATATATATATATATATATATATATATATATATATACATATTGTTAATTCACCTCCTCAAGGCCGAGAAGGCCACTACAGTTGAGGAGGCTACTTATTTGTCGTTATAATCCTCTCTCAACTCTATAACTCCGAAACATGAATTTTGATGAACAAGGCTACTGTGCGGAGAAACGAGCACTTACAGTGACATTAGCATTATCGGGGACATTTTAGTGTACCCGTTAATTTTTTGTCCCCGTAAGCATGATTTTTTTTGTAAAAAAATGTACTCGTCAGAAACTTTTATAAGAACAAAAAGTACATATATCGACTGACAAATAGTCTGACTCGAAAGGGAGTGCTGCTACATCGACTTAGGGTTTGGTTTGGCCAGGCATCGAGATCAGGCGTAGGGTTAGGTAATAGCAAGGTTTAAATTTGGTTATATCATTGTAAATAATCGTTTTTGTAATTAGCTAAAGTTAAAAATGAAATATAATATAAAATAAATAAATAAAAATAACAAAAATTAGTTTAAAAAAAATATTTTTATAATAAAATAATAAATTTAAATATGTATAAAAAAAAATAGTAATAAAAAAAAAATAAAAAAAAATGTATAAATATGATAAAAATAGTATAAAAAAAAGTAAAAAAAAAAAACAACAGAACGGTAACAAAAATAACATGTCCCCGAAAGTCGCCAACTAGAATGCTATAAATAAATAAATAAATAAATAAATAAATATATATATATATATATAATATATATATATATATATATATATATATATATATATATATATATATATATATATATATATATATATATATATTATATATATCATATAATATATATATATATATATAGAAAGTTTAAATGCACTTGTTTTTTTTAACTTATATAATACTTTTAAGAAATGATAACTCAATAAATTGAGGAGATGTGCTCTGTATTTTTATGTTTATACTATGGCTATAATTTATTAGTTTAGAATAAAAAAAAAATTGTATGGATATTATAACGGAGGTGGAGAGTAATGAGAAAATTAATGGAGTAATTAACTTTTAATTTTTGAAATAAATTAAAAACGCACTTTGATAAGAAAATGCGTAACACTAGTTGATTGAGAGATTTTTTAGTGAAGTCTTTTGCATTTTTATCACTCAATAACCTGTTAATGTTAGTATATTTCATTTGGATCCCTTTTCTTATTTTATTTTGAATAAAAACCACAATTACGATTTGATTTAAAATCCAGCAATTTTCAACTGATCCAACTTTATCAAAATATCATATTCTCATGGGTTAAAAAGCTGTTTCGTCAAAAACAAAATGACAAGTCATTGGAATGCATAAAATGAATATAAAAAAATTGGCAGACGCCTAAATATTTCTGAATTCAGCGTTCGTACAACAATAAAAAATTATTTATCAACTGGTAGTGTCAATGATAAAACTTGTACTGGGCGTCCGAAAAAACTCACAGCACGCAATAAAAACATGCTTCACACGCTAAGCAGACGTAACCCAAAAGCAGGAGTATCAACTTAAAGTTTCGAAATCAATAACTAGAAAATAACTAGTCACAAAATGCTCAAACAAAAACTGACCAAACTGTGGTATAAAATACTAATCAAGATGATTGAAAACTTAATTGAATCAATGCCAAGGCAAATACAAGCATATATTAAAAACAACGGGGGTCATATTCTGTATTAGTATATTTCGATTAAAAGAAGTTGTAGGTTTAAGCTTTATTACACTTTTTTCTTAGGAATCTTTTGATACTGAGTTTGTTATTTAATTTCAGAAAAGATTGTGTATATATATATATATATATATATATATATATATATATATATATATATACATATATATATATATATATATATATATATATATATATATATATAAATATATAAATATATATATATATATATATATACATATATGTATATATAAATATATATATATATATATATACATATATATATATATATATGTATATATATATATATATATATATATATATATATATATATATATATATATATATATATATATATATATATATATATATATATATATATATATATATGTATATATATATATTTATATACATATATATCTTATACTGCTGAGTTAGGTGAGCATGATGATGTCATACTCACCTAACGTCAAATAGCCTGCTGCCGGGGGCTTCAGTACATACATCGACTGACAAATAGCCTGACTCGCAGTTGAGTGCTGCTACATCGACTGAGTGTTTGGTATGGGTCAGCAACCTTTTCATTAATTATTCTTTGTTTTCCCTCCTCGTTTTCTAAAAACGCTCACTTAATTTAGGCTAGAAAAAAAAGCGAGCAATTGCGCATATAATTATGCTATATATATATAGTATATATATATATATATATATATATATATATATATATATATATATATATATATATATATATATATATATATACTACATTATATAGTATATATATATATATATATATATATATATATATATATATATATATATATATATATATATATATATATATATTATATATATATATATATATATATATATATATATATATATATATATATATATATATATATATATATATATATATATATATATATATATATATATATATATGTATATGTCTGTGGGCCTTGTTTTAAATAAAAAAAACGCATATCACAATAGTGTAATGTGAATTCGACATCATAATGTTCTCTTTACTTTTTTATTTTTTAAGACTTAAACTTTTTTAAATTACTGCAATAGTATTAATAAAAGGAGTTTAACCTTATTTAACTTCTCTTTTGTTTTATAAGAGAATGTTTATTTTTTTAATTTTTTTTAATATTTAATAAATAAATTTAATATTACATTTAAAAAAATGTTTGATATTAAATTTTTTTTATCTTTTCTGGAGATTTGCATAAATGAATTAAATTACGTTAAATTTTTGAATTTTTTAATTTCTTATTACGGCATTGCAACTACAAAAGAATATTTATTTAAAAAAAAATTAGAGAGTATCAAATACAAAAATAAAAATTGACCTTATTTATTAAAAGTTTACTATTTCATTAATGATTTTGTTGTGAAAGCAAATATTATTTTTCAAATATTATTAATTAAAATTATATCCCTGTATATATTGCTTATCAAAAAATAATTGCTGCAACGCATTAACACATTGAGACAAGCGGAAATTATTTGATTTATGTCTAAGGTATGATATATTAGTTTTACCCTTGTGGTACAATGATAGTAGTGCGCGAACTACTGATAGTAAGTTTTTGCTGTAATAAAGTTTCTCAAACAGCAAATCCCAGTTACAACTATCGAAGGCCTTGTTTGCGTCTAAACTACAGATATATACTGGCGAGTTATTATTATTATAGTGTTTTAATGTCTCACTCAATAGGAACTCTGCATGCAGGGTGGAGCTATTTTACTTGAAACTAAATTGATGAGAGTGGCTGTTTGATATTTCCGAAATTACTTGCATGATAATATATTCAAAGATTTTTGTTAAGATAGGTGTGATACTAATACCGCGATAGTTACCTGAATTATTAAGAGATTTTTTATAGGGTTTTACTATGGAATAACTATGAAAATTGATAAGTACTTCAGCACAGCTCCATTTTTAAAGATACTATTATAAAACTTTGAAAGCCATGTAAGGAGGTTGTTGTTGGAAGAATTTTTAATATGTACTGCAGTAATTCCACAAAAGTCACGTGACTTTAGCTTACGAATACTAGGTTCAATGTCAGAAGTTGATCAGACTATTTTATATGGTTCAACTATAAGTTGGGGAATATTACGGTGTTTGGAATACACCTATTCACAGTTCCGATATAAAATTTATGCGCACGCAGAAATGGAAGTAAAATTGTAAACAATAAC
>NC_061157.1:19558862-19573862 GCF_022113875.1 Hydra vulgaris | reverse complement strand
GCTGGCAATTATACACTCTCCTTGATCTTTAGATGTGTTAATGACGGAGGCAATTACACTAAGTTGAGACAGATATTGTTCTAATGATTCAGAAGTATTTCTATATGAAGATAGGTAAACTCCAATAAAAGTAAAAACTCTGTTGCCATATGAACCTTTTATTGCAAGAATGTGTTCATCTTTGTGTATTATGTGAAGAGAAAGCAGTAAGTTGTTACGAACTAAAAAAGAAATTCCCACAAATGGTCTTCCGTATTCTTTCTTTTCTGCAGAGTGAAAAAATAATTGCTGTGCCGGAGCTGATAAATTATGTAAAATAAATCTCTTGGCATTTGAAAGCCAGTGCTCGTATAGAAAAATTATATCAAAAGAGTTAATTAAGATAGAGATACAGTATATGTTTAATTTAAGACTCTGACAGTTATACGCATAGAGACTAAAACTATTTGAATTTATTGCACGTCGATTATTTATCGATTATCGATTAATTTACGATGTCAGATTGACTTTTAGCTACTGAATTATTATTTTGAAGCATCATTTCAGTTCCTAGGTTTTCGTAAGATTTTCGAAATTGTTTAACAATAATATTGTGGTTTCAAACTTTTGGTTTTAGGACTATGTGTTTTTTTTGACTTTTTATTGTTACTTTAAAAGAGCGGTTTTATTTATTTTCCTAGTGTGACAGCAATTGGCTCAACACCTAATACTTTCTTAATTTAATTAAACAAAAAAGCTTCGGATGTGGAATTACAAACTCCTCCAACAAATATAATGAATTCTCAAACAATATGGATTCCTGCAATAGAGTTTCTGTTCTTAGCAAATTTATTTCCAAAATTTGGTTCTTTCCTTGATGCAGATACCCCCGGTTTCAAATAATAATTCTTTCTTTCATCCAAACAATCTTGATCAATACTTTTATGTTCAATTTTTTTTTAAGACTGTTGTACTAGCAAGGTGTTATTATTATGGTATTAAGGTATGCTATTTTGGGTGGTAATTTAACTTTTTGTACATAAGTTTCACCTGTTTTATCTTTTTTTAATTTATCCTCTACGTGAAGGATAGATTTGTTTTACGTTGCGTATGATTTTGAGTTAAGGAATGAAAGCTTATTGAATTAGTAACAATTGAATTTTCTATAGGTTTTTGAAGAAACGACAAGTTCATGGCCTAGTTTAGAAACAGCTGTTGCTGATTTTTTATAGTTTCAGAATTTGATTCTCGGAGTTTATCATATTTCCTCTGCAGTATGCAAAGATCTTCTTGAGTTTTTATTTTATCTGATTGCAGTGTCTTTAGGCGGTCATTAAGTACTTTTAAATTAGTTTAGTTAATTCTAAATAAGTTTATTTTTTTATATGGAACGAAGAAGATTTTAACTGCAATAGCTTAATAAAATAAAATATTAATATAAAAAAAAATTGATTGCAAAATTTGTGTTTTAATAACATATAAAAGTATTGGGTTTTATAAATTCATTTTTAATTTTACTTGTTATTCAATAAAAGTCATTAAAATTGTTATTCAAAAATCTTATCAGTTACTTTAGCCTTTTCAAATGCATTATCATCAAATTTATTGCCCTAACCGGGTAATCTGCCCACCATGTACAGCTAAATTTGCCCTTATGTTTTTGCTTTAACGCTATTTTTAAAAATTTGGATTTAATTTTTAAAAAATATAAACAAACCCATGTTTAAAGCATTATGTTAGTGGCAGTTTTTATGATCTATCTTGTGCACTTAATTTTCATAAGTTTATCTGTAACAACGACCTTTTTTGAGATTTGTATTGTTTTAAGCGAAAGTAAATCAAAAAAAAATTAATTTGAAAATTTTCAAAATTTACCGTTAGAGTTTTGGATTAACCTTGAGGCAGTGAGATTTTTTGTCAAACCGTGAGCCTCGCAGTAAAACCTGGAGAGTTGGAAGGTCTGATCCTAATGATCAATATGATCATCATAATCATCATTTACACATTCTAAAGTATAGATAATTTTTCAAAATTTATGTTAAATTTTAGATATATACGCATATATTAACATCTTTATGACCAACATGATCATCATAATCATCATCCTCATCATTATCATCATCATCAGCAACAGGAGCCTTTAGCCTTCCTCTTTCATACTATTTCTCTAATCATAGTCAATGCTCAAACAAGCTATTAATTCCATTACAATAAATCAAACTCATTCTTGTTTGGCTTCTTATTTAACAAGTTGCATCCTTTTACTTCATACTATAAAAACTTTTATTAATCCAGTTTTTTTCCTTGCACATTAAAAAAACCTTATAGCTCTTATCCATCTTCATGTTTTCCTTTTTTATACAAACTACAACTTTTTACCTTTTTAATCTTCTATTTTAAAGTAACTCATAAATTATTAGTGGTTGCTTGCAACCTTGTTGGAAGGAAATTAGAGTTATTGTTGGAAGGAAATTAGAATATTTTTCTAGCCCTGGCTAGGAAATGTTATAATTTTGCAAAAAGTCTTTTTTTTAGCAGACCCTCGATCACTTCCTACTTGAGTTGAAACGGCTATTTATTATTGCAAGAAATCAATGTTAAAAGATGCTGTCAGATGCAAAGCTCCATTATTCTCAGTTCACTAAATCTCATATCTTATCTCAAAAGTTAGGCTCTAGAGACATCAGGAAAATCTTTCATAGTATCATTAACAAGGGTAGATCTAACATTCCATCTCTTATTCATGGAACTGATCTTATTAACTCTCTTCAAGATACGGCAAAACTATTAGCAAAGAACTTTTCTTTTAATTCAACCCTCCAATCTTATGGCCATTCTCTTCCTTTTATTCCAATTAAACAGGTTAACCCATTGTTAGACATTCAAATCACTACAACTTTTGTTGCTAAAGTCATATCTTGATTAAACTCTTCTACGGCTTGTTGTCCTAATAACATTACTGTCATAGTCTTACAAAATTGTTTTCTAGAACTCCCTTCAATACTCTTTAAACTATTTAATAGTTTGGCATGATGGTTTTCTCCTTAAGCTTGTTTCATATGGTTTATCTGAGAAAGTTTTTGAGATGATCAAATTGTTTCTTCCTAACTGCTGTATCAAAGTCATCCTTAAAGGCCAACACTCTTCTTTTGTTTTAATAATTTCTGGGGTACCTCAAGGTTCTATCCTTGGTCCTGTTATTTTTCTTATCTACATTAGTGATCTTCCCAATGACCTCACATCTAAAACAGCTCTTTTTGCTGATGTCTCAACTTTATACTCCTGTCTTGACAAAAAAGTCTTCTCTTTTCGGTTGCTTAGAACAGGCAGCCGATCTTGAATCTGATCTTACTTCTGTAACAGATTAGGGCTCACAGTGGCTTGTAAAGTTTAACTCCAACAAAACTCAGTTATTTACTGCAAACAGTTATTGCAGTACTGTCAACTTTCTTAAATTGATGAATGGCAACCCTCCTACTGAGTTTTCTTCTTAATGTCTTCTTGGATTATAATTTACTACTGACTTTTCATGGAAACCATATATACAATCAATTAAGTCAGCATCTGCAAAAGTTGCTTCTCTTTATTGTGCCATTTTTTCTCTCCTGATTATTTTCTCTACCTCTACAAATCTCTTATTCATCCCTCTATGAAATTTGTTGTCATTAGAAGAACCAGCTTTGGGCTGGTTCTTCTAATGATGCTCTTTCTCTTCTAGACAAGGTCCAAAAACACATTGTAAAGGTAGTTGGATCCGCTCTATCTGCTAAGCTTAAGCTTCTTTCCCATCGTCATAAAGTTGGATTTCTTTCTCTTTTTTACAAATACTATTATGGTTGCTGCTCAAAGGAAGCTATTATATCTAGTTCCACTAGCTCAAAGTCATTCTCACTTGACTTGTCAGTAAGCAAAGTCTCATTCTTTTACTGTATCTGCTACTGCATGCTCTAGAAACTTTTATTCGTCAAGTTTTTTTCCTCACATTGGAACACCCTTTAGAACTCTCTCCTGTCTTCATGTTTTTCTGATTCATATAATCTTCAATTTTTTAATTCTTCTGTCACTCTTTTTTTTTTTTATAACTCTATTCTTTTGTTTTTAGTAACTCCTAACATAATAGTGGTTGCTTGCAGCCTTATTATGTATATGATAAATTTATAACAAATAAAAAAAATCAATAAATAAATACTAAGCCATTGTAGTTTATGATAAAGAAAAATATATATATATATATAGATAAAAGTTTACTTTACAGTTTGTTTAATATTATTTCTAAAATAAATTTAATTCGTAATTTTGTATTAATTCTTTTTTAGAGAAAGCTGCAGCAATGGTTCCGTGAAACAATTGATTATTGATTTAAAAAATCATGGGAAAAGTGTTGAATGCTATGACTACAAAGAAAGGTAAACAATTTTCTCATACTATATTGTAGCACTGTGGAACTGGAAAAAAAAAGAAAAAGATTTATTTTTATAAAAAATACAGTTTGGTACAACTCAAATTTGGTACAGCTATCTAGAAATATGTTTAAAGTCAATTCAACAAAAAAACAAAAAAAAATCATTTTGGTCATGGCAAAATCAATATTTGAGCATATAACAATGATTATTTATATAATTATTGTTATATAAATAATCAATCAGAACACCAAGTCTTATAAACTTTTACTTGATTGTTAAAATATAATTTAATTTTAATTAATAAGTGTTTAAAAATTTTGTAAATTATTTTTTTTTTAATTTTATTTGTACATAATATATATATATATATATATATATATATATATATATATATATATATATATATACACATATATATATATATATATATATATATATATATATATATATATATATATATATATATATATATATATATATATATATATATATATATATATATATATATATATATATATATATATATATATATATATATATATATATATATATATATATATATATATATATATATATATATATATATATATATATATATATATATATATATATATAAGTTTATTCAACTAATTGTCACACTTTTTTTACTTGGTTTATAGGCTAGTTTAGGCTAGTTAGTTTGTTTAGTCCAGTGTTATGCCATATCCAAAATATTTCCGTGCGCAAAAAATACAAAATGAATTTTTATTTTCAAAAAAATTTTTAAATATGTTTGGTTCCTGTAAAAATAGGTAATTGTACATTGAAGCCATATAACTAGATTAACTTATGTAAATAAAAAAATAAAAAATTACATGGTTTAGACAGTTATCAAAACATATTTTAGGTATTTTTGTGTTTAAGTTAAAAAAAATTATCTAACTTCAACTTAATCCAGAAATTAGAATGCTGGATAGTTTTGGTTTTGTTTATGTTTACTTACTTTTAATGACACTTTTCCTTGTACTTCTACATAAAAAGGTATCTTTAAGAGCTGTTTATTTAAAACAAACAGTAAATTTAAATGTCAAATATATATATATATATATATATATATATATATATATATATATATATATATATATATATATATATATATATATATATATATATATATATATATATATATATATATATATATATATATATATATATATATATATATATATTATATATATATATATATTAAATATATTGTATTAACAAAAATTGTATTTAGAAATAAATTGTTCACTGAAGTTATGACATTGATTTGTAAGTTTACACCGACTGCATATGGTTGCCCAAAAAATGGATAATATTAAACCAATTTGTAACAAAATTAATAAAGTAAGTTTATGTTTATGTATTTTTATTTTTATCTATTTTAACACATTTTACCCAATGATTTAAACAAGAAAACAACTACTTGTTTTATTATAAATTCAAATACAAATCTGTGTGTGTGTGTGTGTGTGTGTGTGTGTGTGTGTGTGTGTGTGTGTGTGTGTGTGTGTGTGTGTGTGTGTGGTAATTAAAATGTTTCAGATTCAAACCCACTTAAGAAGTTCTTTAGAAGACTAACTTGTTTCTCTATGCAGTAGCCTTGACAAGTTTCATGTTTAATAGTTTTCAAAAGGTTGAGAGAGATTTTAAAATGAAATAAAAATATAAAAAAAATGAAAAAAAATACTGGAGTAGTTTTTTTAAAATTTAAAGAGACCTCCTCAAATTTAGCGGTCTTATCGGAGGTGAATTAAACCAAATTGAATTGTTCAGCTTTGTTTTAAAGTTTTTAATTTTCTTATGTATAAATTTATTATTGCAGACAAGCACTTCAATCTTTTAAGAATGTGTTTTTTACTTGATCAAGATTGTCAGCAACACCTGTATCTTTTTTTGCAATTTTTTCTGTTTCTTCTAACAAATCATGCTGTTTTGAAATCTAGACTTTATTCCTTGTTAAAGATTGTCGTTATGCAGAATTTAATAACTGTTAATAATATTAAATCGAGTAAGAAAAATTTTCAAATGACAAATTTTAATTATTTTGAAGAGTTTTAACCTAAAGTGAAAAATTTAACGAGAAATAAACTTGGATGGATTATTTTGAATAAGTTAAATTACATTTTTATTTCCATTTAGCTATAGCGCTAAAGATAATTAAATAAGTTTTTTATTGAAATTTTATTGGTTATAACGCTTTAATTCGGTATTTTTTCCTCAAGACCATTTTGTTCGTACCAACATCATAATTGTGGGGCTTTCACATTTTTGATGAAATAAATGCCTTAAGAAATAATTCGTTTTGAAAACATATTGGAAATTCCTTGCTTTAAAAAAAAGAAAGATTTGAGAACTATATTTACTTATATTTACTTAGTATTACTGCTAATAATTAAACATAATACTCTGTATTATATTTACTTTGAGCAGTTATTCAGATCGATGCAATAAACTCCAATATCTGTCATAGTATCAAAAAGCTTATTGATAAAACAAATCACTTAAACAATTTCTATCTAACTCAACACATCTCATGCTTTCTATCTAACCCAACACATCTCAAGCATTTCTATCTAACCCAACACATCTTAAGCTATCAAAAAGCTTATTGATAAAACTTCTTAAACACATTCTATCTAACCCAACACATCTCAAACCACAGGCAGAAACCCTGACAGATTATTATATAATAACAATATTGTTAACACTAGTTTGTATCAAAAAATATTTGTTCAGAAATATTTACTTAAATTTCGAGATGGTATCGAAAACCTATATCTTTGTAAGTAATTCACTCAGTACATCTGCCACTTATCATTTTTAACCTAAGAGAATAATACTCCAGATTAAGAAGAAAAAATTGTAAAATTTATTTATATGCAATGCAAATTTAACTAAATAGTTATAAAATAAAATAAAAATAGAATATGTGTCTATATATATATATATATATATATATATATATATATATATATATATATATATATATATATATATATATATATATATATATATATATATATATATATTATATATATATATATATATATATATATATATATATATATATATATATATATATATATATATCTTTAAAAGTCATTTCTTGTTATACGATATATATATATATATATATATATATATATATATATATATATATATATATATATATATATATATATATATATATATATATTTAATATGTAAGTTGATTTTAATAAAAAAGGCAGCGTATAACTATTTTTAAATATATTTTGATGTAAAAAAAAAAAAATATATATATATATATATATATATATATATATATATATATATATATATATATATATATATATATATATATATATATATATGCGTGCATAATATTGTAGAATTGTTTTTTCTAGATTGTTTCTAGAAGTTGAAATCATGATGTTTTACGTCATAGTGAGCTCCTAAAATTTTTATATTTTTACGTCATAGCAAGAAAAATTTGATTTTACCAATTTTTGGTTTATGTTTAAAAAAGATCAATTTTTTATATCACTTGGGGAAGTTTTCTGTCTAGTGTTTTTATAAATATTTGTTTATGTAATTGTAACTTACACTTTGTTACCTGATTTTATTATGTATATAAACTTTTTGTTAATTTATAACGAAAAGGTTTTTATATTTATTTTTATAGTTTTTAGTTGTATTTTTATATAATTTTTGATAAAATTTGATAAAATCAAATTGCCAAATTTTTCTCTATATTTTTTAATATGAAAATAATACTATATGCAGGGGTGGACACAGGTTTCAAATTTACCCCGTCTAAAAAAGCGCCTTACGCCACGTTCTAAGTGACGGAACTACGCCCACAAGGCAAATGAAAAAAAAAAAGGAGGGCTGGAGCAAGGGCGGATTCAGACCATGAAGTCAAGGTAGAAGGGGGCAAGTTTTTTGATTTCGACTATTCAGACCACTCATTTACAGGTTTAATGAATTTTTAAGCAGGCAAGCGCAAAAAATAGAATTTGCACTACATAATTTTATCGGAATTTGAAGCCACGTTGAAACAGCCTCCTAAATTTAGTTACGTTTTTAAACAATGTGCTCAATATATCAAAAAAAAAAAAAACCTAAAGAGAGGGGGGAAGGGCAATGACTCCAATAGCCTCCTTCTATGTATCTCTTTAAATCTTCCTACCATTGGGCTAGAGGATTTAAAGGTAATAGTTTTTGAAAACAATTACAGTAAAAAACTGGTTTAAATGGTACTAAAACTAAAATTTATTAAAAATAATTTTTATTTGTTTTATTTTATTGCTAAATTAGAAAATGATAGAAAGAAATTGTCAATGTCAGAAAGCGAAGGTTAGTGTTTGCCTGAACAATGACCACTAATAATATAGCTAATCCCAAACAAAAGTATGGGTTTATATCTAAATCATCCTGTTAAGGACACCATTGATGTCTTGGTTCAAGGGGTTTCCATACATATTTGTTAGCTGTTATAGGAAGAGCTGTGATAATGGAAAATAATTTTTTAATATAAAGTAGTTGGCGTGTATTAAAACAAGCAGCATAAACATTGTTCAAGTAATGAGGTAGTCAATTTTTTATAGAAAATATTTTAATAACATTATCAATACAAGGAACAATTCCTTAATGGATGTACATTAATGCAAAAACATTAAGTCAATCTTCTAACATATTGTTTTTGTATAACCTTTTTGCAAACGTAACTTACTCTAAACATTTTAGGTTTCTGAATAACAAATAGCTACTAAGTATAACTTTGTGCAAGAATTATAGATATGAATCATTCATATGAATCGTTAAAGTAACAAAGTTTAAAATTGTGAACAAAAATAAATATTCGAAGAAATCAAAAGTACTTCACTGTATTAAAACTATCTATCAAAATATAAAATGACTAACAAAAATACTTTCAACTTAAAATGTTAAACAAAACAAACTATAAAAACAAAGCTATGTAAAACTAACTCTTTTTTAAATCTGTTTCTAATTTACTAATTGCATTATCCAGCTGTTTAATAAGGGTTTGCTTTACTTTTACTTTTTGCCTGAAAGCATTGGCTTTAACTAATAATTCCATGGAATTAGATTCTTCTGCTTGAATGCTAAAACGTTCAATTTCTTCGTTTAGGGTATCAGCGATTAGCTTTCTTTTTTCTGCTTTTTTAGTAATAATATTTTCCTTTTTATTTTCATCTAAATATTGCACATATCGAAAAAAAGCTAACTTGCAACTTTTTGTTAATTCATTAGTTATTGTGAAATTTTGAACATCCAGTTTCGATGCGGTTAGATGGTCATAAACAGTACGCTGATTAATCAAACAAGTTTGTTGCATGTTCTTAATTAAAAAGTTTTTGTTGACACTAAAACCTCGCTCAACAGCACACTGACTGTGAGATAAAATAAAAACTAAGATGCAAATTTTCTTTAAAAATTCAAAATATTTGTTCCCATTCAAGTAAGACATTAAAAACTTGTCAAGTCGCATTTTTAGGCAATTAAATTGCCTGAACTCTTTCTTATTAACTGCTACAATAGATTTTGTAAGTTCTTCAAACTGATCTTTTGTAGAACCAGCTGTTTGGGCCGATATCAACTTTGATCTATGCAGCTTATTATTCAGCTGACCGAAACAAAGCAAACCCTACTTCTTTGTTATCAATCATATTATTAGGGAATAGACATGCTGCGTTTCGCACTAACATATATTTTAAAGGACTTCTTTTTTCAGTTTTTAAACAACTTTAACCATCATATTAATGTAATCTTCTTTAAATTTGTTTTTTGCAGTTTCTTTTACATCTTTAGAGCCTAAAATAAATTTGACTGTTGTTCCAAGGTGTATTTGATCAACTGGCAATTGGTTTTCTTTTTTTGAGACATCAAGCATGATAAGTTGGTATGTAGTGGTTGCAACATTCAATATTTTTTTTTTAATAAAGATGCGCAAAATCTTTTTAAACAACCTTTCCAAGGTGCCATTTAGGAAAGGAACCATTGAAGAATCTGTTTGGAATACCACTAAATGTTATTTCAAACACCGCGCTATATACCTAAAGAATTCCAACTTTGCTATTAGAAGGTTGTCCTTGTATTGACTTATTAGTATATCATAAAATTTATATTTAGGTCTTTGGCTTTTGCTAAGACTTTCCCATTATATAAGGACCTTAACAATATTTCCCCAAATACTAATAGCTCTATCAGCAACTGCTTTACCCTCAATCCAGCGTGTTGGATAGAATCAAATAAACGTAATAAATAAATGATAGGTCCATTAAAATTTTATGTATCAGTTGATGGTGTGCTAAACAATGGGGAGTAGAAAGCTGAGGGCATAATAGTTTAGGAGTTTTAAGATAAAGAAATAACACTATTGCCTTAATGGAAACTCTTCAAAACAGTTTTCTTTTACATAAACGTCCCTTCTGGCAGGTAAATCATGAAAAATTTGCCACATCGCCTTTTTTAAGTTCCATGGTATCGATTTAACACCAAAAGCAAATGCACTATGAATAACATGCAACCCACAACTTCCAATATCAAGTTAGTTTTTTCTACCTTTCTAAGATGTTACCCAACCCATGACTAATGTAATTTTATAATAATGAAAAATTACATATTAAAAATAATGTAATTTTTCATTAAAGTTTTTAAATTAAATATAAAAGTATTTAAAAAAATATAAGTGTACTTTTCAATAGGTCAGGTGAATAAAAAAATAGTGATTTCTTTTCCACCGCTTCTTCTTTTAGAGTAATTGTACAGCTTTACATGAACAAAAATTTAAGGAACATGAAACAGGTGGTACTGGATTACTGATTCATTGATACAAACTCAAACAAAATTTAAATGATTTATTAAACTAATACTTTGATAAATACTAAAATTTTAACTATTTTTTGAAAAGGGTAATCTAATCTTACTGATTGCAATAAAATGATAATCTATAACTCACACTGTAAAACTATCTTATTCAAAAAAAACTTAGACTTGACATTGAAGTACTTTTTTTTGCCAATATCTTGAAAATATCAATGAAAATTTAAGAATTTCATGACTTTTTTCATGACCAAACAAAATTCCATGACATTTCCATGATTTTCATTACCAGTGGCCACCCTGATTTATCCAATTTACTCATATCCTGCAAAGTATAGTTTACATTAGCTATTTTATGAAACAATTTTTGCTATCTCTGCAAACATAGTTTTCACTGTGAACTTTTTCCTGACTGTATATTCTAACAAAATATAACAAATATATAAAGATCGGCAATTCGTGTAAATTTTTTTTTTTTTTTTTTTTTTTTTTTTTATATGTATATAGGCGCTCCCAGAAGTCCTTTTGGTCTTATCATAGAGCACCGCGGGAGAGCATTTAACAGGAAGTTCACGCCTCCGTCCGTACCAATGTCGCTTGTTGGGCTAAAGATGGCGTCAAACCTCGGACCTCTGGATTCTGAGCCAGAACTCTAACCACTGCGCCACGGCTGGTGGTGTAAGTGGGCGTAAAGCTGGTGGTGTAAGTGGGCGTAAGGCGTCATAGTACCAATATTTATAGACCGTGAATAGAATGTCTTAAGTCGGCACTCTAACGAAATTTGCTTATAATGCCGGAATTCTGTTTATTGGTTAAAAATGTCACGTGTCGCAACAAATTCCGATTTCATATGTTTTAAATTCCAATAATTGAAAAAATATTTGAACTATATATATATTTAAAAATTTCATTTCGTTCATACTTAAAAGATGTCAACTAGTTTTGCATGCAAAGATTCTTTTTTATCATTTGAAGATTTAAAATCAGCTATTAAGAAATATGAAGATTCTCATTTTGTGCAGTTGCGGATTCGTGACGTCAAAACAATTGAAGCTGCTAGAAAAACCATTCCAAGAAAAGCTGCTATAATAGCTCCACAGATAAAGTATTACTCTATAAAGTATTGATGTATACATGGTGGAAAGAAATTTACAAATAAAGGTAATTGAAAACGTCAAGATATGTTAGTACTTTTTTTATCTTATAACTTTTTTAGTATTAATTAAAAATAAAGGTTTAAAAAATATATGCAAAATTAGCATCTGCTAAGGTTGCATCTCTTTTTTGAGCTTAACTCTTTTTTACTTCAGATTCTATTCTTTATCTATATAAATCCCAAATCTGTCTTTGTGTGAAATACTGTTGCCATATCTGAAGCGCATCTGATGTCTTTTCTTATTTAGATAAGGTACAAAAACACATTGTAAACGTAGTTAGAGCTGCACTTGCACCCAACTCTCAACCATTGTTACATTGTTTTAACGTTACTTCTCTTTCTCTATTCTACAAATATATATATATATATATATATATATATATATATATATATATATATATATATAATATATATATATATATATATATATATATATATATATATATATATATATATATATATATATATATATATATGCAAGATAGTAAGCTTAGTGGAACAATTGGTATAAGTTCTTATTTATTACGACAATAAAGTTAGGGATGGATTAGGGGGGGTAGAATGCATACATATGCACCAGAAATGTATTTTAAAACTAAAAACATATTATAAATAACAAAAGAAAATTTTGTCTTTAACTTCGATTTTTAATCTTTTCCCTTCTTTAAATCATCATTAAAGATCTTATAATTTTTTAAGATAATCAATTTTGCTTGAAAAAATAAGGCAACTAATAATTGCTAAGAAAAAACTAAGTCATCATAACCTTATCATCATCCTCAATATCATTATCATCATCATCACCGTCATCATAATCATCATCATTATCATCATCACAATTATCATTATCATGAAGCGTATTATCATTCTACATACTCATTCCCAATCATTTGTAACTTTACTCTCTTATACCAAATTGCACATTGTTGTTATATAACTGCTCCTTCTCCTTTTTTTACTCCAATAAATCTTTTAAAAATATTTATTACCTGGCAAACAGCTTGATTTCTCAGTGTATATCAGATTTTGCGGTGTTAAGAAAAAATAAACCATGGATAAATTCAAGTACTATTGCATTGCGAAGAGGTGACGTTTACTGATACCCATATCTCCTGAAGCTTTCAACGTCTTAAGCAATACATCAAGGGTCCAACTCTTTGTGTTAAATGTAAATTTTTGATGGTTGTTGGCTAATGATCAATAAAACTTTAAATCATGAAAGCTTTACTTTACTAAAACCATATTTCAACAGTAGCAAACTAATTCAAGTAAATGGAAACGATAACACTTAAGAAAAATAAGAATATAACAAAAAGTAACATGTTTAAACTAGTATAAAAAATATAATCAGAACATAAAACATTTAGTAAATATAACTCAACCAGTTTGATTTAAACTAATAAGTATATGCCACTAAAGTAAATAAGAAAGAATTCTAATCAAACTCCAAAAGTAAACTGAGTATTATATGCATAAATAATATATTTACAAACTATTTGCAGCTGATGTAAAATAGAAACGAACTCTAAACAAACTCTAAAACTAAACTGATTATTATACGCTTGACTCATACTTTTTACTAACTATTTGCAGCTGATGTAAAATAAAATAGAACTCTAAACATACTCTAAAAGTAATCTGAGTATTATATGATTGGCTAATAGTTTTTGCTAATATTACTAAAGGCCTTTAAACAAACTCTCTCTATTATGGTGATTTGTTTTCGGTAGTAAATGTTAATTGGTCTATTATTATTGACAATATAACAAATTTTGGAAATATTTAAAGGATTGAAATATTAAAAAAAAAACAATTATTAAAAATAATAATACTTCAAATAACAGTTGGGAACATAAATAAACACAATTTGGCAACCCAAAAAGTATTAAAACTGCATACAAATATTGCTACTTAATCATTTGCAAATATGTTTAAAACAGATCAGACACAAAAAGTAATAATAAAGTAAAACATTTAATACCAAATAAAATAAAATAAAATTATTATTGCACATCATTCTTAAAGCAATTTAGCAAAAGCGGCAAAACCTGTATTTTGATTTAATAAACCAAGCCTTTTTCTTGCCAACACATTTTTTGTGAAACCATAAAAAACACAAATCACACACTTTTGAGCCCCCAATGTCATTGCCCACAGATTTTTTTGACACACCGCACAAGGCCAAATTTGTTGCTGAGATTTGATATCAATTAATTCATAAAGCACTTTCCACCCGTCTGAATTAAAATATGATTGCAGAGACAAAATAGATTCAAGTGCACTTTCATCAAGAACAGCAGAAGAAATACAATTCACTCTTTTTTTCTATGCAAATACTCTGTATGAGAATACCAGAAAGAGTTTTCTGGACATCATCCAATTTCAAAAACCAACCCAGCATCACTACAATTAAAATATATAACTAGTATTATTAGATTGGCAGAAAACAAAACTTTTGCATGTCTATTAAACTTAGGAAATATCAATCAATAAAATAAACTACAAGTTGTAGTCTACAAAATTAGTTATACATATTAGCATGTCTTTTATATAAATGAAGTTTTAAAAAAGGTACTTGTCCTTCATGCAACTGGTGTTGTCGTTTTTTCG
>NC_061157.1:19519237-19552863 GCF_022113875.1 Hydra vulgaris | reverse complement strand
ACATTCATATTTATGGCGCTGTTCATTAATTACGTCAACAAATTTTTTGAATTTTTTACCTCCCTCCCTCCCCTTTGTCAACAATTTGTCAAATTGACAAAGCAATAAAACTCAAAAAAAAAAATTGTTGAGGTCAACTTTAATTGACCTCCCCCCTCCCCCGTGTTAACAATTGTCAAAAAAGTTCAGCCCCCTCCCCCCTATTTTGTTGACGTAATTAATGGCCAACCCCTATGACAGTTTTGATGTTGGTAATTTTTTATCAACCTAAGAGTTTTAAAACTTAATTTTATTTGCTATTTTAAATAAATTTGAAATAGTAAAACAAACACTTTTTTGAATTTAAATGAAAATAATTAAAATAAAAACGAGAAGTGATTATTATATTTTAAATATAAATACTTAAATCAAAACAAAAGCATGAAAGTGAATGTTTTAGTGAATTTTTAAATACAAAAGAAAAAAGAAAAAGATGTATAATTTAATTAATGTTAAATAGAATAACTAAAATAGATACAAATAAAAAATAAAAAAAACCTGGACAAAATAGCACGTTTTTTATAAAATAGTTAAAATAAAGAAAAAGCTAAACGAAAGTTTTATTTAAATTTTTAAATAAACTTTTTTAATAAATTGTAAACAAATTAAAAAACCAACAGAAAATTAAAATATTAACAAATTCTGAGTAAATAAAAATAAAATTGGCAAAAACTAATGTTTTCTTTGAATTCCTTATAAAGTGGTAAATTGCTGAATTAGTTTTTCAAATTTTATGCCAACTTTTATAAAGAAGTAAGCAAACTCAGCGTTTTTCAGTCAATTTCATGCTTAATGTTTAATTTGCTGAGACCTGTTTCTAAAATTTTGTGCCAGCTTGATAAAGACTTGAAACAAGTTTGATCACATATATATATATATATATATATATATATATATATATATATATATATATATATATATATATATATATATATATATATATATATATATATATATATATATATATATATATATATATATATATATATATATATATATATATATATATATATATATATATGTATATATATATATATATATATATATATATATAAAATTTTTTTTTGTAGATTGTGTAAAGTTGAAATCTTAAATTTTTACGCTATAATCTGCTATAAAGAATTTATAATGATAAAAATTTATGTGATAAAAAGACTTCATTTTATTAATTTTTTAAAATAAAAAGACATTTTTTAAAATTAAAAGACTTCATTATATTAGTTTTTTAGGAGTATTAGTTTAGTATTATAAGTAATTGATTATAAGATATATTTTATTTTGTTTTATATATCAATCTTTTGTAAGTTTAAAATACTGTTATGTAGTAAAGAAAATTTCTGTAATTATATATAAATAATATTTTTTGATAAAACTGGTTTTGGAAATTTTTTGTATTTTTATAATTTTTTTATTTTCTTTTGAATTTTATAATGAATATAATATGTAATAATTTATATGAAAGAGTTGGGGAAGAAGTTAAAAAATGAAAAAATTAGTAGAGTAAATTTAAGTTTTTTTTTTAAATTTGAATTTGCATTTATGGTCTTAAACTTTTTCTTTACTAAATACTGAATAAAATATCAAATTTTAGTATTACGTGTTTGAAACTAGGATTACTTAATGTCTACCACCTATAACCATAATCGTCGTCATTGGTTTCGAAGGCTATTATCATTTATTTTTAGATTAATTTTTGTCTGGTTTGTTTTCAGGATTTATATTTATATTTAGATAGATATTAATATCTAAATTACTACAATTTTTACATTTTTATATCTTGATCAACATAAACGAAAGTTTAATGATTCAGCGTTTTGTTAGCCGCTTAAGCTTAAAGAGGCTTATTCATTAAAGTCTCTTATAGGTATTTAGAAAATGTAAATCCTACAACTGCATTTAAGGACAAATATTTGCAGGTTTTTTGTAGTCTTCTTTATTTCAAATTATTAGGTTTATTTATTTCCAGTTTAACATTAAAATTTACCTGATGTCAAGATCTAGATTGGCGCAGGAAGGTTTTTAAATGTTTGAAATAATCAACTTTAAAGCAAAAGATATATTCCAAATTTTTTTACGTTCAAATGTATGACAAAAGATTCTTCACAAAAAAAATTATTGTGATAGGAAAATGGAAACAAGAAACCCTAAAATCTTAGTCTCGCCTCCCCCAACCCTAAACGTAAGGGCAATGAGTTGAATTATTTATGCTTTCATAAATATAAACTAGTTATGTATTCACGGACAGATTTCAAAATATATGTTTAAATTATTCGTGTTCAGTTTTTATGACCATGTAAAGAATAAACCCCTTAATTTGAGGGGGCCGCAAACTTTACATAGTAATAAAAACGGAACACTCAATAATTTAAACATTAAATTTGAAAACTGTTGGTATATACATAGATAGTCTATATTTATGAAAAATAATGATAATACTCATTTCTCTCACGTTTAGATTAGGGGAAGGGGTTAAGTATTCAGAGTTTCTTGTTCCCATTCTCCTATCACAGTAATGTTTTTTTGTGAAGAATCTTTATGTTTTACATATGAACGTAAAAAAATTTGTAATTTATCCTTTTGTTTAAAAGTTGGTTAATTCAAACATTTAAAAACCTTCCTACGCCACTGTCTGTATCATTCTCTTCTATAGAACCGCTCTGTTATAATTTCAGTATATCAATATATTTACAAATGCAAGACAAAAGTAATAATAAATAATATTTTTTAAATTTGGAAATTAAAATTTAAGAACAAGTTTTTTAGTCTTTTTTAAAAACTGTTTTTTTTTTTAGAATTGAAGCGTCAAATAAAGTTGTTTATAACTTATATATTTTTGCACTGGTTACAGTAAGTGCTTTTATAATAGCTTTAATATTATATACCCTGAATAAACATGAGCTCAATTCATCTTTAAAAAGGCTATAAATGATAAGCAGAAATAGTTATGGATTAAGATAATAATATATATTTGCTGTAACAATAATATATACATTAAGCATAGCATACTGAGATGCTTTAACAGCTGTTAATGCTATAAATTGTTGTAATTGGCTTAAAAATAATATAATGACCTTGAACAAACAACATAGTTCGGCAAAAAACACAACTGCTAATTTTACTTGTTTGTGCCATTTCAGATCAATTGATGTCGCTATACCTATGTCTCTTTCTAACTTTGTTTCTTCAATTTTTTAATTTTCATCTTTGTTTTTAATCGTACACTTGTGTGGCATATTTTAAGTACTGATGTGCATGACTTTACATTTTTCTATATTGAGTTTAATTCCCCAATTATTACACCAGTCTATTACTTTATAAATGCCTGTTTAATTTGGTGTCATTAAAACGCTTTCATCATTATTAATAATTGAAATTAATTTATTGTCGCTAACATATAGATTGCATTCAGAAGTTAACCGGTAAGGTAAATCGTTCATATATATATAATAAAAAGAAATTGACCCAGTCCAGGGCCTTGTGGCACTCAATATTTCACACCAATTAAATATATTGCCCCATAATTATCCTCTGTTTACTTCCGATTATAAAATGTTTGATTTAAGCTTGCAATTTCCCTTTAATGCTACATTAAATTAATATATATTAAATATATACTACTTTATATATTATTATATATTATTATATACTATATATTAAATTAATTGTTTATGCAAAATTTTGTTAAAAGCAGTTACAAAATCCATGTATAACAAGTCAAACTCTTTACAATTGGAAACAGCACTTTTAATGCTCAAACATTTTGGCAAGTTTGTATCACATGAATTTTCCTTAACAAATTAATGCTGTTGTTTAAAAATCAAATCATATTTGTTCAGATGGATTCAATATAACTTTGTGAATAAAATTTTCTAAAGTTTACGAAGAATTGATGTTAGAGACTCAGGTCTATATTTTGAAGTGATATTTGTCTCAGCTTTTTTAAGTATTAGTATTATATTAGCATTTTTCTACATAATAGGTAGTGAAAAAAAGTTAAATGATTTTTTGAATAAAAGAGGAATTGGGAGTGTTAATGATTCTGCACAACTTATTAGAATATACAGGCTAACTCCGTTGAATAAAGCCTACATCTTATAGTATTGTTACATTATTCCCCATTTTGCTCCTAGCATTAGGTATTTTGTTTTTAAAAATTTTCAAATGTTTAATACCTTTTCAATGTCTAATGTTTTTTCTGTTGTCAGATAGTTGTTAGAGTTATTTTTTGAAAATTCTATTTTGCCGACCTCGTTTCGATGATTTATAGTAAGACCTGATGATTTATGGTAAGACCTCTAAAAGATTGAGGTCGGCAAATTATTGCTGACCTCAATTTTCCTAACTCCGAGGGTTGTTATATATATATTGTTATATATATAATAATATATATATTTAATATATATTGTTATGTATATAATAATATATATATTTAATATTGGTTGCAATATATATTTTTTTATATATATAAAAAATACATATATAATAATATATATATATATATATATATATATATATAGATATTTGTATATATATATATATATTTGTATATATATATATATATATATATATATATATATATATATATATATATTATATATATATATATATACTGTATATATATATATATATATATATATATACTGTATATATATATATATATATATATATATATATATATATATATATATATATATATATATATATATATATATATATATATATATATATATATATATATATATATATATATATATATATATATATATATATATAATGTATCAATTTTTAATATAACTATAATGATAATAATGATGTATAATGCAGGTTAACTAAGGCAATACCTTTTTTTATAGAGAGCGTCATGTCAATTAAAGCGACTGCTACAGTTGCCGAAGTAGGAACAGGAATAATGACTTTATTAAAATATGCACTGGACAGATCGAATGGTTGTGGTCTGTACAAAACAACAATCATAATTTTTCCTAATTGTTTTGAAACTATTGTTAAATAAAACTTTTTTTTTCAAACAATTTATTTTATTTGCATTTTATATAAATTCACTTGAAGCAATTTAGTTGTATTTGATTAATTTACGAGAAATTACGTGAAAAATTTACGTGAAATTACGAAAAATTTACGAAAATTACGAAAAAATTACGAAAAATTTACGTGAAAAAAGATTAAAATCAATAACTGGATTTCTCTTAATTTACATCCAGAAGTTTCTTAAAAACGAGTTGTCAACTTAATGTTGTATTTATCTGTTTATCTATATATATGTTTTTATCATTTAAACCTAATTCTTCTTATGTGTACAGAACCCGTGAAATTTGTTACTCAATGCAAAAAAAAAAAGTATTTCACAGAAATCGATTTGCTTTTGATATCGATTTACTTTCATTCATAAAGACTTAGCAAATACTATCTTTTACTGACGAATTCACGAAGCTCAAAAAATGCATCCTATTTCAAGTTAGACAACAATAATACATTTGTATAAAATTATAATAAAATTTTAATGTGGATACAAGATATTTCATAGTACTGAATAATTTATCGTGGTTCAGTTGATATGCTGTCCAGAGTTCAAAACTTTTAGACTAATTTTGCAGCAGCCCAATCAGCAAGTAATTTTATGTTATAATAATAAAAAAAGTTTAACAGTAATTTAACTAGAGAGCTATTAATGACGATGAACACTTGAGTAAATAGCCGTAGAAAGCAAGAATTAAAAGAGATAGATTCTCTTGTAAATGGCATTATGTCTTCAAAGAAAAAGCAATCATTTAAAACAGATATACTGAAGAGATTACTTGATGGGGAAAAAAAACAACAAAACGCTCATTATGAGCAGGGAAATTCAACTAAAAATAAAGAAAATTCTAAAGGAAACACATTAGCATTAACACTGGAAGAGAAAATACATAAAATATTAAAAAAAAAAGAAATGTCCGATTTTGGCAAATTTTTTGAACGAAAATTTTCTGCGGCATCTAACTTTTGTACAAAAATTACTTCCAGATAATCAAATAAATCATTTATCAGATTAGTTTTATTAAAGCTTTTTTTATCAAAAAAAAAAAATTGTTCCTGTATGTATGAAAGATTTACTGGTTTTTTAACTTATTTGAATTTTTTTTTCTGGTTTATTTACATGCAATTATTATAAATTACTTTTTAAGCTTGTAAACACTAAAGCAATATTAAAAAAAAAAAAGTTTATTTGGTAGTTTAACATCATAAAAGTAGTATAGAATAATTCATTTACATTAGGCGTTGAACCCAGCAAAAAAGGTTTACAATCTTATTGACTATATGTTTCTTCATCATGTGATTGATAAAAAAACATCAAAGTTTCTACGACCAAAAACACCTCTTCGTACACCCCTGTTTTATGGTCTTCCCAAAATTCATAAGATAGGCATTTCTTTAAGACAAATTGTTTTGGTTGTGACGGACCAATAGATAACTTATCGTTCTTTATCACAGAATATATTCAGCCAGTTGCTGAACAATTAACAGCATACTTTAAAGACACAACAAATTTTCTTAAACTCCTTCAATCTCATGTACTAGAAACCAACAATTACATTCTTGTCACGGCTGATGTTTTATCTTTGTATACAAACATTCCTCATCGCAAAGGCATTGACGCCGTGAAATATTATTTAAAGAGAGCACCGCCATTTAACGGACCCATAAAACAACCATCTATTGCTTTTTTTGACATTATATTTGAAAACATCCTAACCCATAGCAACTTTCAATTATCGACTGATCATTTTTTAAAATTAACAGGTACTACCATGGGGACACGTATGGCCCCGCCATATGCTAATTTATTTTTGGGAAGAATTGATGAGAAAACAATTTTCTGAATGTGGATTTCTTTTTATAAACGTTTTATAGATGATATATTTTTTATTTTTCATGGGCCTCCGAAGATACTAACAAAAGTTTTCGAATTATGAATGCCATCCACCATACGATCAAATTTACTTTCAGTAATTCTATTACTTCTATTTACTTCTATTGATTTCATGGTCTTAAAAATTATCAAAAAGCTAGATGGACACTTAGAAACAACAATATACAAAAAGGCAACTAATACAACAGCACTATTGCATTATTATTCATTTCATCACCCTAATGAAAAAAGTTACCTAATATATAGCCAAGCGTTAAGATACAATAAGATTATATCGCACAATTACAACTTAATAAAAGAGCTACAACAATTAGCAACAATTTTAGTTATACGGGGCTACCCTATTCAATCTATTGACAAAGATTTTAAAAAAGCACTACGACATACACAACACAAACTTATCTACAACAAATATAAAGAAGAAAGAGAAAAAGAGAGAATTTTACCGATAATTACAACTTTTGGAAAAGTTGGAAAACTCATCAATAAAATAGTAAAAAACCACTGGAATATTGTTAAACATGATACTGATCTTAAAAATACATGGCCAACTCAACCTATTGCGAGTTTCAATATTTATCCAGACGGCGCACAAAAAAACACAAATAAAAAATCTATTTTTTCTTTAGTAAGTTACAACTCCTAAGTTTTAATATTTACATATTATATTAGTTTAGCTTGAATCAATTTTTTAGTTTTATTTATATTTTATTAGTTAAAAAAAATATTTATCGTGCGTTTGTTATGGTCTCAAATGTTTGTTAATTCGGACCGCTGAGCAAGCCTCAATTTAAAAAATGTTTTCCCGCTCATTACATTATTTTTGTATTTTAGTAGATTTCTTTTATTATTCTATTTAATAAGTACCCATTTTACCAAAATTATTTTGGTAATTTTGTTCGATTTCGTTCTTTGCGGGGTTTATAAGGCGAACCGTAGGGTTATTTAAAATCGTCGGGTTATTTAAAATACGCGCGAAAATCATTATTATTTACCAACGACCAAGTTTAGATAAAAAAATCGAGTGGTTTGTTTGATGTAACCATGGGTGCATTTGATGGTACGGAAGTTTGTGAACTAGTTGGAATTTTCCTTCTTTTCCAAATCTCCCAATTTTATAGGAAGCATGATTCGGGGTTGTATAGATATGATGGCTTAGCTGTGTTCAAAAATACAAGCGGTCCTAAAATGGAAAAAATTAAGAAACATTTCACCAATTATTTAAGCAAAACAGCCTTAGTATTTATATCCAATCTAATATGAAATTTGTTAATTACCTAGATGTAACATTGAACCTTAACAACAGTAGTTTCTAACCATACCGCAAACCTGATTGTACGTTAAATTACATCCACGCTAGTTCCAACCATCCACCTAATATTTCAAAAAAGTTACCAACTTCAATTGAGCATAGGTTATCAACCTATTCTTCCAGCGAAGCAATTTTTAATAAAACTGCCCCTATTTATAAAGATGCATTAGAAAAGTCTGGATTTAGAAACAACATAAAACACCATTCATATGTAGGCCCAAATAATAAGCAAAATAGAAACATCATATGGTTTAATCCTCCCTTAAACAAAAACGTTGTCGCCAAAATAGGACACCTTTTTCTTAAGTTAATCGACTTGCATTTTCCTCTTCATCATAATTTCCACAAGATATTTAACAGAAATACAATCAAAATTAATTACTGCTCCAGTGTTGGATCAATAATTAATTCACACAACCAAAAAATATTACGCAACAAACCCACTGCTTGTGTCACCAACTGCAACTGTATTTATAAACTTTCATGCCCTTTAAATAATCAATGTTTATCTAAAAATGTTGTGTAAAAAGCCACTATATCTTTAGCTAACCCTAGTAATTCCGAAAAATCATATATTGGTATCAGTAAAGGCTAATTCAAGCCTAGGTTTGAAATCCATTTAAAATCATTTAACGTTACAAGATACGAAAACGATACAGAATTTTCTAAAGAAATATGGAAACATAAAAATGCAGGCATTATGCCTTTAATCAAGTGGAACATTATTAAAAAGTGTCAATCATACAATCCATCAACTAAAAGATGTAATCTTTGTTTATATGAAAAATATTTAACTATGATTTATGATTAAGGATCATTACTTAACAAAAAAATACTTAATAAAGTCGTGTGCCCACTGGGTTAACAAAATAATAAATTTTTTAATGTTTTAAGACAAACTCATTTTTTAAAAAATTGCAAATTTTCTCTAACCCACTTACTCTTGGTCCATCCGACGGACCAAGAGTAAGTGGGTTTGTTTGAAGAAGTGAGTTTAAGAAGAACGACGTAAATATAGTGTGAAAGTTATAAGAAGTCGAGTTAAAAAGTTAGCATAAAAAATAGCAGACAAATAGTAAACTTTCAGAATGTGTAATTATACAAACTAGTTAGTTATAACTAATTAATGTATTTGATGAAATGACTATACGGTATTGTGGTTTATCCTCCTCCAGCTAATTGACATATAGAGGTCACACACTAAGGCCGGCGAAAACGAGTTTAGCTCACTAAAGAGCATATCATCATAACCCGCTTCAACGAACCAAGAGTAAGTGATTTTAAGAAGAACAAAGGATATTAGTGTGAAAGTTAAAAGAAGTCGATTTAAAAAGATAACGTAGAGATACGGACAAATATTGCACTAGATGTTAGAATGTGCAATTAAACATGAATCGGTTACAACTAAATTATGTATTTAATGCAATGACTATATGAAAATTTTTATTAATTAACACTAAATTAGTAATTAAATTTAAATTTAGCTTTATGCCGATGTTTTTAAACCACTTGCGGTTTTTATTAATTAGTACTTATTAAAAATATATTCCAGTTTTAGTTTTTTTAAGTTGTGTAAAAAACGCGACAAAATTAAAAATATCTAACAGCAATAAATGCGACATATTAGAATTAAAAGTATCTAATAGCAATACTTAAACGAGGTTTGAAATTTATTTTCTAAGTAAACAAAATTTATATTTTAGCTAAATGATAATATGATAACGCTGACAACTTTCAAATTTCTTTCAACGTTTTGTGCTTGCATCTCACTTATATGTGGATTAACTACGAGTTACCAAACATTTAAAGATATTATTATTAATCGCTGCAATGATTTTCAAAAGAAATATACAAATAGCCATGAACTAGCATTAAAAACAAGAATTAATTGCAATATTTTGTGGAATACCTTTTTAAATAGTTTTTCTGGAAAAGACATCTGCCAAATAAAAAGATATGACGAGCTATTTAAAAATATAAACTTAAAGCCTATCAAAAATAAGGTAAGTTTCACACCCTTACACCTTAAAGGTACTTTTAATTGATAACATTAACTTTATGACTGCTTTTTTATTTACCTGTTGATATTTATCATTTCATTTTGAAATTTATTTGTTAATTCGTCTTATTGCAGGTTGGACCTATCTTATATTATCTCCACCTTTTTAAATTTGATTTAAAAACTGAAATTTTAGGAAATAATAAGATTTTTTTTTCGTTATCTGTTATCCCGAAACTTTTAATATATAACTTTGTTTTCAATACACTAGAAAAAAAGTACCTTACACAAACGTTTTAACTTTTTCAAAAGTGGAAATAAAACAAGATGATTCTTACCTCGCAATATGTATAAATTTATAATAATTAGCTGTATGAAATTATAATTTAAAGGCATTATTCTGGTCAGGAACCAATTATATTGCTCACAACTTCACTGGTATAAAGAAAAACTTTTATACTTTAGAAGATACATTTCCGGGGTAAGACATTTACTTTATACTATTTTATTTTGATCAATGATATATATATATATATATATATATATATATATATATATATATATATATATATACACATATATATATATATATATATATATATATATGTATATATATATGTGATATAAGAGGTGGGGTTTGAATCACGAATCTTACGTTTCTGAGGCAAGTGCGCTACCACTGCGCCACGTTTAATATTAATACAAGCTTACTCTAAGTTTTGATCTGTGTAGTCTTTGTAAGTTCTAGATCCCAATTTTCTTTTATATCTGCAAACCATTTTGGTAGAACCAGTTATGATAGCATGATGTATACGCAAAAAAGTGTATAACAATAGCTTTAATCAATCATCAACATTATTTTAGTATACAGTTTATAACCTAAAAAATATTAAAAACATGGTTAAAGTAACAAATATATCAACTCCTTTTATATATATTATTACACTTTGGGGTTTAATGTCTCGTTTTAAATATTTCCTTTTTTTAAAAAATAAATAAATAAATATTTACAACAAAAAACACTGAATTTAACTAAAGTTAGAAAGTGAATATTTTTATTTATATGTAACACTATACATGGCTTGTGTTGTACACGCAGACAGGTCTTCTCAAAACTTTTCTTCTCAAGACTTCATTAAATTGAGGTTGTGTTGTCCTTAATGACGGATCAAGGATTTTGAAGTCAAAGGGTTTTTTTTTACCCAGCCTTCAATCACCATAATTTTTTGGAAAGCCTTATTATTTGACAAGTATAAATATAAAATGTTTTCGAGTTTGCTCCAAGTTAGCTCAATCACCAAAATCTTAATTACTAAAATATCCTGGATCCAAATATCACTGGTTTTCCTTCCTTTTTTTTTTGTATTTTCTTAAATTGTTTGAAGACTTGATGGAATAATTCCAATGCTTGCTTATTCCATTATCCTTAACTTTAATACAAAATTATATAGAGCAATTTAGAGGAATAGTTCTTACAATACATTTAATAACAACAAAATAATTTTAAGGTTCAAGGATGAAGATTTATTTCAAAGACAATAAATTTTTGTTTTTTTCTGTTAACTTTTTAGAAAAACAAGACTCGGCAGATTTTTTTCTTCTATTCAAAATGAATATTTCTAACATCTTATAGTCTCTAGTAAATTCAATATAATGTTAAAAAAATAAATGTTTTTTTTTTAAATAAATTATATTTTTAAATTTTGTAGTAGACAATCTATATCTTGTACGAAGCTTGCTCTGTATTTGTTTCAGTTTTGAGTGTGAAAAGTATGGCATTTGTGGTTCAACTACTCCAATAGAAACAGCAAGGTTTTTAAGGCCAAAAGTGTTCAATGCTATTTTTGCGTCATGGGTTACTATATTATTGATAGTGGTTCATAAAACTTTTTTTTTATTACAGGTGAGGTTCATTGTACAATATGCATCAAATTCCATAGCGTAGCTAACTTCGGGAAAGTATGTTTTATACCTTTTCATATTTTTTAAAAATAACTTCTGCAAAGAACAAGATTTTCATTGGTTCTGGAGAGATTTAAATTACTGTGATTATGATCGATATCTGCATTAGTTTTACAAGACCCCATTGGTGGATATGTTGCTGTTTCAGTAAGGGAGAATGGGTTAGAGTAAGCCAAGGGTAGGAGTGAATTGTTGATCCTACAGCTAAAACGGGAAATAAAAAAGTACAAATTATTGTTAACACAATTCAATTTTTTTACCGCTCCTTGGTGCGGGTGTGTGCATTTACGTTGTCATCCACTCTTTTCTGGGCTAAAGTAAATTTTTTGTATTTTTTGAAACTTCTTTAGCGAGCATACCGGTTGTTTCAAGACATTAGATAGTCGTTGAAAATTTACAAATAAACAATGTAGTTTTTAGAACAAATTATTTTACATGCCAAAACCAAGTACTTATTGCACATTTATTGTTTTAATCCAGTTGCACAGCTAGGGGAGAAATGAGCCATTTCTTCACGGGTAGGAGTGAACCGCGGCTCACTAATATTTCACGTTAAAAAAGTTTTGACTTCAGCTTAAAAACATATTTATGTTTGACTTTTATATCTTAGTATATCATTAGAAATTTGTGTGCAACATTTTATTTATTTTTGCCATATGTTATAATGCCTCGAGTCTATAAAAAAACAACTTCGAAAGCAAAAACTTCCAATAAAGATATGAAAGATGCATTTAATCCAAAAACAAAAAAGGATTAGAGTAACTGCAATAATTTCCAAAATATTGCTACCTCGGCCAACCTTTTCTAGAACAGTAAATGGGAACATTGTCATTATCAATTTGAGGTTGTATTGGGCTATATCATTATTTGCTAAATATTATTTTTATTGCCAATATACTATATGCTAGTATAATACTTTCATTACATATATATATATATATATACTTTTATTGTATCTTAATATTTGGAAATTATCATTTGTCATGACACTTTTTTGTTTTGTTGCCAAAATCAGTTGTTACTAAAAACAAATTATTTTTTTGGTAGTTTATACATTTTGTTTATTTCATTACATTAGTTTAAAATTGTGTTAAACTTATTGTTATTTATGTTACAAAATTACTTAATCATGTTATGCTTAATTATAAAGTTTTTGTTACTTACTTATTTTTTAATAAATTAGTTAAAGTAATTAGTTAAATTAGTTTTCTGGTAATTAAAGGTAACGGCTCATTGCTACCATTTGCTTGGTTCACTCCTACTCATCCATGGGTAGGAGTGAACCAGTAGCAACACCTGCGTTATTGTTCAAGTTATAAAAAAACTGAAGATATTTTGATATTTCATGTATTACTATTAAAAACATAATACCTTAGACTACCTTAGGTTCCTTATCCTATACTTTTACCCCTTTTGGTTTTTTTGATATAATCGATTTAAAAAAAGTGGCTCACTCCTACTCACCCTCCCTTTTTTACGCCCATTAACACGAATGAAACACTCACATTTCCCACCTTGAATAACTATATATATATATATATATATATATATATATATATATATATATATATATATATATATATATATATATATATATATATATATATATATATATATATATATATGTATATATATGATATATATATATATATAAAATATATATATATATATATATATCACAATATATATATATACATATATATATATATCACAATATATAACACATTTCCCACCTTGAATAACACTAATATTAAGACCTAAAAATAATATAAAGTTATTTGTTTAGTGCAAACAAAATATTTTTTATAAGCAGAACAATAATAATGATAGACATAATTGATGATAGACATAAATTTATAGGCTTATTTTTTTATATAACTTACCTTCGTACTTAGGTCGAGCGGTGAATAAAAATCAGTTTTTAATCAGTTTTCTCTAAACTCACTAGATTTTTTTCTTCGACTAGAACATAATATTTTAGACAGATCAGGGTTTTCAACAGAGTAGTTATCCCAAAAAAATCTCTTGATAGGATTTTTATAATTTTTCCTTGCTTTGGACCTGATTTTTTGTATTTGGTTTGAATGCATCTTAAATCATTACTTTTTTTACACAGTATATGCAAAAGCATTTTAAAAAATCGTTATAATCTTTAGCAAAGTATGTATTTCTTTCCTATTCTTAAAAAATATTTCCTATATTTTTCAATCGGTTCTTCAATTTAAGTTAATATAAGTTTTTTATTTAATTAAATAAAGCCGCTGTTATCACTAAAATATGTTTATAAATATTTTTTAAGTCTTTTAACTATTAACCAATCAAAAACTAATAGTATGATTATAGCCAATTGTGCTGCTGCAATTATAGAAAGTAATCAACTAGGAAAAATTTTATTTAATACGAAAACATCTTTACTTTTAAAACTTTTTACTAAGTTTTCTCAAAAAGCTACCAACAAATGATTTAAATTTTATTAGTTTCACAATGTACAAATATACTACTTTCAAAAACAAAAAAAATAATTTATGAGACTTGATATAAGATCTAAGGTCACCTATAGGGTACCCATGTCGTAAACGTTTACAGGTGAACATATTTCATACACGTGGACATATTTCCTACAAGGTGACTTTAAATTAAATTTTCAAACAACCACGTAAGAAGTTATTTAAATTAATTAGTTTAAGTAAATAAATAACTTATAAATGTTTTCATAAATTGTATTTTTAGTATGTAATATTTGAAATTTTTTAATATAGCGATATTTTTGGTTACGATAAACAAGACAATTAAAAATAAACACAATATTTTCCTTAAATGTCAGTTATTTTTATTGAAAATAAAATGCCTTTGTCAAAAACCATTTGAATTCTTAAGATACGTAATTATTTTTAAAAAAGCCTTTTAAACAAATTTTTAACAAAAATACATTAATTGTATAGTTACAGGAAGGTTAGGTAAATTTCCAGGAAAAAAAAAGTTTTTTCGAAAGAATATTCGTCCGGATGAATAAAAAGACGCAATTGTTTTTGTGTAGTTCCGAATCAAAACAACAACAAAGTTCGAAAAAGTAACCCAGTATCTTTAAATTTTTGAAACAAAGACAGTTAACTCCGCTAAAAAAAATTATCTAAAGTTGTATCTAACAAATCGGAATATTTTAGTTATGCTCGTTTGAAATTTCAAACTTAGTAGCATTTTTCTTATCATGCTTCCCTAGCAACGTCCTTAGTAACAATTAAGCGTCGATACATACGATCTTACCTTGTCTTTGTCATTCTATGATTTTACATTTTTTTACATGTTTTTGGAAGCCATAAAACCATAAATTTATACTCAGAAATTATAGTTTATATTTATAAATAGATCAAAATTGTAATTCGTATTCGTAATTGTAATTGTATTCGTAAATAGTGAACCTTAAGTAAATTATCTTTTAATAAACAGTGAACCTTAAGTAAATTATCTTTTAATAAACAGTGAACCTTAAGTAAATTATCTTTTAATAAACAGTGAACCTTAAGTAAATTATCTTTTAATAAACAGTGAACCTTAAGTAAATTATCTTTTAATAAACAGTGAACCTTAAGTAAATTATCTTTTAATAAACAGTGAACCTTAAGTAAATTATCTTTTGTTTCAAGAAGAATTACAGAAAAGATTTAACTATTTTCTAAACATCATATTTATAAATATCTTGAAAAAAAAACCTAAAAAAATTGAGCTGTTTTTTGACTTACTAAAAATTATATTATACTTTTCATTGAAAGTATTTTGAGATTGAGACAGAAGATTGATAGATGTTTATGTTTAGGCACAAGCAAAAAGTAAGAGGGGTTCTTACTTATTTGTATAATTTGTATTGTCTTACTAATTTGTATAATTTGTATACTTATTTGTATAATTACAATATACATATTTAATAAAATTAATTAAAAATAATCAAATATTAAAAACAGGTATTTTCACTCAAGAACCAGTCAAAAATAAGAGGTTTCACTATAAAACTGCAATATTTAAAGTATCCATTTCCATAAAAAAGCTCAATTTAAAATATTATAGTACATTATTAAATCTTTTTTTTAAATTCCGTGTATTTATGAATTGACAAATTTTTATAATATTTCAAAATTCAAAATTCCTTTGTTTTCGTCTTTGACCTGTAAAACAAAACAAAATAAAGTAATATTTTTAAACAAATTAAAAATACTGTCATATACATATTGTAGACATTTGCAAACTGTGGATTCTAAGTAATAATTGATATAAGGAAGAGAAAAAATATCTATCAAAATTCAAGAGCCATTTTAATACATAGATTTAAATTCCATATCAATTTTGTGCATCATCTTGCATCTCACTATTTTTGAACTGGCATAGCGTCATTACTGCAGTATTTCTATTTAATTTCAATTTGACATACAGGAATAAACTCATGTAAGTCTCTAGTTCCTTAGTATTGTTTTTACATTTTTAAACGGTTCAGATTGTAACACTCGTGTTTCTATCAAATATTTGAAATAAATTTTTTTTTACTTTTTATGTTGTTAGAGCAATATGTAAACATATCACGTGACTTTAATATTTGATTTGTAAAAATTCCTTGCCGGTTAGCATTAGCTACAAGCCGTTACTGTTTCTTTTATACTATCACAATGTTGTTTTCCATGGTTGGTTGCAAAGAAAACCCGTTTTGCATCTATTCCAAAGTAAAAAATATTTTTGCTGCTTTTATATTGAGATAAACAACCATCAGAAAAAAAGATCAAGTTTACAATTTTGGGTTTCGTTTGCTTCAGATTATTAATAATTGATATTTGCACGTCGTAAACCATTGCTAAATTATGATTGTTATTATCTGATAAAATGCAACACTTGATTTTCCTTTATAGTACAGAACTACTGTATGAAGTGTGCGCTGAAGATTATTCCAATGGAAACCTTGTACTTCATCCTGCACAACAAAACTAAAGTTTTTTCTAAATTCTCCTAAAATTATTTTTTATTTGATTACAGTTGTTCTTTAAGATTTTTAAATATTTAGATTGGCATTTAGAAATATATAAAACAACTGTTCGACTAGTTTTTTCATCACCATATTTATATAATTTTTCTTACAAGCTGTGTAACTAAAACTGATCTATCAGTATTAACCCATTGGTTAAATTTGGTAAAACCTTCTTCTTCTAACTCCCCTCTTAGTTCAAATAAACTTTCTTTTAATTTAAATGTAATTTTGAACATTGAGTAAATCGGTGTAACATGCATTCTTTGTTTTGTAAATCACAAAAATAAAATTATATAGTTCATAGTAATCACTTCTATGAATAAGAAAATTAACTTCATGTTTTTGTTGATAAATACAAATGCACAAAGAATGAGTATCTAATGATTTTGGCGAAACTCAAGATTTAGGTTTTACAACACAAAACTTGGAAAAACCTAACTTTACATGCGGATATAGAATTTTAATAAAGACAAATAAATTTATACAGATAGTCCGTTCTTCATATGGACTTTCCAAATAATACTTTCAAAATTCTTTTGATCTGGTGAGAGTTTTCATTATCTTTATAAACATTTTTCAATAAAGCATTTCTTAGATCAGGCAGCATTTTACCTCGTTTAGTTTGTGGGAATTCCTTCCTTCTTTACTAAAAATATAGATTTTATTAATAGATATTTTGAAACACCAAAATACTCACTGGGTGCTTTAATTGATTATTCTTAAGGGCACAAAGAACATTCTTGTTGGCAGTAAGAATATTCTTGTGGGCATAAAGTTAAGACTTGAATCTTGTATATAAATGAACAGCATATTTCAAGTTTATCATTAATCATAACTAACATTTTTTCGAACTGAGCAATATTCATTTTCAAAAGCTTCAATTTTTGTCAATGAAATTTTCTAAGAACTTAATAAATTTTTTTTTGAAAACTGTTGAAATAATTTTAAGTTTTCTTTTCCCAATGCTCATACGATTTACAAACGACTTTCCGTGAAGCGATTTGGTTTAATGGCTTTCCGTAAAACTTTAATGACACCAAATATACTAAGACAATCAGAAAATTCTTGTCTGCTTTTATTTGTATCAACTTCATGTTGAATGTTAAATATGTTTTCTTCATTTATGCTTTCATTTGTGATATCATCAGAATTATCAGTGTTATCAGTATCAGTAAAGTTTTTGAAATTTTTTTTTTCCTAAAACTAATATTTAAAAAAAGTAGTTTCTCACATAAGTTAGTCATTACAGACAAATTTTTTATTACTTAAATATTCAAATATAACTGATGTCATTGTATAGAGCTTGAGAAGACTTAAAAAATGAAGGGTTATTCGGTCTTTGAAGTTAAGCAAATCAAAAGTTATTGAACTTTTTGATGTGAAAATTTATGATTTTTTGACAAAAGGGCTTAAGTATAAAAAATTTGCAGTGTTTTCGCACCGAAAAAAATACTGACTTTTGAATAACTTTTGAACTATCAATACATTTGACTTAAAATTTTCCATTGTAATCCACCAACTTTAAGTAAATAAAATTTCAAAATTTCATTTTTAAAAATTTTCCGGGTTTGACCAGAATCATCTATTTACTGACTTTTACTAATTTAATTAATTTCTGGGACATACTGACTTTTGAATAACTTTTGAATCGTTATTACATTTGACTTGAAATTTTCTATAAGTGATCCAATTTTTATTAAATCTGCCAGGATCATACAGAGTCGTTTATTTTACAGACTGAAGTGTTTTTACTTATTTAATTATTTAATGAAGAACAAAATTTAGGATTACAAATATGCAAATATCATAAAGGAATCATGGAATCTAAAAAATCTATCATTTTAAAATTATTTCATAGCTTCAGTAAATTACTGCAAAAGGGCTGCACAAACCAATTGGGCAATTTGACTTTAAATACATTTGATAATTTGCCAACTGTTATAACACTTGATTTGAAATTTTCCATAGGGATACAAAACTATAAGATAATTAAATGCCATAATTTTTTTTTAAATCTGTTGGGATTATCCAGAATCGTTAATTTTACAGACTGTCGTGCTTTTACTTATTTACATAGTCTCGGAGAACAAAACTTCGGGTTATATTAAAAAAAACTATGCAAATGTGCATAAAGAATCGTAGAATCAAATTGATTCATCTGTTTAAAACTATTACTTAATTTACTGACCAATTAGTAAATTATTGCATAAGCGCATTGAAATCTATCTAAATCATTCATTTAACAGACAGAAGATTTTAACTTTATTTAAACTAAAGAAACTTTGTTTTTAATAAAGTTAAAATTTAAATTTGAATGAAAATAACTTTCAGCATTAGAACTTCTTGAAATTTTGAGTACTTGCATCAGAAATAGCAGGTGTAACAGAAGAAACTCAACCTAAAATTGTAATAAAATTTTTATTAAAAACAAAGATATACAATAACTTTTAAAAAGTATTTGTTATTCGTTTTAAAAAATATAAATTAAAAAAAAAATTAATTAGGAAAAAATGCTATAGCGGAATTTTAGTGGATCTATTTAAGCATTTTTTTCAAAACCGCTTAGTTTTGCCCATCGTTTACTTAGTGGATCATTAGTGGCAGCCGCTAAAATTGCCTTGCCAGTAATTAACCACCATTAAAATGTCGAAAAATTACCGACTTGGCGTTTATAGCGGCTGCCACTAATGGTCCACTAAGTAACCGATGAGCAAAACTCCACTAAACCGCTAATAAATGCCTATATAGGTCCACTGCAAGTTCACGAAAACAATGTTTACTAGGTAATAATTAAAACAAAATAAATATAAAGTAAAAAATTTACTCGTTGAGATTGTTTATATGAACTATTGACAACATCTAAGATAAAAAAAAACAAAAAAAATAAATATTATTTTTATAAAACTTCTCTTTTGGCTTTTAGTGAATGATTAGAAGTAGCGAGTTTCAGTAACGAAACAACTTATTAATCATTTTTCACAATAGACACCAGCGAGAAGGTAAACCAAGGTATCTATTAACACAAAACATCACAACAACATCACAATCACAAAACACATATTCCCTGTGGCACTATACACTGCAAATTCGCACTATTGTCAATACTTAGCAGACGCGGATGCAGCATTTTTCGATGTTTGAGATACCTAACTTCCAGACATGAAGCAAACTCCAAAAATGTATATGATTATATTCATATCAAACAAGAACGTTTTGAAAAAAATTACAATGATTGGAGCCTGGGGACAAAAAAGTCCTAAAACTTGTGGAAGTTAGGTATCTCAAGCATCAAAAAATGCTGTATCCGCGCCTGCTTAGCTAACAAGTTTATTCTCAGCCCTTTATTGCTCCTAACCAACATTAATGATCTTCCTGAAAAGCTTACTGGTCGCTCTATTTGTTGACGACATAAGAAACATACGGATTTCAATCATCTCGTTAACTGCCGTTACGGAAAAATTTGAAATTATCATTAGATAGAGACGGTGAGGCACATTTTATTGCTCTGGATGATCTGATGCAGTATCTAAAAAGTCTTTGCAATCTTTTTGATATTCCTATTTTTCTATGTTTTTGATGAATGGCAACATTATTACTGTGTCATCTACTCTACATTTTCTCTGATTATCTTTTCGTACTGACCTCTAGTGGAAACCTTATAACAAATCATTGCTAAATTAATATTTGTATACAAAAATATAGTATTTTATTATTCCTAAGTGCTCCAAAAGTTCTTAATTATCTAGTTTTTTTTCTAGAACATCAGTTTTTTGTAAATCCATTTATCTTGTTATTCTGATTCATATACTTTGCAATCTTTTAAGTTGCCCGTTAATCGTTATCTTGTTTTATAATCTTCATCTTGGCTTTTCCAGTAACTACCAACTCTAAAAGTGTTACTTCCAGCCTTGATGGAAATACTGTTGTTCAAAATAAAAATTCAATCTTGCATGATTTAACAATGTAGATGATTTGCTACCTTAACTGTTAACTGTTCTTTGGCTAGAAGTAGGGAACTTCTAGCCAAACATCTTCCAAAACAAATACAAGAGAATTTGTTCCAGAAGATGTTTCTGCTTCTAAAAGTTTATTTTCTGATTTAAACTTGAAAATTGCTGATGAAGTTTTTTTAAGCTCTGTTACTCAAACTTCTGTTGTAGACAAGCCTTTAACAAGTCATTCTGATGATTTTCATCAGAATTTATGAAGAGAATATCCCAGTATCCAATTTGGATCACCAACTAACTTTATTATCTGGTGATTTGATCAATCACCTAAAATTGAACTAATTACCTAAATATCAAAATAGACAAGTTAATAGAAGACGTAATGAATAACGAATAAAGATGTAATAAAGTTTCACTTTCAATGTTATTCTCGGAAAGTGAGCAATTTTTTTCTATTTTGAAAACAAACAAAAATGATGGAACGAACAAAAGCAAGAGTTTTATGCCATATAAAGCAGTTATGTAATATTTTCAAAAAATTATTATTTTTATTTAACTACTTCTTAAGTGTATAAATAAGATTAAAATTAGAGAGTCAAAAGTAAACATCAAAAAGACAGTAATGCATTGCGAATTCTAATAAAGCTTCGTAAACAAAAACAAGCACAAAAATCAAAACAAAAAACGGCTAATTAAAAAAACCTAAATATACATAATTTTTAAATACATTTCGTAGGTATCAATTCTTTAAGAAAACATAAATAAATACTTGACTTAGATAGGGGAAAGGCTATGCTTTCATTTTCCACTTGTCGTGTTTGAAAAAATGTTTTTTTTCAAACAACAAAAAAATAAACAATAAAGTTGTTCAACACAGAAAACTAAACAAATATGAGCAAATAATAAAATGGTTCACATTCTATTGAATTCATCACCCCTTTAATAATCTATATGGAAAATTTTATGCAAATTGCATGTGTTTTGGTACTTAGGAATCCTTACCTGAAAAACCAACGTTTAAAAAAACGTTTCCTCGGCAAGTTTTTTTTGTCTTAGAACATTGATAATATTTAAGTGTGGCTGGAAAGAGGTTGAGTAACACTAATTGATACAAAAACCTCAAAGTTAAAACGGTAAACAAAAATGCCACAAAAAAAAAAGCAAAAATAAAACTATAATAAAATAGTTATTTTACAAGCTTTTGGCTTGTTTTAGACTTGCTTTCAATGGTTTTTTTTCGTATCTTTTGTTTGCATTTTTTTTTTTTTTTTGAGACGCAGCAGCAATTTTGTTTTGTTCTCTAGCTTTTTGATAGCTTGTTTGCCTTATTTTTGTTTTTTTGGTTCTTGTTCGGCTGCTTCGTCATAAGCTATATCCTCGGCTGAGGACATATTATAATTGGCTGGCCGTTTAACTTTTGCCTTTCTCTTTTCTATTATCTAAAGGTGTGTGTTGATGTTTGAGTAACATTAAAACTGATTGGTTGATGTCTTTTCCAGTTTTTTTGACTGTTTCATTTGTCGTATCTAAACTTCTAAGTTCTTTATTACAAATTATCATGAAGCCCTTTACAATATCAAATATAATAATAATAACAATAAAATCAAATTAAGCAATAAAAATGAGCATAAACTATATTTAACTGTGCATTTAAAATGTAAAGATACTGGATAAATTATATGAAATACGTGAAACAAAAGAACTAAAAACAAGAAAAAATATTTTCTGCTGAAAAGATAACTTCTTTTAATTTTCGTTTGAAAGAAGTTAAAGTCCATTTCAATGACAAATCAAAATTTGGCAAAATTATTTTATTCCATAAATAAGGACCGCGATAAGAAGTAATTAGTTGTTCAAATTTAGTTTGACAGAAAGGTTCTTGTAGATTTTTTTCATTGCGAAGATTGTATTTGTTTGTGGGTTTTACATTATAAAGGTTTATTAATACATCAGGAGTTAAATGATTTTTACATTTGAACATGAAACATAAAATATTATAAACATTTAGTTCGTATTTATTTAAGGCTTTCATTTCTCTCAGAAGTGGTTTTAAATTTGAAAAACGATTTGCAAAATTAATTAAGCGAGCTGCGTGTTTCTGACGCTGATAAAGAGATTTAAGTTTAGTTTTGTGCGCGCTTCGCCATACAATATTTGCATAATTTAAATGGCAGTGGATAAACGAATAATATAGTTGTTTTAATTGTTGTTTATTTAAAATATGTCAAACTTTATATATAATTCCAATACTTTTAGCAACTTTTAAGGAGATATTATCAATTTGTTGTTTTCAGGATAAGTTTTCGTCGAACTTTTCAAGAACTCCGAGAAATTTTGTAACTTTTTTCCTTTTTAGTTTTGTATTATCAATGAAGAGGTCGGGCAGTGTATTTGGTAAACATTTTTTTCTGGACGTTGGGTAAAACAGTGTCCATTTTGTTTTATCAATATTGAGGGACATTTGTTTTCCTTAAACCAGTATGAGAATTTATTTTATTCTTGTGTCATATTATCAAAAAGTGTATTTATGTTTTTATGAGATTGGAATAGGTTTGTGTCATCAGCAAAAATTATAGTGGTTAAGTTAGAGGCTTTGTTGAGGTCATTTATATACATTAAAAGTAATAGGGGCCCAACTATGGATCCCTGTGGGACACCATATGTTACATTCAATAATAAAGGCAAAGAAGAGTCTTGGATATTAACAAACTGCTTACAATTACTAAGATAGTTTTTGAACCAGCTTAGGGATTTATCTTTAATTCCATAGAGTTCTAACTTTTTTAATAGAATGTTGTGATCGACAGTATCAAAAGCTTTAGACAAATCGACGAATACTACTAAGGATAATGAGAATTTTTAAAAGAATCAGAAATGCTGCGTGTTAGTTGAAGTATGGAGTGTTCAGTAGAATAATTTCTTTGGAAGCCGAATTAATTATTATATAAAAGTTTAGTATCAACAAATTAATTGTAGACTAAGTTATACATTATTCTTTCTAGTATTTTAGAGAAAACCGGAAGAACTGAAATAGGACGATAACTTGTAATGTTACAATCGTAACCTGATTTATAAATAGGAGTAAATTTTGCTACTTTTAGAGAGTCTGGAAAGGATCCTTGAGCAATAGAAACTTTACAAATTTTAAAAAGTATATCTTTCAAAACGTCAAAGGAGTCTATTATAACATTTCCATTGATGCAATCAGCCTTAATTGCCTTATTCCGTTTAAATAATAATGTTAGGTTTGAAAAATTTAAAGTTAAATTAGGTGATGTTATAAACTCATCAATTGATTTGACAGGAAGATAAGGAATTTAATTTGTTAAGCTTATTCCGATTGAAGAAAAAAATTATTAAATTCATAAGCAATTTTATTAGGGTCATTAAATAATTTGTTTTTAATTTTTATTACATTTGGTAATATTGTACTTTTCTTATTTTTTCCTGCGATCTCTTTCCAAAATACGCTTGCCAAATACGCTTTCAATTATATTTATGCTTTGCAAACAAGTTGGAGTAGTAATTTTTTTTTTGCATTTTTGCGGAGTTTTTCGAAATAATTTTTATAAATTAAGTAGTTGTTTTTATGATTGACTAATTTATATATTTAATATACAGTTTTTGTTTCACTTTCGATGATTTTTTAAGTCCTTTAGTTATCCAAGGACATGATACGTCCTTGGCGTTAAGGATTATTTCACGAACAGGAAAGTTTGCGTCATAAATGGATTTAAATGTTTTAAAAAAAGAATCGTAGATCAGGATATCATCATTGAAGTTAAGCTCTAGTTTTGATTCGAAATTTGTTTCTTAAAAGAATTTTTTGTTATTGTTATTGTATACACGCTTTTTTATAATTATTTTACTCAGGAGATATAATTTATAGTTTGCAATTATACAAAAAAAAAAAAGTGATCTGAGACATCGGTTTTAACAATACCTTTTTTAGGCAGCGTGTTAAAAATATCATTGGTTAAAATGATATCTATTAAGGAAGATGAATGATTGGTTATTATTTTAGGTTTATTTATTATAGGTATTGTTCCCTTCTCGGTTCTACTTCTCGGTTCTACTTCTCGGTTTGACATTCTACTTAATGGTATTTTAAGAGTATTGGTTACAGACTGAAATAAACTAATAATGCTCTTATCTTCAGCAACTTCAAAAACCTTGACTATTGCAGTTTTGTCAGAAGAAATTTTTGATCGATCAAGTGGAAATAAACCACTAATGCTAAAGCCACTACGGGTATTTTCACGTTTAAAAGAATTTTTTTCGATAAGATCCTTGAATATGGCAGGAAATTGTCTATATGTTAATGATCGAAATTTATTTCTAGTTAGACTTGAAATTTATTTCTAGTAAACTTTGTCAACTATCTTTGTCTGAATGCTTCTATTTGCCTTTAACAGCTTTAAAAACACTTACGTCTAAAGGCTGTAAAAAATAGCTCGAATGAGCAGGCAAGCGCCAAAGTATAATGTTATTTTCTAAGGCAACTTTTTTTAATTCTAAACTAATATGCGAAACATGAACATCAAGAAAAAGCAGTTTAAAACCATCAAGTCTATGTGCATGAGGCAAAAAAACTGATTTGAACCACTCAAAAAATTGTTTTGACTCCATCCAACCCGATTCGCTATTATTATAATAAACATTTTCAGCGGCACTAATGCGCCAGCTTTTCAGAATATTTTTTCCTTTGTAAATTACTTGATGTGGCAAATAAATTCAAAATGCATCTCAACATGTCAAAATAGTTGTTATGTTATGATGCATTTGTTTATGGTACCTTTTCTGCATACAATTTAAACTTTGCCTTGGTCGAATTGTATTCCTGACTCGTCACAATTAAAAATATAAAATGGCTTATTGTTGAGATTGCGCTCAAGATAGATGGAGCCAACTTGGTCAAACCAGTTGTCAATTATTTTTGGCTGTGTAGCCACTGCTCTAATAGCTTGCATGTCACTAGTTTTCTTACTTTAACTTCATTTTCATATTTTTTTATAAATCCACTGTACCATTGGCTTCCACATTCCACAGTTGGCTTCCCATCTTTAAATAAGTAAGTTTGTTCTAATTCTTTTAGATTTCAACAACAGTCATAAAGTCCCTTCTTTTCAAACAAAACCAATATTGCTCATAAACATAAAGATCAATAACAATAACCTCAACATTTTGACTCATTTTTCTTGGCGCACCGGCTCCAACAGATTTGTATTTGCCTTTTGCTCGGTCGTGAATAGTTGATTTTGGCATATTAAAAGATTTGGAAGCTTCTTCATATGCTTGTTTTTGTCTTATTTTGAATATATTTAAAGAAATATTAATATTATTGCAATTTTTTTTTGCACAATATTAATCAGCGTCAAATTTGGGACAAAATAGTGTTAATACAATTTTTAGTTTTATTTGCAAAATTAAGTTATTTTTTAAATAATTTAATTTTATTAGATTTAAATTTATTAGATTTCAAGTTAAAAGCTAACACGATTGTAAATATACTTTTGAATCGTTTTTTTACTGTTCGATTTGTCAAGTGTTTAAGTTTATTTATCAAAAAAAAAATTATAAATTCGATATAATATCATCCGTAATTAAATAGTTTTACGCTATGTGCATTGAAAAACAGTGAAATAACTTTTGCTTCTTACGGGTATATATATATATATATATATATATATATATATATATATATATATATATATATATATATATATATATATATATATATATATATATATATATATATATTGCAAATATTTGAAATGAACAGATCAAATACCTTTTTAAATCTTTAGACCTTTTCTGTAATTTATCTTCAAATAGAAATGTCTACTTTCTTAAAATTTTATTGTAAAAAACTCGGTTACACTTTTTTCAAGTTTTTCATTAAATAAGTTTCTTTTTCAAGTTTTTTATTAAATAAGTTTCAATATCTTTTAAATTTTGTGAACTTATAGATAATGTAACTGTGTATACTTAAACTCAGTTGCGGAACTAGCATACCAGTAGCGTAGTGAGGTGGGGGCCAAAGAAGAAATTGCCTAGGGCGAAAAGATTTAATAGGGCGCAAAATTATTAATTTATCTTTACTTTCTCTGTTAAAAAAAAATAAAACAATATAGTATATAGTTTTAGTCTTTTTAACAGAAAAAAAGATAAAGAATTGTATGTCAAAAATATAAAAAATATAATGTTCATATCTAAGTATATAAAACAATAATTGCTGCTCGAATTTTAAAAAAATTTTAGTTCTTTTATTGTCTAGAAAAAAACGAAACTGCAACATAATGGTTTTTTTGTTATTAAATTGTTTATAGTACGATTTGTTTTATTATAAAAATTGAACTGTCTTTTATAAAATTTTTATAAAAGTATTGTAAAAGTTATCTTTAAAGATATAACTTAATTTTTAAAATCAATATAAGTATATTAAATAATTATTTAATACAGAATAAAATTTGTTAGAACTTACTTCAATTGTAAGTTCAATTGTAGTTGACAGATTTTTCATTATAAGTTCATTATATATTACAGGGTTATGCAGAAATATAAATTAAATTATGCGGAAATATGAAAAAATTTATGTAGAAATATAAACTATGTTATGCGGAACTATAAACCTTTTTAATATAAATACTGTAATAAACAAATTTTAATGTAAATAAACATTTCATTACAATATTTAAAATACAAATATATAATAGTAAATATATGTATATATATATATATATATATATATATATATATATATATATATATATATATATATATATATATATATACATATATATATATATATATATATATATATACATATATATATATATATATATATATATATATATATATATATATATATATATATATATATATATATATATATATATATATATATATATATATATATATATATATATATATATATATATATATATATATAATGATCGCTATTAAAAAAATATAAGAACGCGGGGACTCGTAGAAGACCATACGGTCTTGTCACTGTGAACCATTTTTCAAAGCTGGTGATTTAGTAAATAAATCAATGGTTTATATAAAGAATATTGATGAATTTATTTATGTTATAATCACTGAAAGAAATATTGACCCTCTTTTTATAATCATAAGGGTTGCTGTGGATTCTGGTCAAGGTTTTTTAAAAGTCACAATGAATGTTTTTAATCCGCATGATAAAACTAGCTATCAACTTGACCTTTATGATGCTGGAGTGAAGCGTTGTTTTATTGCTGCTATTGTAGAAGGAATATCTGAACACAATGGAAATCTTAGGAAATTAGTTGATTCTCTTAATCTTTAAAATATTAAGTATTCTATAGCATTCGATTTAAAGTGAGCAAACTCAATGTTTGGCATTACAAGCCATGCTGGAAAATATAGTTGTTTGTGGTGTAAATGAGAGAGTCTTTTGGATTGTGGAGTAAAACGAACTCTTGGTTCTTACTTCTTGGTTCTCTTGGTATCAATACAGTAAATACGTAAAAGCTTGAAAACCAAAATCAAAGATGGCTAATTATAAAAATGTAATTAATCCAAGAGTTTTACATCTTGAAGAAGATCCGGACACAATTATAGAAAATTTAGTTCCAGTACCTGAGTTGCATGTATTTATTGGAACAGTTACAACTTTTGGAAAGCTTTTATCAAAACTATGGCCTGGCTTTAAACGATAGTTATACTCAAATTATATATTTTTAAAGTTTTTGCAATGTTTTGCAAAGCATCTTTATTTGACATAAGTACAAACATGTAAATGTTTGGAATTTGGTCCATGTCTGGAAGTTAGCTATCTCAAAGACCAAAAATTGCTGGTGGCACCTCTGTAAGATACGTTATATGTATTACATATGTAGATTACAGTTGTTAATAATTCATAAATAATTTTTATAAACTCATGTTTAAATAAAGTGTATAAAGGAAGATCACTAAAAAATATCAGAATTATATTGTCAAATCTTCAATTGTAAAAACGAGTTGTTTAAACTTTCGTTTAAAAGAAAGGTATATGCTTCTAAAAAGGAACTTCTGCTCTCTGGAAAAGGCAAGATTTATTTTAGTTTTTAATTTTAATTTCATATTTTCTTAATTGTATTTTCTTATTTTAATTTTCTTATTTTAATTTACATTTTTGCATAAAAAAGTTAGTACTTTTGCATTTCTGTATTTCCAACAACAATTCGCCTATTTATTTGTTCGCTAGATACTGAAAAAGCATGATTACAATAACCTAAACGACATAAAACTTAATGCTTCTAAAACGGAACTTTTGCTCTCTGGAAAACGAAAAGTAGCTAATTGCAAGATAACTCTGACGACAATCAAGTAGTACTGAATAAAAAACTTAATCGTCTGTGCTTTATATGGGATACAGAAAAATCCAGTTTTGCCTCACTAAATAGATCAAATATTAACAATAGACTATCAAATTTCTTAACAAAAGTGCAAACTCTGATTTGATCTGGTATCCAATTCGCACATTCATCTTCAATTATCCAATTATGTAAATAATCAGCAGTTCCAACACTATCACATGGTCTGGAATTCTGTAAAAATAGAGAGTAAATAATACAAGACTTGATAAAATTTGAAAAAAACACTGTTAAAACTTTTTTTTAATGTATCCAAATATAGCAAAAACTATGAAAATTCTCTATTTAAAGTTCGGGATATATTGACGTACATACAACAAAATAAAATAAACCTATTTATCTTTCTATTAAATAATAAAGTAACTTTTGAAATCATCAATTCCCAGCTTAACAATTGTTTAGTGAAATATTCATTTTTAGATGAAATAAAGGAATCATCTAAGATCCATAAACTAAATATTAATTCAGGTTAAGAAGAAAGTCAAAATTAAAACTTCAGAAAATATAATTCCTGAAGATAATCATCAAATTCGAGTTTAAAATATAATTACAGTATAGCACAACATTGTGTGTATATATATATATATATATATATATATATATATATATATATATATATATATATATATATATATATATATATATACATATATATATATATATATATATATATATATATATATATATATATATATATATATATATATATATATATATATATATATATATATGCTGACCTAACTGCCAATTTGAAAGTGTTTGTGGTCGGCAAAAAATTGTATAACTGAAAATATATTAACTGTGTAAATAAAAAAAATACAATGTTGTGCTATAACACAATGTTGTGCTACAACACTAGAATTTGATGATTATCTTCAGGACTTATTTTAATTTTGACTTTCTTCTTAACCTGAATTAAGTGTTTCATATTTAGTTGGTGTATTTATGTTTCATATTATTTTTATTCACCTCGCTACCCTACTGGCAAGGCCGGCGGGATAGGAGGGTGTAGGGGTGTGTGATACCCCCCTTCCCTCATCAATGATTTTTAGTCGGCAAATTTGACCCTTTTTGACTAGTTAGTCGGCTAATGTAGATTCTGTCAATAGATTAGTCGATAAATTTAGAAAGTCAGTCGGCAAATGCCGTCATTGCAGTCGGCAAATTTTTAAAAACGAGGACTTTTTTTTTTTTTTTAGTTGGCAAAAATTGTAATGGCACCCCCACGTGACACCTACTCACGCCGTCCCTGGCTACTGGGTCTGGGAATATATTGTTCCGTTGTCGGAGCGTCCCTTCTCTCATATTGTTTTGTTTCATTATTATTTAAACGATAGGATATTAAAAATATATATATATAAATTACTTTATTATTTTCATTACAATTTATTTCAAAAAATTAAGTTGTTCTTATACTTTTATTAAATTGGCATTTAGTCGGCATTGGTCAATTTCAAAAATGTATTCGTCAGTTTTTGTCAACTTTAAATAATACATTAGCTGATTTAGTCGACAGTCGAATTTTTTAACAGTCGTAATAACGCTAACTTTGAAGTCTATTAAGAAAATTTGTTTGTAAAGTGCAACATGCGGAAAGTTACGCAAGAAAACTTATGAAACACATCATAAAAGTTTTATATTTATTTATAAAAACTGGTATATGCATTTCACACTTTTAAGCATCAACAATTAGCGCTTAGTTAAGATATAATTAAACGTTTTTAATTAAATTATAAACTAAAAACGTTTAACTAAATCATAACTAAGTGCTTATTTTGTAATAATTCGTATAAGTGAAATGCATATACAGGTTTTTATAAATAATTAACGGTTTTAATAGTATATAAATCTAAAATGCAACTTTGCAAAAAATTGCAATGATTGGAGCCTGGGAATAAAAAAGCCTTAAAATTTTAGCTACACCTGCCGCAAACGTGAGAGCAACAAGTTTATAAAATAATTTTTATACTATTCTTAACTAAATCTATATTTATCGATAAATTTTAAGGTTCACACAATACTCTTTTAGCGGTCAAAAACTATGAACATAAAAAGTTTGACCCCCTGAGAGGGTTGCAAATTTTATAAGGCCATTATTGGTGAACGCTAAGAGAATATTGGGTGAGTTTTAAAATCTATCGATGAATATATACTTAGTTTATTTATCGATGAATATATACTTAGTAGTAGAAAGAATATTTTATTAACATGTTGCTCTCACGTTTGGGGCAGGTTAAAGCTAAAATTTTAGGGCTTTTTTGTTCCCAGGCTCCAATCATTGCAATTTTTTGCAAAGCATCCTTATTTGATATAAATATAATCATACAAATTTTTGGAGTTTGCTCCATACCTGAATGTTTGGTCAATCTCAAACATCAGAAAATGCTGCATCCGCGCCTGTATTATGTAGATGTATTATGTAGAAACTAATCATTCTGCCGGAATTGAATCTGTTATTTGTACTAAACTTAAATTTCAGAACTGAGAATTTTGGCTATTAGTGTTGATACTTATAAAGCGGCAGTTTATGCTATAAAATTCAATAAAATTTTTATGGGCCATATGTTTTAAAAGCTATAGAACATTTTTACGCGTCCATTTGTCAAAAAACATAGAAAATCTTTCTTTTATCCCAAATTCAGTAATACTATTTTGGGTTTTGACTTTATCATTATGCACTAACAAGAAATATTTATAAAACCTTTTTCTTTATCCTCCACTGATTTTTAAAATCTTACAGTTTGGCAATCTGCAGATTGGTTGTCTGGTCTCTTTTTTTTTTACTAATACCTGTTATATTTTGTCACTCATTCGCCTTATTCATTTCGAGTTTAACACATGTAATAAAACAAGTAATAAAACAAACCATAAAGTTAGTAATAAAACAACCATAAAGTTACACCTCATCACACCAACCATAAAGAGTAATAAAACAAACCATAAAGTTACACCTCATTAATAAAATAAAGTACTGAATTGTGGGCTTTTGAAAAGTTTAACTCCAACAAAATTTTGAAAAGCTTTTACGTAAAAAAACGTTTAAAAACAATATAAACTCGTTTTATTAAACGAATTATTATAGTATAAATATAAAACGTTATTTGTAATTATATTTATTTATAAATTATAAATAAATATAATTACATAATGATACAAAATGTGGGTATCACAAATTTTTTAAAAATTATATTTTTTTATTATTAATTTATTTAAATTGTGTATATACTAGTTGACACGACGTCTTTCGAAGATTTGCAAGAACTTTTCTTTTTTTTAATCAAAATCAAACCTTTTCAAGAACTTTCTTAGAATACAATTGAAAACATACAATCACTTTCTAAATTGTTTTCTACAAAATAAAAATTGTTTTATTGCTTTGTATATATTATTGTTATTTTTTATATGTTTTTTTATTATGTTTTGTTTTGTTTGACTACAGTGAATTCCGAGAATAATATTTATAGGAGTATGAAAAAGCGTAACGTCACGGAATTCGTAATAAATAACCTCTATTAAAACAAATTTGCATTAAATGATATTAAAATAAATATTTGTATTAAATGATATTTGTATTCCATGAAAAAAAAATTACCTTATAATTAAACTTATATATTTATGCTGTCTTTTAAACATACCCAGTAGGCATGCATTGTGCGGGGAACGTCCGTCGGGCGTCTTACGGACGCCTGGACGTCCATGAGACGTCCAGCAGATGTCCTCCAGACAACGCGTGCTTTTCTGGGTAATAACATGTTAGTAATTATGTTTATAATTAGTAATTATGAATAAGTTTAGTAATTATGAATAAGGTTAGTAATTATGAATAATGAATTTAGTAATTATGAATAAGGTTAGTAATTATGAATAAGTTTAACATATTTCACTGAACGGCCATGGCGCAGTGGCGCATTTGCCTCAGAAACATAGAAGGGTTTCAAACCCCACCTCTAGGCAAGTTTTGCGACATCGGTTCGAAAGGAGGTATGAACTTCCAATGTAATATTCATCCGCAGTGCTCTATGACAAGACCAA
>NC_061157.1:19331737-19514237 GCF_022113875.1 Hydra vulgaris | reverse complement strand
TGATCAGAAATTACATCTTAAAGAGTGTAGTCTTGGAAAAAAAGGAGAAAAATAAAGAACAAAGAGACAGATGATATAGTAAAGAGGTCGGAAGTGCATAAAAATATGTACTTCCGAATCAAATATAATTTCTAAACAAATAGGTGTATTGATATTTTATGGACATGTTTGGTTATTTTAACAATATTTTTGGTTACTTTGACATGGTTAAGTTTAAACAGAATTTGAATCATTCATAGATAGATCATCGCATCTCAAGCAACGAGGTATGCAATTGAGATATAATTATAGAAAGTTAAGTGTTACAGTGTTAAAGTGAAATTTTAAATATGTTTATGAGGGTTGTAATTGTAATATTTTAAGTATATGATTTTGTATAAATTGTGATTATAATTTTGTAAGAGCCAAGTTCTTATTGAATAAAGAAAAGAAAAAATTTAACTTAATGTTATATTTCTGAAGGAAAACTACAAGAAAAAGGAAAGATTTATGAGTAGAGTCATAAAGATCCGGAACTCATAATCATAGGCAAGAGACAATTTAACATAGGTTTACATCTACTCCAGTCTAATAGATTAAAGGGGTTATCTGAAGGGTGGTTTGATAAAAAAACAAGAACTTGAAGCTGAAAAATCACATGCTTCTGGAATTTTTACGACTTTTTTTTTCTATTTTTCTTTTAAAATATTTTTTTCTCAATATTTCATTTTCCACTATTTACCTTGGTGCTAAAATTTTCAGTATTTGCAGTAATTTCTTTAATCTAGAGAGTGAACTAAAATAAAGATATAAGATGCTGTGTTTACAGTGTTATAATTCATTTTTCATGATTTTTTCATGTGAACTCTCATTGAATAAAATAGTTCCAATAACCAATTTTTCATGTGAAAAATTGGTTATTGGAACTATTTTATTCAATCATTTTAAAAAACAAATTTTAATTTGAAAAAAAAAGTTATTTTGTGGTAAACCACAATATTTTATTTTAAATTAATTATTAAATATTTATTTACGTAAATTATTTTTTTTACGCTTTTTTTATTAAAAAATAATTTATTTAAGCTTTATTTAAATTTTGTTTAGGTTATTTTTTGATGAATTAATTTTTTTTTTTATTATGGTAAACAACCACAACTTGTCAATATGATATTTATTTTTGAGGTACCAAAGTTTTGTCTCGTTTTGGTTGGTTACTTAGTTACAAAAAGTATTTGAAGTTTCAATTCACTGCTAACTAGTTGTGAAATGAAACTTTACTTGTGACAAAGTGACAAAGTAACCACATCGAGTAAAAAGTTTTGTACTTTAAAAATAAGTATTATATAAACGTAAACAAAATATGGTTGTGTTCCAAAAATAAAAATCATCCAACTGAAATGTATCAAATGTTCGTCTTAGCAACTATGTTTCTCAAAAAACCGACTATAACTCTTTTTAATTTGAAAATTACCTTATTTGGGAGTGTGAAGGGAAGCTTTTTAATAAGATAATTCAAAAAAGAATTATTGGGTTGAGGCATGAATACTGTAATATTTAAAACATAAATTTTTAGACAGCAAAAGAATTACATTTTTTTAGGTGTTTTTGTTTACAAATCTAATAACTTTGTTAACCTAATACCATTTTATAATTAAATTGTTACATAAAAACCAAAAACATTTTGGTTAATTCTTACTGACAAACGCCGATGTTGTGTGTCAGTTATAATAATATTTTGCGAAAATTAGCTCCTTATACCAAAAAAACTATAATACTCTCAAATACTGCTACCTGTAATCCCCTTTTCTTTCTGTTAGTTTCTTGGTTGTTCTGCTCACATGATTATTTTCATGTGCATAAAGTAAAAAATTTAAAAAAAAAAAACGTCTCTGAAAAACTTTAAATCGAAAAAAATCAAAACACTGATTTGAGATTTAATTATCAAATCAAATCTTAAATCTTAGCTTAAAATCTGGAATCATGATGATTTTAAAAATTTCTGCAATTTCAAAACAACATACACTTTATCACATATAGTTGAGGACTTCTAGTTTTAAACTCACAACCAGTTTGTTGTACTTTGAAATTATCTGGGTAAGAACCAGTGTTATTGATGTCTTTTTGATTCAAAACTTTAAAAATTTGGATGCTTTAAAAAGATATTAATTAATATTATTAGTTTTTTTTCTTCCAAACATTTTAATTTAAAAGGAATATTATTATGGAGTATATACTGGTTCTTGTCCGGATAATTTTCACGTATATCTCAATTTTAATTGTGTAGTTTTTAAATATATTTTTTAATAAAGTAATTTCTTTTTGCATTGCAAATAAAATGTAAAAAATCTTATTAACATTAATAATCATAACTGATTAAAAAAAAACTTCTGAGAAAATATAAAAATTTTATTATAAAAAAAATAAATAATAAGTTTCAAATTATTTACAATGAGTTGTTTAAATTGATATTGAACTGTATTATTTATTTACATTGATAACTTCTACTAGGTACATTGTTAACAATTTGAACTGGTGCGTTCTTTTGGAAATCAACAATAAAAAATGCAAAACAAATTGTGGATACAAAAGTAACGGCGAGCCGTATTGGAAAAAAGCGTCAGAAACGGTATACTTTCTTTAGAGTGTAGTTATTTTGTTTTCATAATACTTGAAGACATTTTATATTAATTGATTAACAGTTCAACTTTTCAATATCCTCAAAGTTAAAACACAGTTGCAATATTAATAAAATCATATTTTATGAATTCATTTTATAGTCATTCTTCTATATGACGTTTAAAAAGTCAACATTATTTAACGCATTTATTACCAACCATATATAAAAAAAAGTGTATAACTTATTTTAATTCAGCTAACATCAGTATTTTTTAATTAAAAAATAGTGCAAGGGCGGATCCATAGTAGGAGGGAGGGGACGATGGGGGTAATTGCCTCCTCCCCTCAATTTTCCTTAGCTAATTTGGAAAGAATTTTATTTTCGTATATTTATATACTTAACAAACGTGTTGTTTGAAAACGAAAGTGAATTAAGAAAACTTTAAAAAAAATTAAAAATTTTAATAAAGTTGCGTAGTGCAAAATTAAAAAAAAAAGTTGGACTACAGACTAATATTCTGAAAAAAATTAACTAAGAAAGTTTTTTGATTAGTGGGGTTGTCTGCTCACAAATCATTAAACCTGAAAACTGTTACCCTACTTTACAAGTTTTTCTGGATTCACCGAATCAGAAAAACTTAAAAAATATCCCTCCTTTCCTTTTTACTAGATGGTCGGGATCCGCACCCTGCAAAAGTGTTTGTATATATTTCCTAAAATCATAACCACTGACTATGATGTTTGAAAGGTTTGATTTTAATTTAGCACATAAATATTAGTTAAATAATTGCTGATTTTAATTTAGCACATAAATAATAGTTTGATTCAAAACTCAATTCTAATACGAAATAAAATTCTTTCCAAATTGACTCATTCTATCATAAGTCACATATGCCACTTAACTTAACTTAACTTGGTAACGAACACCCTCTCACCAAGAAGTAACTAAATTGTGATACGACTGTTGTTTTATGCTTTTATTTTTAAGTTTGCAGCGAGTGCTGAGGGAACAGCATATGTAATGCTTAATGGGAATAATCCAAAAAAAGCCGTTGATCCAACTAGGTATCTAAACATATTTATCAAATAATAAAATGTCAAATAAAAACAATTTTTGAACGTATACTTTTTTTACTTTTATATTATTTGCATGAAAATTTAATAAAAAATCTGTTTAAGTAATTTGGTTAAATGTTTTTATTTCCGTTCCAAGCATTTTTGCACAAGTAGAACTACCTGTCTTAAAGAAAAAATCTAATATTGAACAGTTGGTTTTTTTTGTGGTCAACGATCAAAATACAAAGGCAAAGTAAGTTTTTTTTATATTATTATTAATAAACAGTTTTTGGAAATTTTATTAACGAACATTTTTTGTTAATTTTATTTAGGCAATTTTTTTTTATTGTTAAACAACTTTTTCTTTGAATTTCTAATTTCAAATTTAAACATTCAATATTATTTTTCTTTAGAGAAAACTGTAGCAAAGGATCAGTAAAAAATTTAATGACCAATTTAAAAAAAGAAAAGAAAAAAACTGAATGTTACGACAATCCTAAGTAATTTTTTTTTTAATTTGTTAATGCTGTGTATATGTTAGTGTCGCTTACTTAATGTAAGTTGGGGAAGGGATGGGCGGTTAAAATTTTAGTCTAAATCTAATAAAAGAGGCGTACTATTAAAAGGGTAGCTGGAGATTTTTTACAAAGAATTTTACACATCCTAACATCCAGTACAATATTAGTCCGCATCTGCTATGCTATCTTTTTAACTCAACTTTTTCTGACTTTCATTCTAATATCGTTCGTTCTCCTTAAACTTACTTACTTTTGCTCTTTCGAAGCAATATAATATTCTCAAGAGATCTGAGCATGTCTTTGCAAGCCTTGGTATGATCTCTATGTGGCAATTAGCCGGAGAAGAATAAAAACTACAATACCAATAAAACAGTTTATATATAGAGTCGCTTGCAGTCGAATGCGCATTTTTTAACACCTGTTTAATCATAATTTCAACAGGACTTTAAATGCTTAAACTATGGTGAGAAATAAGCGGAAACCTAAATTGTCGACAATTTTTAAAGCCTGATTTACACTGAAAGTTTTTATTCTAATCAGTGACTAAAATATATTTTTTTTGATTTTTTTTTTAGTTTTAATAGGTTTTTATATAATTCATAACAAGTAAAAATTAATAAATGGATGTCTTAATAATAAGGTCTTAATAAGCTTGTATAAACAAATTTTTATATATAAATATATATATATATATATATATATATATATATATATATATATATATATATATATATATATATATATATATATATATATATATATATATATGTATATATATATATATATATATATATATATATATATATATATATATATATATATATATATATATATATATATATATATATAACACAATCGCCAAGAATAGAATATTCATTTGTATCTCAATGGTAAAAGGAGCACGAACAACTGAAAACACAGTTTGATAACGAAACAGAAGTAATTCTCGAATCATCAGGTTGGAGAGATGATATGAAATTTGTGTTTCATCTTACTCGAGTTCTTATTTTTTGAGGAAAAAAGACATTTGGCTGGGCAGACCATTGGTTTACAGACCAATTGTACCACGAAAACAACTTTAACAACTTGCCTAAAATACTGAATCCATACAAAAAAGCTTTAAGGTCATTAAAAAATCACTGGAAGCGAGAACCATATATACTTTTTTTTTTTTTTTTAAGTTGATTAAGGTGCCTAAGAAGTTCTTACGGTCATATCACAGAGCATTGCGGAAGAGAATTTAATAGGAATTTCACGCCTCCTTCCTAACTGATGTTTCTAAACCTGCCTAGAGGTGGGGTTTGAACCACGGATCTTACGTTTCTGAGGCAAATGCGTTACCACTTCGCCACGGCTGCTTTATATACTATAGATACCCAGAAGTAATCAGTGTGTAGAGCGCGCAATCAAAGTAATGGAGGAAATTTATTTATCATGCAAAAATATAGACAAATTGCACCTTCGATTTCTACTGTGCAACAAGCAAGAGCAAGGTCCATGGTCTGAGTCATTGTTGGATTGAAAACTTATTGTATTATATGATGATGACATTCTAAATGCATTTGAATACATAGTAGTACTTATGTCAAAACTGATTTTTCAATGGTGGGGTGAACTTTTTTGAAAAGATATGCAAATAATAGTTCATTTCGTGCTTTTTAGGTAAAAGGTCATTAAACTACAGAACAGGAGCATGGGTTGATAAAAACTCATAACCCTAATGAGCACCTTTGTAATATGAGCATACTAAAAGATTTCTAAAATGTAAGGAGTGAAGTTAAAGTTGCTTTGTATTTTTTGAATCTACTTTATGTGGTGACAACAGAAATACGTATAATTAGCGTAAATTTATATGCCGTAATTAGCGGTTCTCATCTAATTAAAACGCCTATAAATTTTTGGAGTTGTAAAAATATTATCATCACACATGAATAAATATATTATACTATTAATATAGTAGCGCGAAATTTTGAGACTAAAATAATGAAATTTAACTTTTTATAAAGAAAAATACGTTAGCTAGATGCCCGTTTTAATTTTGTTTGAAAAACAATGCATAGAAACATTTTTTTTTGACTTTATTAAAAGATACCATTTTTGTGTAATATGAGCATGCTCAAGTTACCAAGTGTTTTCCATTGAAATTACCTAGTTTAAAATTGTAAAACTGCAGTGGTTTTAATTTCTTTTTGTATAAACACAAAACATTTTTTTTAAATACTTTTACAATACTATATATATTTCTATAATTTAAATTCAAAAAATTTATCGTTTTTTAATTTTATCGTTTAAAGGTTTGAGCAAATAAAATTAAACAAATTTTTTTTGTGTGTGTGTAAAACAAAATAAGATTGTTTCAATAAAAAAATTGGTATAAAAATTGACCCTTTAATGATAACTTTTGTTAATAACAAATCATTATATTCCACTAATTAGTTTTAACTCAAGATGATATTTTTTTACATAATGTTATTTTTTTGATCTAATTAAAAGTGCTCATATTACCAAGAGGTATGGGTAATATGAGCAATTTTGCTACTTTTTTAAAACGTGCGTGTTTTTAAGAAACAATTTCGGGTGCCCAAATACCTATCTATGTATCTATCTATCTCTTTATCCAATTATATATATATATATATATATATATATATATATATATATATATATATATATATATATATATATATATATATATATATATATATATATATATATATATATATATATATATATATATATATATATATATATATATATTGAAAATTATTAAAAATTGGAATAAAGAGTTTGATAAAATTCTTATACAAACAAAACAATCTTTTTTTTACATATTTTATAACATGTTTATTGATTACGTCCTTAAGGGGTTAGTAAAAAGTGTTTTAATTTAGATTTAGGCGTGTCTTGAGAACATAAAAAGGAGCAGTGTTTAATTAGGTTTGCCGATAACTTTAATTTTTTTTTATTGAGTTAGCGAAGAAACATTTCTAATAAGATACTGTATTCAAGTGCAGGAGGGGAGTGGGGATGCTTATTTGCTTCTTAGCGCAGCGGACTTGCTCGTAAAAGCTCATGTTTTGGAACTATGGAATTGAGAGAGAGTTGTAACCACAACTAAAAACAGCCTCCTCGAGTGTAATAGCTTTTTTAACCTTGGGGTGGTGAATTAAAATTTTAAAAAATATATACATTGCAAAGTTCACTAATTTAAGAGTGTCTTGTTAGGCGGGTGCTTATCCCAATGCGCATAGTAAACCAAACATTAATTTTTTATATTTCAAAGAATATAAATATATAAACTGATATATATCACAAAATATATACCATATAAATTATATAAAGTGAGGGGAGAGTGGGGAGAAGTGGGACACATAAATTTTTTTTTATGGTTATTGCAATATCTTTATTTTTTAATTTGATGTATAAACTGAATCAAACAAGCTTTTATGAATAAACCATCTTTTTAGGTACCGAATCAATCCCCTTAGGTTTCCAGCTATTTATAAATGAGTATATAAATTTTTGCTTTTAGAGAAACCGTGCCATTGCGGTAAAGTGGGACAAGTGTGAGTAGAAGTGGGACAAATAAATTTAAATCAACATTTTAACGCAAATTATTAAATAAAAAATGATAAAACCATAAAATCACCGATAAAATAAGCATAAAATGTCCTAATCGACATAAAAATGTTCAAGAGCTTTCACAAATTTAAATAATTAAATGTCGACGGGAAGAACCGTGACATAAATATTTCTTTATTCTGTCCCACTTTACCCCAATGTTAACACTTTTTAAAGGTACATTTCTAAATTAGGGCTTCTAGAGCACACAGGGAAACAAAGCAATTTCTGCTAAATAGAGAGGAAGAAATTTAATTGTTTACGTTAGTAACAGTATTTAGGCACCACTACTAATTAGAAATTTCAGGCTTTCACTCTTCCATTTCATTATTTATTTCGAATTAAATCATCATTTTGGATTGAATCGTCATTTTGGATTAAATTGTCATTTTTTTTTTTTTTAGAAGATATGGAGAGGCCATCTGATTCGCATCATTATCAAATCCACCAAGATGTGATGCTTTGAGCAAATATTTAATCCATTTATAGAAATTATTTCATAAGAAAACTTTCTTTTATTTTTTAAATTGTTGACATCTACTTAGTTTAATATTACTACATATCAAGCTACCAAATATAAATTATTTTCTTTAAAAAAAATTTTCGAAAAAAAGGTTTTTAAGTATCAGAAAAAAGATTTTATTTTTAATTGCAGCTCTGATATTAGTTATTTAAAAAAAAAAATTTAATTTAGTTGTACTTTTTTGTAAAACAAATAAAAATACATGTATTTGAGTTAAAATAAAATTCAAATATTAATCAATGAAAATATTATGTATAAACAGTTATACAATATTTTAGATAAAAACAATATCCTTAATAGTAAGCAATTTGAATTCAAAAAGTGCCTCTACTGATGAACCAATTGCTCATCTTGTTAATAATTTTCCTGAGTTATTTAATGAAAATAAATTTTATGTGTTTTTACTGAGGCACAGTTTTACTAATGGCGCGATCACACTGGCTACGGTCAGTTAATAAATTTTAACAATTACAATTCAAAACTATTTAGCATAAAAAATTTAATTGTTTTAAGACTTATCTGCCTAAAAAAGAGCGACACAATTTTGTTAAGTAAAACAATATTAAATTATTAAACAATTTAGGGAAAACTAACAATATGAATATAGTTTTTGGGAGCTCCACAAGAATCTTTGCACAAGAATCTTTGCACAGGAATCTTTACACAAGAATCTTTGCACAAGAAACTTTGCACAAGAATCATTCCACAAGAATCATTCCACAAGAATCTTTCTACAAGAATCTTTCCACAAGAATCTTTCCACAAGAATCTTTCCATCAGAATCTTTTTTATATTGCATTTTATTGAATAAGCGAACTTTGCGATGTATATATTTTTTCACCACTCCAAGGCTATAGTTGCTATGCTTTTATTTGTGATTACAACCCTCTTTTAATTCTATAGTTCCAAAACATGAACCTTGACGAGCAAGTCCGCTGCGCTAAGAAGCAAATAAGCATCTCTCTCCCCTCCCGCACTAGAATCTGAGTCCTAAAAAATCTTAGAAATAAGAAATTTTTTTTTAGAATACGCAAATGTAGTACAAAATGAAAATATTTCAACATACCCCCTACACCAAATATACCTCTTTACATAAAATTCCTGGATCCGTCACTGCTGCATTGCTATTTCTTAGATTGTATGAAATAAACATATGGTTAATCAATCGTATAATAAAAATATACAACTCTATATTCTATTTGTTAAGTAAATGTTCAAGTTGATTTTAACATTATTTTTTTACTTGTTTTTTTTTCTTGTTGCCTATTTATTTGTTTGTTTTTTAACTGTTGTATGAAACTTGTATTAATGAGTTAATTTATAATTAATAAATAAAAAATATTCCAATGCTTATTTTAGGGTAATATTTTGAACTCTGTATTTTTGACTTTTTCGTATACTTAATTTTATAGTGTAAAAAATTTATTATTCTTTATATTAACAGAATTTATCTAGGAACTTGGTGATAAGACATACTAGGTCTTCTTTTACCACTGCTGTCAGTATATATTTTTAATATCTTAGTGAGTTTATGTAGATTATTATGACAGATTTCATGAGAAGAGGAAAAAAAGTAGAGAAATTCTGAAGCAGAAATGAAACTAGAAACTAAAAGATGTTTGGAAGTTTGTTATCACAAAAAAAATAACTGGGAAAAAATTGTTCTGCTCTGTTTGTATGCTGCATCATAATGAAATACCATTAAAAAATATAACTGTTGAAATATATGGATAAAAAAATTATGAAGATCTTTTAAAACCTTTGACTGAAGTAGCCAAAAAATTTTCCAAAACCATGTCAACAGATGCAATTCTTTAATGTAAATTGGTACAGGATGGAAATAGATCTTTCTAAAGAAAAGTGTTGAAAGATTTGTCAAAGCAAATGACTTACCAGAGCAGAAGGTATCATTTTTTATTTGTACAAGTGATCACATGATTACTGATGATGTTCTTTAATTGCATTATTGAATCGTCAATTGGATTGTTGAATTATATTTTTCTATGTGATGAAAAACAGTATTGGAGATAACTTAGAGCGCATAGAAACACTGTTGCGAATGATGAGAAAAACAAAACAATGAAGTTCAAAAAAAAAACACAATAGATTCAAAATAGAGCTTATTTTTCACAACCAAAATTCGTAATTTTTACATTATACATGCTTAACTAAAATATTGAGAAAATTTGACATTAGGGATCGTTCATATATTACGCAACGCAAAACTTATTTTAAAAATATAAGTATGAAATCATTTTGCTCTTTTGCGTGGTGGTTTTCGCTGGACTTTGAAGGTTGTTTATATATTTGGTTTAATTAATGACTCTGCGAGGGAAAACTTTAAATGTTTTGTCTTTTGCTTATAAGTTTACTTGTCTTTAGTCTATAAGTTAAAATTTTGCAATACGTAATTTATGGCCGATCCCTTAAGACAATTATAGATATAAGGATAAATTTTGTAATTTGGAGAAACAATAAATAAATTCACCAAAAAATATTAAATACTATATTATAAAAATATATTATATTAAAATATAATAATAAAAAACCAACCAAAGACCGTACGAAGGAGATAATATCAATATCAGTGTTTACTCGACAAATCTTTAGGTACAGTCTTGAAATATATTGGGCCATTCGTTTTGAAACTCCATTCTTTCTTCTTTATTCACAATCTTGAAAAAGCAAAGGAAATAAGGTAACAGAAGCAGTTGGTTTTGTTTGTGTTTGCACTATAAAAAAGTTTACAGAAGCAGCAGTTTTGTTTTTTGGATTTGAAAAATTAAATGATTTTGTGAAAAAAATGAATAGTAAAAAATCTTAACTTGAGCTTAATTCAAAAAAAAGATATTTTTAAATTAAGTTTAATATAATTTAACAGTTTTACTTTTTGTAATAGTAATAAATCTTGTGTAATTATAATATACTTCTCTGACAACAATCTTCTGTACAAAATAAATAAGCAATATATTGATAAGATAAACAAAGTAATCTACAACATATTATCATAAGAAATTTATTAGGGTGGGTAAAAAACAATTATTTTTCGATTTTAGGTTTGCATGCCACAGAATATTTGCTTCTAAGGTATCTATAAAAAATGCAGAAAAAATAGCTCCAATATTTTACGTCTCGAGCTAGCGCTTCGCACTTGAATACTTAAATCTATACACTTTTTACTGTTTTTCCGATAAATGAAATAAAATAAAAATGCTTTATAACAAGTTGCTTGGTACTATTTAAGGTTAACAAAGTGTGGAAATGGTAAATAAGTAAAATAAAAAATCATTTATAAATAAAAAATATTTTTCTGTTCGGTTAAAATTGCAGAAAGATGGATATAGAAAACTACTAATATTTTACGTCTGGATCTAGCGCATCGCAATAAAAATTTTGAAAATTATTAAAAACGTAAAAAATTTTTCTTTTTTTTTTATATTCAAAGTTTTCAGTATCCAAACAAGAAACTAAAAAAACGCATGCGTGGTCGAGTGGATTCTTCCTCCGGCTAGTGATCCGAGGGTTCCAGGTTCGTTCTCGTGTTGGTGTTTTTACGCAATCGAAAAAAATATAGCCCACAACAGAGGTTTTCTGTTTTGCTCTTTAATGAATTACCATTTCAGCATTTGCTTTGAGCATTTCACGGAGAAGCGAATGGGAAAATTTTATAAATAAGAGGACCTAACGTAACTCGCAACATAATAAAAGTGAGAAATAGCAAAAGGTAAAACTTTTTAGCGTTGTTTGTAAATTCCTCTAATTGACCAGACAATATTAAGTAAAGATAAGCATTTCTTAATTTAACAGCATTACTTAGTTTAGTAATGCTGTTAAATTAAGCAGCTGTTTGGAAGATCTGTTTATGAACCTGGCACACTTTAACACTCAAACTGTATTAGAACTAAATATATATATATATATATATATATATATATATATATATATATATATATATATATATATATATATATATATATATATATATATATATATATATATATATATATATATATATATATATATATATATATATATATATCTAAAACTGTATTTGAACATTGAAAAACCAACAGAAGTTTTCAACAGAAAAACCAACATAAATTTATTTGTATTACTTTTATATGAGGAGCGGATAAAAGTGCAATTGTTAAACCAAATATATATTTATTTTAATTACTACACTAATCAATTCTTTTGTTTTTACAAACCAACATCCTTATGATTCTTAGTAAGATTAAAAGAAATTAATACACGAAGAAATTAATGTATGATCATATTCAGAGGCGATTCTAAGATCAAAACTTTTGATTCTACAAACAAAACAAGGGAAAGTGAAAATTCACCCAACTGAATTGTGCCAAATAACTGACTAGCAGACAAAATTAGTCGAAAATATTTAACCCCCTCAACACCCCCTAAAATCGCCTCTGGTCATACAGAAATAAAATCGTTAAAAGTTAAATTTTTAAAATCAAATTTTCTTAAAAAAAAATTTATTATCTGGATGTGCAAGTCCTCATAATTTGTGTCTTTGTATAATTCTATATAAATAAAAGAAAATATTTTACAAATGGACTAGAACATGTATTTGAAGTGGTAAAGTTCCTTCTGCTTTGTTGAAATGATTAAAACCAATAACTGATAGAAACTTTTTGTCTATTAGCTAGGTTTATAGTAGTCATAGAAGCAGGAAGAAAAGTTTAATACAGAATGTTTGTTAGGATAAATATATTTTTTGTTGCGCTGGATTATATTGACATTAACGCCGGATTATTTTGAACAAAGTTATACTCTGTTCAAAACCTTTTCTGTTTAGAGTGTCGGATGTAGAGATTTGGTCAGAGTTATAAGCAGGTTACACAGCGACTGAGTGTAACTTTAAAAAGTTGTTGTGTCATATTGACAAGTAGATAAGTGAAACTTGAAATGCTTTCCTGTGTAATAATGAAGATTGTTGTGTCTAAGAGATTTTAAAAGCCATAGAAAGTAACGCAATGTAGGAGAATAAAATAACATAAAGAATCTCTTTAAAAACTGCGAAAATTTTCAAAACTTCTTCTTAGTACAAAATATGAAAATACTTTTATAATAAGACAACTTTATTAATTCTAATTAAAAACATTTTATTATTTTAAGACATGTTTTGACTACATATAGTCATCATTAATTAAAATATATTAGTTAAAAACGGTTTGTTTTTAAACTTTATGTAGTTGACGATTTTGATGCTTTTCCCTCAAAAAAACAACGCATTTTTATTAGTGGATTACATCAACAAAAAAGATTCTTCAATATTTTTTATCATGAAAAAAGGAAGAAAACTCAAAAATATTTTTTTTGGACATAACTTTATGTAAGCCAAACAGTTCATTATACACCAACTTTTACAGCTTTACTTTATTTTCTTCTTTAAAATTCACAATTCGTACTTAAGTAAAGGTTTTAATGTTCCATTACCGTCTGAAGAGTTAACAAGCTCTCGCTATTTTAAACATTATATATTACATTAGTATAATTATATTGGTAAAATATCTGAGCTAAAGAAGCAAAGATTGCACGAAATTATTAGGAGACATTTTAAGTCGGACCGACTTAAAATGTCTAGATGGTAAGTAAGATGGTATTTACTTGACAAAAAGCGTCAAATTTTTTTTTTAATATAAAGATCATTTTTCTGTAGATTTTAAATTATTTGCTCTTTACAAATTTGTTTTTGCAGGATATTAATCCTGTTATATTGGCAAAACTATTCGCCACTTTATGTTTATTATGTTTATTTTTACAACTATTAATTTTAATTTATTTTACAATCAGACGGAGATTGTAAAATTAATTAATTTTACAATCGTGGTTCGAAAACAGCCCTACACCAACAAAATCAACGCACAAACAAATTCAAATCAAATTTTAGTATTATTGTGGGTGCAACCAGCTTCAAATTATTTTATGATAAGACAATTGCGTATCCAGCTACTCCTAAAATACTGTTAAAATCGTCTCAATCAATAACACATTTACAAATATAGTAAGTTCATGTTATGTCTTTTAATTTAAATTTGTAAATAGTTGAGTTCTAAATATACGTTAATTTTTCCTAGTCCCAGATCCCATTACAATTAAAGAGACATTCCTTAAACCCTATAAACTCTGAAGCCCTGAAACGTTTGAGTTTAAAAACAAATCAAGCACAGTTTTACCACTAGGCGTTTACCACTTGCATTTTTTACCTCTTTTTATCTCTGATACCATTATTTAAACTATAACAAATTTAACTGTTGTCTTAACTACAAAGACCACATCATTACTGCAACACTACACGCCACTACGCTACTTCAAAACTCAGCAAACATTTACTCTAAATATTTTTTATAAAATAATTTTATTCTTGGAAATCTGATATACTTAATGATTAATTCTAGGAAATCTGAAATACTTAATGCTACTGTTTCTTTGATATGTAAATTAAAACCAACTGCGTACGGTTGCACATTGAATCAATACCATTGAATAATAAAAGAAATCAAGTTTTGGATTTATTATAGAGTTTAAAGGTACCAATAGATAATAAACAGTTTAATTTATTAAAGCTTATAAACTTGTTTGATAAATAATTTTTATTAACGAATCTTTAGTAGTAATTTTTAATTTCTAATCATATGTTTCAATATTTTAGCATATATTTATTTACAAGTCAAAAATGCGTTACAAACACCAACTTTTTTTACAAATTTTTTACAAGAAAAAAAAGTCTCAAAAATACTTCAAGAGCAACGTTTATTTTTACATGGACTTTGAATTTCTAGTGCTCAAAAAACGTTTAGAAGTTTAAAGGAGTCAAAAATAAAAAACAGGTTCTTTGGGAAATATTTGGGAAAATTCTTGGGAAATATGGAAAAATTAATTTTTAAACATAAGGTCAAGATAGGCTACTAATATTACATAAATACTCCAATTTTAAAAAAGTTCAAATTAAATAAGGTTTAAAATTCTTTTTAAACTCTTTTTTTTTGTTTCAAATTTACATTATTGGATTAACTTTTATGAGTGCATTTTGAAATTAGATTTTTTAGTTTTTTTTATTTAAGAAGTTTTAAGGCTCCAAATGTCAAATACGAGAAAATCAGTATGAATCTTTTTTTGAACTTACGAGTTATAAGTATAAATCTTTCTTTTATAATACTTTCTTTTCTTGATTTTTTATAATTTTTTTATGTATTTTTGAAATATTTAGATTTTTAATAGTGTATTTTTTTAAATCGAAATAAGTAACTTTAATATCTATTTTGAATATTATTAACAACGAAAAAAAAATTAGTTTTTATTTTCATGCGCTCAAAAACGTGCGCATGCGCCCAAAAACCCAATATATATATATATATATATATATATATATATATATATATATATATATATATATATATATATATATATATATATATATATATATATATATATATATATATATATATATATATATATATATATATATATATATATATATATATATGTATATATATATATATGTATATATATATATATATATATATATATATATATATATATATATATATATATATGTATATATATATATATATATATATATATATATATATATATATATATATATATATATATATATATATATATATATATATATATATATATATATATATATATATATATATATATATATATATATATATATATATATATATATATATATATATATGTATATATATTATTTTTGTTATTATTATTGATATTACTATTTTTATTATTATTATTGATATTATTATTTATAATATTTTGTTAAATTAAAATATTACCGGAGCAGGTTGAAGTCGATCATTTAGTCCTGTTGATTTTACTTATTTAAAAAAAAAAGTCAAATTTCATGAAAATTTTTTTAACTTAAAAATTACACTTTAGATAAATTCTTTTCACATTTTGGTTTCCTTTTAATATAAATACAATATACAAAATGAAACGCATTAAAGTATATTTTCGTTGTTGAGAGATGCAAATAAGTTTTTGATTTCGCTCAGTATTTTAATTTGCAGTGTTTTGAAACAAACTTCTTTTTATTTTGTAAAAAAAATTTGTAAGTTTTTAACGAAAAATTCTTCAATAAACAAAGAATTTTCTTTGAACTTTAAGAACGTCTTTAATTAACCAGTTTTTTGAAATTTCTTCACTTGGTGAACTTTTTTCTGTTTTTGGGCTTTATCTTTCCTAAATATGAATAAATAAAAGTATTAATTGTAATACATTAAAACATGTAAATCAATAAACATTTAAAAATGCGTAGTGAAAAAATTATCAGGTTACTTCCAAATTATTTATTTTTTAATTAAGTATGAAAACTTAACGTTCTACTTTAAAACTAAATACCTTATTGTTTAAAAACAGAAATGTTCGCACTGGGCCGGTGTAGTGCGAACGTTTATGTTTTTTTTATGTAGTAGCTTTAAAAATCAAACAACCCAGTGGACTCGCGTCGTCCGGCGGACGTCCGTCAGACGTTCCCCGGACCTTCCCCACTAAAATGTTACCACAGCAATACGATATTTTAAGTAAATGCAAAATATTTATATAGATCTTGGATTAGAGGATATGCAAGTAAAAAATTAGGTAATCTTTATATATATTGTTTTAAATTAGATATAAAAACTATTTAAAAAAAGACATATTATTACTGCAAATCAATATTATCATGAAATGCAGTTTAAATGCCAATAAACAAAAGAAAAAGACAACAAAGGTATCATTTTTACATAACTCCCTGCCGGAAAAAAATATATATTTATGAAAAATAAAATATAAATAACATTTATTTTTGTTTGCACAAATGGCACTAACAGGCTATGACAGCGTATCTGGTAAATTACTATATGCTGCGAGCCTTGAACTTGCTGAAGCTCGAGAGATCAAACTGTCGTCATGGTTACCATCCTGCAGTGCAAACTGGCTTTTAAACAGTAAACTACAAATCAAATTAAACAACAAGCTTACTAAATGAAAAGATATGTTATCAGAAGTGATACAAGAAAACGTTCTTGGCCTAACCCACGTTTTAATCTATATACTAAATATAAATGACTACCTCTCGACAGGTATTACACACAAGAAATATGGAGATAACATCTTTGGTTATATACTCGGTAAAAACTTTCCCTTTCACAAGTAGTAGCAAATAGTCTTCAAAGATGGTGCGATGATAATAAATTTGTTCTTACTATAAGAGTCTTTGTAAAGAACGTACAGGTATGCGGGAGGGTGTCGCCAAAAACGTAAAAATGCATACGAAGGAGGAAGTGGGTGTTGAATGCAACGAGTACGTACACAGTTTGATTATATCTCCTAAAACTTGTCTTTTTTTTTTTTTTTTTTTTTACAAAAGCATTGATTTTCACGAGTTTAAAAAAATAATATTATACTTTGTAACAGAAATATGTCAAGCTAACTAAAGGTTTTTTGTTTTTTATGTTTTGAAAGATATATTGAATGGGAGGGAAAGGGTTGACTTTGAATGAATAGCACGTAGGTACATGGTACGTACAAGGAGGGAGAAGATCCAAAATCAGTAGTTTTACTGTTTACGTAATTTAAAGATGCCCTTAAGCCAAATGTAAATTTATTAGTCTTGGCAGTGCAGTAGTCCTTACCTCAACGTTGAATAAAGTTAAATCTGAATGCAATTTTTTTTTTTTTTTTTTTTTTTTTTTTTTAAAACTTGCATTTAGATTTTATAAATAGTTTTTTTAAAAAACAAACAAACTAACTAACTATAAAATTCGAAAAATATCTTTGTTTGAAAGAAGTCTAACAAAACGGGGAACATAAATAAAACAAAAATATCTACAAATGTTGTTCACGATATTTTTCATGAAATGTTTTCAAACCAGTAGAAAGATATCTTTAAGTGGTAACCTAAAAGTAACTAACGATAAAAAAAAAAAAAAACGCTACTTAATGAAATAGATAAATCAAAGCAAATTTGCGACTCAAAAAGAAAGCGAAAAGGTAAATAGTAAACTTAAAAAAATTAAAGAATATTAAAAAAGACAAATAAAGAAATTGAAGAAAACCTAACAGTTACTCAAGACATCGAAGAAAAAATGTATGCGAATTAGAAAAGAAAATTAAAAACAAAAACAGTATAGGTGAATAGGAAAGGAATAAATTACGACATAGAATATAGACTCAGAAGAAATAATCTTCGCATTGATCGGCGTCCCGAAAAAGAACAAGATACCTGGGATGAAACTGAAAAAAAATTATTAATTTTATTTAAAAATGAGTTAAATAATAAGAACATTAATATCAAGAGAGCTCGCAGAATTGGAAAAAATGAAGAAAATAAAAGTAAAACAATTGTTGTTAAATACTAAATTGTGTGGAATTCTTGTAAGGTTCCCTGAGTCAAGAGGCGACTTTACGGGTGTGTGTGGGGAGGGGGGATGTTCTACCCCCTCCTCTTTTCCCCAAAGAAGATGGATTTTTGAGTTATAGTCGGTATTTTACAAATTTAGTTGGCTAGTCGGGTATTTAACACCACTCGGTCAGATGAATTTTAGTTTTAAGGACTTTTTTTTTCTTTTTTAAGGAACCAGTCAGTACTTTTTAAAGATTAAACTCCTCTCCTCCCCCCCCCCCCCCCTCGTTTTATTCGTCGGTTTCACGCGTTAATTTATTAATATTTTATAATCATCTAACTGCGAGTATTATTTACAAATATCAACTGTAATATATATACAATTCGTAACTATAACATATATTATAATAATATCCATAAATAAGATTAATTTACCAAACCTACCAGAAGATCACATCATTAAAAACTATTATTAAAATCGCTTATTGTTTTTTATGACATCTAATCAACGTAAAAGAACAGGAATATACATCAACGAAGACTTCTCTTTTGAAACAACGCGTGGGCAACAAAAGGTGGACAAAACTATAAAAATGCATGTCTTAAAACTTAATTTTTTAAAAACAGTTTTTAATTAGATATATTGGGGACCTCAAAAATATTTGAATTAAATTTTAAAAGAATATATTCTCAGCAAAAAATCATTTCAAGTAAAGTTTTTGCAAAGAAAAACAAACGATAAAGTGAGAAAATGTAGTTTTTTACAAAGCAAAAGTGTTGAATGAGTTTTTAATATAACGATTAACTGTTTTTATTAACTGATCAAATAATTTTTAATATATAAAATTTATAAACAAAAAATTTTTTTTTTTTTATAAAAATTTTTTTTTTAAAGGACAACGAGGAAAAGTTTTTATCAGTTGATTTGAAAATTAACGCGTGTTTTTACGTATCATTAGTAACGTTTTTAATAATGCTAAACTTTTTATACATTACGTTTTGATAAAGTTACGTTTACGTTTTTATAAGTTACTTAAGTTTTCAATATTGTTTAGACATCCACTATTTTTTTCTAGATGTTTTTCTACTTCAAATAAAAATTGGGGGAACTCATCATAACTTTTATATTTCATAAAAAATGAATTATAAAAGTTATAGGTGCGTTATAAAAGCAATAACACTATTATTTTTAGAATGCAGTTAGTCACTGAGTGTTATTACTTTTGTATTCGTAAGTTTAATGTTTTATTTTTTATAACTTTTTCGCTAACAAATTAAAGTCGCGCTTTATTTTGCCCTTATCTCTTATACATATTTTGAAGGTTATACATTAGGGTTAAAACTTTTTAACTTTAAAAAAAAAATTAATTTCCTGTCTCCAAGGACACAAAACTCTGCCAAGATAAAAATTGACTTTTTTTTGTTTATGAAACTTGACAAAACGTTGTTGTCAGGTTAAGAATCTTCATCATAAATGATTTTATATTGTAAAAAATAATCAAAGCCATGGTTGATATTTAAATGGCTGGAAAGATCATCCTCTTCTTTAGTCGAATTTTAATTTATATTATCATTTTTGAAATGTTTAACTTTTTATCAGCCGTGGTCAAAATGTAAAAATATTAAACATGTTTTTGTATTATGCTTAAACGTGGGATTCCTGAGAGGCACATCAATTACAGCGTAAAAAACTATTAATCGTTAACTACAAATAATAATTTGATGGTATTCAATTACATTTAAGTGTCTGAATTATTTTTACAATATACGAAAAAATAAAAAAATAAAACAGTTTAATAAAAATGAACAATCCATTTGTAAGGTTTTTGTTCACAGATTTGTTTTATTTACAGATTTATTTGAAATCAGATTCATAATTTGAGATCTTCATTTTTAAAAACGTTTTTTTTTTTTAGATTTTAAAGTGGATCTTAATTTACTTTTAATGGAATTCATGTTGCTAAATATCTTAACACAATAATATGTACATTTAAAAATAATTGAAACTAAATGCTACCAGCTTAAGTTGGTTGTATCTCTCAGGAAGACAATGCCATGTACATATAATTTTAATCTTCCTTTTAAGAATTTAAAAGTTATGCACTTGTCATCTGCTGCAAACTTTTTTCAAATTTTCTAGTTCTGTTTTAAAAGTTGTAAATTTTGAATACTTTTTTTCTAATAGATTTTAAATCTATTTAACAAAGTCTATATTGAGTTCAAGAGACCTTTTTGAACTAGAATTTTGAAATATTTCTTGAATTCATTTTTACGGTAAGTGAATGTGTCAAAAATGATGTAAATTTTTTTTTTCTAAACTCTGTAAAATGATTATCAAAGGAATCTATCATTATTTGGATATTGCTAAAAATACTTAGTGTTAATGATATTTCCTGCTTCTTTATATTTTTTTAATTGTAAAAATAAATTGAGTTTTCATTTTTTATATCTTGAATAAACATAGATAATTAACTAATAATACTACACCTTTTAAGAGTGTATGCGCAGTATTGCTTCGTTTTGCTATTTCTTATTATAAATTGTTTTGAAAGATATCAAACTAGTATCTTAACAGAACTTTTGTAATCATTTATGATTATTTAACTTCAGTATTTGAAAGCTATAATGAAACTGTTTTAACGAGTTCAATACGTTAATCAATACGTTTGAAAAACAGCCTCCTTTCAATAGCCAACGGACTTTATTACTTAATATTTTAATCAAATTATCTTTCATATACTTCATCAATTATTAAATGAAACTCGCAATGATTTGGAGATGAATTGATTGACTCTTCTTACTTTCAAATTTCTTCTTTTTTTAATATCCTTTTAAATCCCAAGATTACTGAAAATCATCCCTGGATGATTTTCTTGAGTTTTTCACAATCTCCAATGTTTTCCATGATTTATAATTTCTTGAGAAACAGAAACGCAAGCTGCTCTAAGACAATTTAAAACCTTAATTTATTAAATGTTTTGTAAAGATTTTGTACATTCTACTCTTTTTGTTTATCTTTTATCACTAGATGAATATCTTTTGTCACTAGATGAGTATCTTTTGGCAAAAGTTAAAAAGTGACACTAAAGACAATTATTTTATAACTTCTTTCTTTTATAAACTTCTCATATTCTACAAATTTCCATTAAAAGCTTTCATTACAACCTTCCATTATAAATTAAGCATGTTAGTAAACCAGTGGTACTTGGATTTAATGTAAAAATTTATGTACATTCAGGTTTAAAACCACTATTTTCATCTTGAAATATTGGGCTGTTTTTTTTTGTAACTATAATAGGGTTTAATGAAACTTTTGTTTCTAACCTTACAAATCAGTTTTTAAACCGAATAATTTTTTAGATTATGCGCATTTCTACTTTTATTTTCTATATTTTTACTGCTATTACTACTTCAGTTTATGCGTATTTTTGTTTCTAATTCCCATTTATTCTATTTATACTGTTACTGTTTTTGCGTATTAGATTTTCTTTTTATGCGCGTTGAATGTTCTGTTTATGTTTTCTTTGCATTTAATAATTGAATAGCACTTAACAACCATTTTGTTTTGGTTGTGAGGATAGTAATAAAAGATGCAGAAATTTTTTTAAATATTGTTGAGCAAGTCGAGGAAATGGTGGTAGTAAAAAAAGTTAATAAAAATTCTGAAAAAGTATTTTATTTAGGCGAAAACAAAAACTGAAAAATTCGTTACATCATTATTATCGTTTTTTAATCTTTTTTAAAGTTATTTAAAAAGTATTATTGAATAAATCAGAGTTGACCTAATTAAATGTTAAATTTTAAAACAATTACTTAAAAATAATGTTTAATTTTTTCTGACAAATGAAACAAAAAAGTACGAATAATATGAAATAAAATCATTTTTGATTTATACTAAACTTTATTTAGAAACATCTTAGCTAAAAGATAAAATTTATTCAGAAACACTTTTATTAATTTATTCAGTAAAAGTTTTTCTGAATAAAGTTTATCTATGATATGAGTAATAAACTTTATTCAGAAACACATTTAATTATTTAAAGAAATTTTTTCAAAACTTCTTAAAATCTAAATTATTGGCAACAATTTAATTATTTAATTTGATTTTTAAGTAGTTTAAGTCAAAGTAACTCTTTTAAAATACCTGGTCTAATTAATTTAGTCAAACAAATTATCTACTGGTCAAACAAACTTGGAATTTACAGACACCAATGTATGAAGGAGAATTTATTGACAATCAGGTTGAAAATCATGACATTATCATCTTCCTTCAATTCTGAGAGAAAATATTTTAATATGTCTTAGTTTCGGAATTAGAAAGTTTCATGATCAGTTTTTGCAGATTTCATTTGGCTAATAGAAACAAGCGTTTGCATAAATAAAAACTTTGCATAATTAAAAACTTGGATAATCAAGAGCAAGAGTACAGCAAAAAAGCGAATTGTAAAATTCCGTATTGCTCCGTATAGTTCTCAATAAAAGGGAGTAAGGGGACGTTTATTAATTTTTTTTAAATTTTCCCACCCACCCAAAGCTTTTTAAGACCCCCCTCCCCCAAATTTATTAATTTTATTTTGTTGTTAGCAAAAACTTTATATCTCAATAGTAAAAAAAAAAAATCAGTGAAATTCGGCCTTAAAAATTAGAAAATAATTTGTTCAGTCACTAATAAAAACTTTCAGTATAAACAGGTTTTAAAAATCGCCGACCAAGTAAATCTAATTTTGTCGAAAATAGACTTTTGATTTATTTCTCACCAAAGTATAAAATTTATAGGATCATGCCTATCAGCATATTAAATTCTATCGAAATTATGATGTAACAGCTGTTCAAAAATGCGCATTTAATTCTAGCCTGGCTTGTGCCACGCTGGAATGAAATAGTTTTAATCATGTTTTGTAAAAAATATTAGTTCGGATTTATCAACTGAACTTTTTTGTAAATAATGCTTATATTGTAACATAAAAAAGTTCCCTCGATCTCTTTAATTCAAATTTCCCTTCCCCGCCCCAACCCCTCGTTTATTAGATATGGACTAAAATTCACACACACACGCCCTCGATTATTCTTCCCCAAAACTAAAATTCACACACACACACACACACACACACACACACACACACACACACACACACACACACACGATTATTCTTCCCCCAACCTCCCTCCCCTCATTCTTGTATTAAGGGCTCGAGAATAGCTGTTTTGAAGCGTTCTTCCGTTATAAAATTGCATTTAAGTCAATAACATTTTAGAATAAATCAAAACTTAATTCCTGAAAAAACTTTAATTTCATCTGAAGTAAAATATTTTATTAAATGTAAATAAATCTAAAAAAACAACAAAAAGATGACTGTCACGGACATTGCTAAATGTTTTTAAAAATTTGTGTTCATCTAAAAATCAAAACACCAATACAAATATCTTTTGAAGAAATTTATTTGACACTTTTGACAATTCCATGTAATAATATTAAGTGATGCAATAATATTACGTTAACAACATTCTTAAGTAAATTAGAAAACATCCATTTAACTGCATCTTTATTTTAATAAAAATATTCAAGTTTATATAAAATCTTACTTGATAGTTTCTACTGTTGACATTGAAGCACATTCCTTAGCGTTCGGGAACTTAGCACATAACAAAAACAGCGTGTCTCTGTTAAAAAAAAAAAAAAATAACAATAAAAACATTCAAAAGTTGTTTCAGAGTATTATTTTTATAAACACTGTTTTTGTATCAATAAGTGTTTTTGTAGTAAAATATTCTAATTTTCTACAAAAATAAATTCTTAAAGAACATAACTTACTACTAATAATGCTCTACTAATAATGTTCTAAACACTAGCACATAAGAGTCCTCGTTAATATCACTCCAAAATATCAGATAAGGTCTACTAAATAATTATAAAGTTGATGTAAAATTTATAATATTAAAATTTTATTTAAATTATAATTCAGTACTGTGTCATACTGAAATCTTACTTAACTTAAACTTGTCCATAATTCAGTGGCAAAAGTTTTTTTAACCTTAATTCCCCTTCTCAATGTCGAGAAGACTACTTTAATTGCCGTTACAACCCTCTCTTAACTCTATTACTGCAAAACACAAATCTTGACGTACAAGGCCGCTGCGTGGAGATAGAAGCTAAACGTTGTACTATCAAGGACATGGTAGAGATCAAAATTGGACCTTCGCGCTTATGAAGCGAGCGCTCTACCACCACTACACCACTACCACAGTAATGGCAATGTGGTATAGCGCTCGCTTCGTTTGTGAGAAGTTCTTTCTATATTTTAATCAATCATAGAAACATATTAGTGAAATCATTGTAGAAACTTTGAGTATTAGTATTGGTTATTGTACCTTTTTTCCATAAAGGAGCCAGTCTTGTTTCTGCTGTTAATCCTTGTTTGATTTAATGTTCTGTTAGTAGATTGTCTTTTTTATAAAAGTCATTTTTTTTTAGTTGGCCTGGTATAGAAATGTTTTCAATAAATTCTTGTTTCACAAGCAAACTCAGTATGATTCGTAACGGTTTTTCCAAGTCAATGTACATTGTGTTCAAGCAATAAAATATTTAACTTGTTTGTTTGGTAAGCCAAGAAATATAGTTTTAATATGCTGGCAACATAGCTAAGAAACTTTAAATTTTAAACAAATAAGTTTGTCTTTTTATTTTACATTAAAAACCTTTTTGATTTGAGTTACTTTCAAGATAGTCACTTTTCCCATAACTCAGTCAACTTACATATAATACACATTAAAAATGATAAGTAACTTAAATACGCGCTACATTTTAGTAGCCCTAATACCCATTATTAGACAAATCAAAGGAGTTTTTTTACATTTTTTGAAACAAGCTTTAGTTTTTGCATGTGCGTCAGAAACTACCGTACCTTTATAATTAGAGTGTTGTAAGCAATCTTCCTAAATATAGGTTTTCTGAAGTTATGTTTTATATTAATTTTTTATTTATTTATCTAAAGATATGTTTATTATATATTAATAAAGTAACAATACGACTGTAGCGAGCAATTTCCAATAATAATAAAGTTTCAAAATTTGGATATTGCAAAATAACTTCACGCTGAATATAAACTAATTCAGCTGGAAGTTATTTTAAAATATTCCCTGGATCTTGAAGATTTTAAGAAAACTTTTCTGATTTTTCCTGGAACTTGCTGATTTTTTAAATTTTCAAATTAATTTCTTGATTTTCCAGGTTTTCATAAAATATCAACACTCTAATTCAGCGTGTATTTTATTTTTCTAACTAATATATTTAGCTGATAATATAATAATTTTATTGATATAATATATTTAGTAGAAACTAATAGGTTTTAGATTATGTAGGCTGCCTGATTTAGAAACGCACTTTTTAGAAACGCACATGGTATTTAAATCTATATTTTCCAGATGGCAGTCAAATTATATAGAAATACAATAGCAATTATATTTATCATTATTGACTTTCAGGATAATATCTAAGTATTATCTTTAATTATAATGTCTTATAAGAAAAGTGCTTCCACAACTGTAAGAATCAAGACAATCTGGATGAAGATCTTTGCAAATAACTCTTTATTCTGAGCAGAAGTAAAAAGATCAAGGCCATGAATTAGAGATTAAAAGACTTACTTTATTTAATGACACTGTTTAAGAATAATCAAAAAGTCTCTTGAACCATCTGAGATAAGATTTAGTAAACTGAGAGTAACATAGTTTAACATTAGATAGGACTTTTTAAAGTAGCTTCCTGCAATCTAGAGCAAAATGCTCTAAATTATTTATAGTAGCAGATTAAAAGAGGAAGGATAAAACCTGATGATAATAATAATGATGATGATCATCATCATCATAGTCATCATCATCATCATCATCATCATCATCATCATCATCATCATCATCATCATCATCGTCATCATCATCATTATTATAATGATGATTATGTTGAGCATAATGATGTTTATATATGCTTATATATTGCAAAATATAGCATGAAATTTGAATAAAAAAATATACTTTAGAATGTATAAATGTTTATGCAGTCCCGGTTGCGAACCCGGCCCCAGCTATAATTTATCAAACCGCGGCCTCGGTCAGTCAACTTACTAAGTTGATTGACTCCTCATATCAACTTACTAAGCAGCAACTATTTTTTAACAGTTATCTCAAGATGGGATCGACAATCAGACTTTTATATATTCTGGTATATTCAGATCAACTAATAAAGAAGCCTTTAAACTTAAAGAAGAAATGAAGAAAACAATACATTTAGAAAGCTGATCACTTTACGTTGATGATAAACGTATTCGTCACCAAGAATATCAGGTGTTAGTGTTGAAAAATATTTAAGAGAAGTTAAGTTAAAATCACTTGATCTTATTGAAGGAATAGAAGAAAGCGTTGTTAAAGATGTAACATCTGTTCTCGATGAATCCAATTGATGGATTTAATGGTATTATCAGCCAGTTACGTAGAAGTTTTAATGAAAGGAAAGTCAAAGATCACAACTCATTGGTTGTCAACATTATGTTGTTGACCAAGTCCTTTGCGTATTTTATCAAAAATACGCAAAGGACTTGGTCAACAAAATAATATTGACAAATTAATGCTAGCTCTTTATGCATATACTTACATATTAGTGGGCCATTGGTTTACTGACCAAATGTACAAATCAGATGATTATCGGTAGCTATATAGCAGCTTTAACTTTATGAAAAAGTTTTGGAATCAGGAATCATTGAGACTGGAAATTTCCAGAACAAATTATTGTGCAAAACAAGTAATTAAGCGTATTCAAGATTTTTTTAACATCTTTTAAAATAAAAAGAACCTCCAGCTTAGGTTTATTTTATCTAACAAAGCATAAGAATTGTAAATTAAGCTTTAATTAAGTTGAATACTAGGCAACATTTTTTCGATATATACATTAGCTTTTCGTACTTGTAGAATTGTTAACAAAGTTTGTAATTTTATAATTTGTAATTTAGAGTTTTATGATTCAACAATAAAGTATTAAATGTTTAAAAACTACATAGTAACTCTCCAATGAAGTTAGAGTTAAAAAATAAAGATTATAAAACTGTTTGAAACTGCATCCATACGAATATATGGTAAATTTAAATTTTTTTTTTCGCGGTTGACCATCATCATTTCTGATGAGTCTTTGTTGATGAAACACAGTGTAAAATGAAAAAAATTTTTGTTAAGTGATTCTCTACTATAATAATTGTGACAATTTTTAGAGCAGTTACTAAAATTATACAAGAAGCTGGTATCAAGGTTTCTAACAGAACTAGAAGGCGTCGAATAGCAGAACTGGAGTTTAAATGCTACAGACTTGCGAGGAAACCTAAACTTACGGCAACGATGAAATTAAAACGTCTCAGATGGGTAAAATAATACCTCCATATGTCTATAAAAGATTAGGAAAATCTAATTAAATACTTATGTAATTGTTTATTGCAACAGCATCACTGATTAAAACATTTATAAGAGTATTTATATTATTATTTTTATTAATTTTGAGGTATGTTTCTCAAATGAGTCCCAATTTGAAATGTTAATCAATAAGTCTTCTTTTGTTAGACGAAGGAAAGAAGAAAAATGTAACCCAGACTGTGTTATGGAGACGGTAAACACCCTCTAAAAGTTCTAAAAGTGATGGTGTGGTCAGTTATATATGGTAAGGCAAGTGACCTTCTTTATATATTTTAAGGGATAATGAACCAGGAGAAATATAAAAAAATATTAGCTACCAAATTAGTCCCTAAGTTACATGATTGGTTTCCTGATCATGATTGTACTCAATTCCATAAAGCTAAATCAGTGACAAGAAATTTAAAGTCGAAAAATGTTACTGTTTTCCCAAGGCCTGGCAATTCTTCCGACTTAAACCCAATAGAGAACGCCTGTGAGCCTTTTAAGCGGATAAATGGGCAGAAAACTATAAGCAACAAAAAAAAATCTCATAGAAACACTAAATAATGCCTGGCATAATGATCAGGAATTAAATTTAAAGAATTTAAAGTAAAAGTAAAGTAAATGTAAAGAATTGCATTCAAAGTATGCCAAAAAGAATGCAAGCAGTAATTGATGAAAAAGGCGGCCCAACCAAATACTAAAAAATATTTAGTATTATGATTTTTCTTAAACAAGTGCTTAAAAATAGTAATAGTTTTTAAATAAGTGTTTTAATTTTTAAAGAAAAATATTTATATAAAAGTTTAACATAAGAATACTTAAAAGAGCTTAAAATGGCTAATATTATAGTTTTTGCAAATATTGCTAGTAACTTGGCCGCCCACTATATATATATATATATATATATATATATATATATATATATATATATATATATATATATATATATATATATATATATATATATATATATATATATATATATACATATATATATATATATATATATATATATATATATATATATATATATATATATATATATATATATATATATATATATATATATATATATATATGTATATATATGTATATATATATATATATATATATATGTATATATATGTATATATATATATATATATATATATTTATATATATATATATATGTATATATATGTATATATATATATATATATATATATATATATATATATATATATATATATATATATATATATATATATATATATATTCACAATTTCACTTTCAATTTTAATAGATGTGAGAGAAGATATTTTATGAAATAAAAAACAAAGTTTAGTTTTTGAGGCTTGTTGAAGTATTTCTACTTCAATTTCTTTTTCTTTTAAAAGTGTCTGTTCCCACCTGACATTTTATTAATTGTTATTATTATTTTTTTATATTTATTTTTAATTACCTTCTAATCAAAATTAATGAATAAAATGAATATTTTTAGCTAAAGCACCAGAACAAAAAATTTTACACAAAAAATAATTTAAACTTTTATAATAAAGTTGCGTTGGAACTGTTAAAAAAGTTATGAGTTAATATTAAGAAGTTCCTGCTTGTTTAGTAACATGGTTACTAAGGGCGTAGTTAAGATGCAAACTTTTACAGGTTTTAAGGGAAAGTCTGTTTTTAAAAAACTAGACCAAAAACAAAATCATGTAAAAGCACATACTTAACAGATTTTAAAATTATTTTTTTACACGTTGTAAAATAAAAAATGTCAATATAATTAAGTACCTTTAACTATAAAAGCAGGCTATAAGTTAATATGGCAGTTGTATCATTTAATTTAAAAACATAATTTTTAATTAATTGATTAACTCTCTGTTTAAATATATTCAACGCTCTACGATGACTAACACATTTTTAATGTTAAGCCTAATAAGATGATTTTAAATCAACTTATGAAAAAAAAAAAAAATCTTAAGCAACTTTAAAAAATTTTTTGAGTTTTTTATTATATGCAATTGTTAAATTTATATAATTTTGAGTCTACATAATTTTAATGTTCATTTTATTCAAAATAAAAATACTTGCATAACATTATTAGAACTTAAATTAGAAACATATTGTTTAGATGAATTTTAGTAATTTTGGCCCTTAATAATGTTTTTGGAGTAAAACTTACAATACATGCTGCAAAATTTAATTGTACCAATACATCGTTCCAATTTTTAAAAAATCCAGTTTATTTAAAATTGTTTATTTTAAATAAATTTAGACAAAACAATCGGAGTTCTTTTGTTTATTATTTCTTACCTTGGTTGATCAATACATACAACGTTGTTAATTCCAGCCGCTCTAGCATCTCCAACTAATTCTTTCACTGTGCCTGTGCCACATTTTTCCCTAAAGGATACAAACTCATTATGAATTTAAAATATTATCAATAATTTTCAAATTAAGAATTTTTCAATTCTTCAATTTATTCTATTTCATCATGTTTCTAAAAAGTCAAGCTGCTATTGAATTTTTAAACTAAAAAACGGTATTTTTAAACAAAGAAACGGTATAATATATTGAAAAAGAGTTGGAGACCACTTTTAATGGAACTAAAAACGATAGAATCATTTTTATTGATGTCATCTTTGAATTAATTTTTAACGGTTTTTAATGTGAATTTTCAGTAGGCATGCAACCGTTTAAAAAGTTCAAAGGAAGTTCAAAAGACAATCAAACGATATCTTTTTTACGTCCCGTAACTTCTGAGTTATGTTGAAACAGCTTTTGTATTACTATTACTTAAGTTTTAGTGCTGTTCAACAAAAATATAAAGACTTTCACCTTCCAAATTAGTGGAAAGGAAGCAGGGCCGCCGAGAGCCGTCACGCCGCATAGAACAGCATCCCTGATTGGCGCCCTTATTTATAGAAATTTTTCTATATTAAAGACAAAGGAACTTTTTTTTCAAGGTACTTTTTTTCATTTGGCGCCCCTTGGATATCTGCCGCCCTGGACAAACTGTCTTTTTCTCCCCTTCTCTCGGCAACCCTGACAGGAGGTTCTTACACATGTGAGGGTCGAAATTTTTAAAAAAGTGAACAATAAAAACAAAAAACTTTTGACAAATGAGTTGTTTAACATTTTGAATTACTAAAGCAAATAAAATTAACAATAAATAAAATTAATTAGAAACTTTTCTGAACTAAAGATGGTGTAGCTCTGTGGATATCACAAAGTCTATCTTCACTATTCAAATGTAGAAAGTTTAGGTTTAAAGTTTTGTTACATCAATAACTTTTACGTCAATATAAAAACGTAATTTACTACCAACCGTCGGCCAAAAGGTTAGTTTAATGCATTTCTTTGCCGTCACGAACAGCTATCTCAAAAACGAGGTAAATACTTAAACCAAACCAGTGGGTACGGGACGTAAATAGGACGTCTTTCAAAGGTCTTTTAAATGTTTTGAACGTCTTTTGGACTTTCAAAAATTATTTTTTTTAAGTCCCGTGCCCACTGGGGAGCTAGAGCAGGGGTAATTAAAAAAGCCATAAGAAATTAGTTTGCTGAAATTTTGAAGCTTTTGGAAAAAAAACGCTCAATATTTAAATGATTTGATGCGTGTTTTTATTATGGATTAGAGTGTTTTTTGGTATCCACCAAAAACTAGTTTTTTAATTGATAAACGAGAAAAAAATACATATCAAGAAAGTGCTCGAAGTAATAAAAAAAAGGCATCAATTTATTTGCAGTAAATGCCAGCGAAATTTTTGCCCCATCAGTAATTTTTAAAGATGTTCAAACTTCATTCACCAGTTATTATTTTTTATGATGATCATGGGTCCCGTTTTTCTATAGAACTTAATGAATTTTGTTCTAAAAACAAAATAATTCTTGTTGCTTTCTACCCAAATGCGTGACATATTTTGCAGTCGCTCGATGTGGCAGTTTTTGGGCCAATGAAAGCAAAGTAAAAATCTTTTTGCTGATAACGGTGCATTGAATATGAAGGATAAGAAATAAATAATGAAAATGTACCAGAAGCATTAAATTTATTAATAATCGATTCTGGCAAGTAATATTAAAAATGGTTTTGATATCGGAAGCAAGCAATTTTTAGCAATTTTTATGTAGTCAACACTATTAGCACCAAATGGAAAAACCATTTGGTGCTAATACCCAGTGGGCACAGGACTAAAAAAAGACGTCTTTTGAACGTTCAAAACACGTCTAAAACGTTCAAAAGAAGTTTAAAAGACATCCAAAACGTGCATAAGACGTTTAAAAGGCGTCTTTTTTACGTCCGTGCCTACTGGGTAGTGTTGACTACATAAAAATTGCTCAAAGATTATCTAGTCAACTGTTGCTCCAACTCCTAATTTAGAAGAGTACCATTCAAGTGTGACTTTATCAGCTGCCTCTCCCTTAAACTTTATTGAAAAGTGCATTGATCCAAGTATTTAAAAAATTTATCAATAACTTGTAATTTAGAAAATGTGCAAGTTATAACTGATATGGAAATGCCTGATTTCAATTTCATCGGTAATAGAACCAAAACCAGCTTATTTCAGTTTGAAGACAGCAGCAGAAATCATAAATCCAATTGAAAGTGTTTTAATATGGCCAAAATAATCATTCCCAAATGTCCAAGCGCAAAATAGAATGTTTACCACCGGTTGTAACATCTGAAACGTGGCAGCAAATTCAAAAGACAAAAGTAAAAGAAGAGTCACAAAGAAATGATGAAAAATTAAGAAAGAAAGAATTAGCTGCAGATAAAAAGTCAAAAGTTGAGGAAGAAAGATTAAGAAAGAAGCAATGAGCTATGGAGAAAAAGTTTTTTAATAAAAAAGCTAAAAAGGAAAGAAAAAACATGAAAATTTTGAAAAAGAAAAAGAAAGATGCAAAAGAAAAAGAAAGCTTTGAAACTGAGTCAGAAAACGTGTTCCGTTCAAATGTTGACAATATTTATAAAATAAGACTCAGATAATTGTGATGAAACTTTATGTAGTATATATCCTTTAATAACTTAATGGTTATATGCTAAAGTAATGGATATACTTTAAAATCTTAAGCTTTAATTATAAATAATTTTTTCATTACTATATAATTAATTTTTAATAGTTTAATTTATATGCCTAAAAACGCTTAATAAAATGTTGCTAACGCATTATTTTTTCATTTGAAACCGTAAGCGCGGTATGAAGCTGACACCAAAGCAGATTTTAAGATATACGATAAGTGTCAACAATATATACGATAGGCGTAAAACACTTACAATAAGAATGGAAAACTACGTTATAAAAGTTTGATCAATGTAAGTACACTATTGATTTTAATTTCAAAGTGAGAATAATTTTAAATCAACCCTATATTGATTTGTAATACAAATCAATATAGTATTACATTGACGGCTTCAAAAATTCATTTCCGATGCATTTCTACCTTTTGAGTAATCTTACATATTATCACAACTTTTATTAAACTCAAGGTAGGTGTAGAAACGACCCTACATATTAACATATTAAATAATTCCGCAAAATTCACGATTTGCAAATAGGTTTAAAAAGTGTTTAAGTAACTAATATGTATAATATAATACACAAAGTATAATATATTAAACATAATTTAATATGAAAAAAATATATTAAAATAAGAAAATTCTTTTAAACTTATGGAACAAGCTTTCACAAACTTTGAGATTTTTTTATTATTAATTTATATAAATTAAACTCTTTTCATTTAAACTCTAAATTTAAATCATTTAAACTCTATTTCATTTAAATCATTTAAACTCTAACCCTAATATTAATATCTAATATTACTCTTTTTAAAAGCTGTGCATAATTTAATTTAGATTCAGAAGTTAAGACTCTACTCAGAGTTTTAAACCTATTGTAAGAAACAGATTCGAAACATTGATTAGCAAACACTCTTAATGGTATCATAGTTTTGTGTAAGAAAACAGCAAAGTGGTGTTTAATAGTACAGCCTCTCTATCCCATATAAGGATTGTAGTTGATTTCTGTTTTTACATAAATTTTGATATCATAAATCAAAGTGAAAACTAAAAGCTAAATCAGATAGTATGTGTATTGCATGAAAATGTTTATAAAAAAGAATTGCTTTTATGTTTAAATCAACTTCATATTCTATAATTTCTTTCCTTGAAACTCTAATTCAAATTTGCCTTCAATTTTTTAACAATTTTAGAATGCTATTTTTATAACCTTCATGAAGTTTAATCCCAAAGCACTTATTTACTAATAAAGGCTAATAAATGGTATTTTTATAAACTTAATAACATTTAATTCTTAAGCACTTATTAACTAAAATAAACTTTAAAGTTTACATTTTGCAACAATTTCATATTATATTAAGTTATAATTTTAAATTGGGAAGCATAAGCTTCAGTATTTTATTAGCAATTTATCATCAAACCCATTTCGATTATATCCATGCCAAGTTATCCAATGATTACCTGAAACCAATAAAAGGTTTCTAAGACAGCCTAATCGAAATAACTGATACTATCTTTATCAGCAAATGAAGTTCTGGTCGAATGTGTAACATTTTCTTAAATTTTCAAAAGACAATTTTTAGATTCATTTTTAGAAAAGTTTCTAAACAGCGACTTCAACTTATTGAATGTTCTCATTTCTCCTAGGTTAGACTTTTCACAGTCACAAACAAGTCATGAATAGTAATAAACAAGATTATTTTCCTAATGCCATTACAAAACTACTAAAAATAATCCCCTATAATTATGTTTAACAGGATAAGATCTGCTGTTAAGTAGAACTTTATTGTTGACACACTTTAACACATGCGACTTATGTAGACGTTATTGCAGTATATTTGTACACACGTTGACTGACATAAATAGGGATAAGCGCAGTGCAGTAAACATATATCAACAGAGTATATATGCAAATAATGTTGACAAAGTTTACCCAGCCAACCAATACACAAAGGGACCGTGTGAGATTTGTCCGGTAATCTGATATAGGAACTTTGGGGCTTTTTTTGGTAGGATCTGTCTGGGACCCGTATGGAAAATCGATTAAAAACCGAGTAGCATAAAATAATATCCAATAAAACTTTTATAAATTAAAATGGTTGTTTGTGTAGCAATATGTCATTTATTTAGTTACGTATTTATGAATTATTTGTAATTATGGTTATTCTTTTATTTGGCGTTTTCATTTGTTAATATTTATCTACAAAATAATTTTAGTTAATGAATCATAAAAATTAATAATAAAAACTTTGTCCCTATTTTTCATTTAATTTTCAGATTGCTGGAAGTTTTTATATGCTAAAGTTTCTAGTTTTTAAAGAAAATGGAAACAACTACTTTGCAATAGACAGCAAAGTTTGTTAGTTAAAAAGATTCTTGCTGGAAATGATTCAAATGACTCTGATGCTTTTGTTATTTATGTAGAGTTTGAGCCTAAAGAGGCATTTTTTACAGATCCATTTGACTCATCTTTTAAAGATGAGTTAAGTGGATCTGTAAAAAATGTCTTACGACCACTGATGATAAAAAAAACTTGCCTTGGACACGTTTTTTCATAAGTAGTTTTTGAAAGTAAGATTTCCTATGTATCAAAACGCATCTAATTTGTTTGACAATTTCCATATAGATTTAAAAAAGAATAAGGAATCTAATGAAATGCGGACTGTTTTTAACATTTATACATAATTTTTTAGTTGTAAGTGTTTAAAAACATTTATATATAGAAAAATCAGTGATTTATAAAGAGTCCATGTGAAAATGGTAATTATAGCCTTTCCTTAATTTAAAACTAGTACTTATTTATGTTTCCTTGAAGATTGAATACTTAGGATTTGTATATAGAATTCAAGTATATAATGCTTTTTTCCCTTTGCGTATCGTTTGTTTTGATTTTCACGCTAGTTTTTTGATGTTTTCTTACTTTATTTCGGTGCCATTGCACAGCAACGTTTCCATATCTAAGGACGAGGCGCTTTGTCAAAAAATTATCAGTTTTTCCAGCATAAAAAATGCAATAACTTTAGATCCAATTAACTTTAAAAGTTGAAAGACCTCTTATTTTTCATGTCTCTATACAACTATATTAATCATATATAAATATGTTGACAAAAAAAATTCTTCGGAATGGCGAGCTAAAGTTAATATTGAATAAATAAACTTGAGTTTTAAATAATAAATGTTTTATATAATAATGTAAACAGTTTTATATTTATTAAGTACTTCATAATAATCTTACTTTATTTGGTTTTACTACCTTTACAATGGGATACTTTTTTATATCGTATGTCTAATATTTTCAAATTATCTTTGCTTTTTTTTTCTTATTATAAAAAAAAATATATTTAAAAGTACTTATTAATTGAAAGTTTACTTTTAAAAACTTTAGTTATTTTTATTTTATAAAACATACAAAACTATTACAATTAAAAGTTTCAAAACATTTTTTATCTCACAACTTATAAAAAGTATATATATATTTTTTGTTTTTGCTTAGTCTTGTGTAAACATAAAAAATAGAGAGAAATCTTTAAAAACTTTATTTAATTTATAAGTCGGTATTTTTAAAAAACTTGTTAAAAATAGAAGTATAGAGTCAAATTTATTTAGTTAAAATATGTTTGCAGTTGTTGCATTTGACAACACTTTTGAAACAGACTAGGTTCTATTAAAGTGGCTTGAGGTGGCTTGAGTTAGTAATAGCCAATTAATGATAATAAAACATATATCAGTAAAGTGCCATTGGTCACCATTTAAAAATCGCAACACTATTTCTAAAGCTAAAAATAAGAGCCACGATGCAGAGATGAATTGTCTAACTTACATGGCAAGGATGCTGGGCACATTTGCATTCTGCACTGCTATATGCAAAAAAAAGTTACCAGCTAATCCGTATTTAAAAAATTTAACGTATTTGTAAATTTGTTCAATCCGTATTTATAAATCTTGTAATCTAAATCCGTATTTAGATTAAACCGTATAAACCCTGCTATTAGCACGGGTTTATATGGTTTATACGGTTTAGCACCAGCTAAACCGTATAAACATTGCTATTAGCACGGCTTATACGGTAAGGTAAAGTCAGAGGCAAAAGTGTCTTTTTTAACTAGGCTAGGAAATGTCAGCGAAAGTCAGGGAATTCACTTCGTGGTCAAGGAAAATGATTGGTTTTTTTCTCAGTAAGGCAGGAGACAGGAAACAAGAAAAGATTCCAAATTCAAAATTTTTTATTTACTAAAATATTAAATGAAATAATTTTAAGTATAAATTATTTTATAGACTGTATAATACTTTTATTTTTAAAGTTTTCTATTTTTATAAAATTTAATAATGTACTAGGGTCAGAACGGGGCACACAGGGACATTTAAGAAACAAATGTTAGTTGCGGATAAACTAATCATAGTTAACCCTGTTTTTTATAAATTTCCTAAAATTCATTGATATTAGAAAAGGAAATAACATTAAAAAAAAATCTAAAAATGAGTTACGACAACCAAAGTAACGAAACTCTAGATTAGCTAAACTTTTACATTTACAAGTAGGTGGGGCAAAACAGGACAACTAAAAAATGATGAAAAATAAAGGCTATCTATTTCCTAAATATCTTTAGACATTAAACTCTCAAAAAAAAAACTTACCCATAGAGACTAGACTCCCTTACTCCCAAATATAAAAAAAAAGAAATAACAACTAATGTAAACTTTTTTTGTGTGTTGTATTATAAAATACCTCTTTTTATAATACAACACCTAAACCTTTTTTTGGATCTAATATTGTATAAAAAAAATCCATGTTTTATTTTGTTTTTATCTCTTTTTGTATTTTAAATGACCCTGTTAGCACATAAGCTATCTTTATGTATTTACCTAAAGTTGTATAAAAATTTTTAAATAATAAATTATTATAAATAAATAAACATTAAATTCATTTGTTTTATACAATAAATGTCGAATCGATCGGTATTGTATTAAAAATTTCATTTTGTTTGTGGTATTTTTCTTTTCCAGATGTCTGAAAAAAAAAAAATTTTTTTTAAATAGCTGGCTGTATTCTGAAGTTTATGAATATGTAAAATTCAAGTAGGCACTAAACCTCCATCATGAAAAATAAATGGAATTGTTGTTAACAATAAATTACTGAGATAAAACAGTTAAATAAATGAGATAATGTACATAAAAATTCTATTTCAACTGCACCTGCTGAACTACTTAATTGAGTGTCTTTGCATATTTCAATGGATAATTCACTGGCATCTTTAGTTTTTATAACAAAAAAGTTTTTTTTTCTACTCTTGAACCATCTTTTTATGGGTTCTATTTTTTGTGTTTTTTGCGTTGTGGCAGTAAAGAGTATTTATACAATACTCTTTACTGCCACAACGCCCATGTTGCTCAATGTTATATCAACTTTGCAAAGTTTACATCTTGTTAAACTTAATGCAGAGATTCGATGAATAGCTTAAGCATGTTGTTTGTGAATACAGTGATAGCTCTGTTACTAATAGTATTACAACATTTTACGTTGTATTTCCAGACAGCAAGATTGCATCTACGAAAAGCCTTGGACCCGAATAACGCGCGATCGAGTGCTATTGCTGAACACGCAAATAATTTTTTTGTTGTTGTTGTCAACATGAATACGACTGTTTAGATGATTTAGAAATGTGCTGAAATAAGAATTGCTAAGCTAAACTTAAACTAGGAAGAAAATTTTAAAAAAAAACTTGAACGAAATAAAAACAATTCTTTAATAAAAAGAAATAAATAAGCGCTAAAATAAAACTCAACTCGAAGATAAAATTACTTTTTGTTACGTTTTTTATTGCCTTTGAATTAAATTACGTTTTATTAAAGTTAAGCAAAACTCTTTTACAAATTACCTCTAATTATTGTTTAATGAATGAACAAATTTTATTTAAATTATTAATGTATTATATATATTATTTTTATATTGTATAAACATTATTTTTTTCCAAAAAGTAGCAAAAAAAAAAGAAGTCTTTAAATTAATGTAATTTTTTTTTAAATAGTAATTTTTAATAATTTCATGCTTTGATAAGTAAGCCAAGTTAAAAAAAAAAGTCTTTAAACAGTTCTTTGTAAAAATAGAAACAAAAAATAATGCGAAGAAAAACACACTGAAATTAAAACGTTGGAAAAACTAGCCGAAGTTTTGGTAGAGAAAAGGAAAAAAATATGAAGCTTGTTTCTTTGTTTAAAGATATTTCTTTATAGTAGGGTAACTTTACATAATTTCGCCCATCACTCAATCTCGCTAACCATCTTTAATTGCTTATATGTCAGTTAACTCACACGCTGCTCTATCAAAAAGACTTTCTTTTAGAGCCGCAAACCAGCCTTATCAACATCAAAACAACTTTGACCTTGAAAGAATCCCAAATAAAAAAGTATCTCTTGAAGAAAGTTTGTTCGTTTTCGGTAATTTTTTTGCTATTTAAATTTGCCAAATTCAAACCAGCTGATACAAATCTATCGAGTTAATTGTTTAATCCGCATGTTAAATTACAATTTAATTTTGTTCTCCACTGTTTAATCCTTGATTGTAATAACATTTATAATTGTTTGAAATGGTAGAATATGCATAAAGTTGTTTTGTGCTCAACCTACCAAATTAAGTCAATTTCGCCAACAGAATAAATATATTGTCGCCTAATGCATTTAATCTCGCCCGGGTGGGCGAGAATCGATGTAGCATAATATATTAAAGGTGAGTTTCCACTCATCCGTTTTTTCACGGGAACGGGATAGGAAAGGGAAAAATAATCACATGAGCATGCGTAGTTTTCCTTCAGACATATTAAAACTTATACTACGCATGCCCACGTGATTATTTTTCCCGTCCGTTTCCCGTTCCCGTGAAAAAACGGATGAGTGGAAACTCACCTTAAGACTTACGCTGGCACAAAAAACCTCCATAGTCAAACGAGTGGAAATCGAAGGTCAATCACTGTTATTGCAATGTAAATGCACAGGGCAAGCTCATTCCACCCCAGGTTATAATGAAGGGAAAGGCATCCGGGTCTTTATAGGGTTTTAACACTGAGTTCTGAGCGAACAAATTGGAGCTGATCCGATAGTGGTTGGACTAATAATTATTGATTCTGGATGGGCACGATTCTCACAACTTTATTGAGCTAATTGATATTGCTACCCAAAATTAGATACATATTGTTAAAGTTCCTTTACACACATCAAACTGGCTTCTTCCATACGACCACACCTTATTCAAGCCACTGAAAGATTATTATTGCTCTACAATACAAGATCTGCCAGTTTCCAGGAAACATTACTTGTCGTTCAAATTTTGCAGAAATATTTGCTTCAGCCTGGGTAAAACCAATGACTTCTAGCAACATTTCATCTGAGTTTAAGTCGTGTGGAATTTATCCATTTAATCCTCAGGCTATTCTTAGTGATGCATATTTACCAAACTATCTACACATAGCTGAGGATATATCAGTTAATACAACTGAAAGCAATTGTTCTTTGGTTAATATTGTACTATCGTGTTTTTGCTAATACAACAAAAATTATTATTTAAACTTTAGTTAGCAACTGTGACTAATATTTTATGTACAAATAGATAAAAATGAAGCATAAAGTTTACTAACTTCCATTTCAACAGTATTATTTATTATTTTCTTAGGAATTCCAATCATCAATTGCTTAATAAATTAATTTTTCAGACGTTGATGCTTCTATAGATGCTGGAAAAGTTGCTAATTATCTAGAACAATTACAAAATGGCACTGAAGAAGATTTACGCAACTCACAGTTCGTGACAAAGCAACACTTCTATTTTGGAAGCAGAGACAATTATGTTGTTCATAATAATCTGCGTGCGTGTTTAGTCAATCCAGTTGAAGAAAAAAATGTTGACTGCATTGTGAATAGATTTACCAATCTTATTAAGCAAAAAAAAAAAGAAAAAAAAGCCATCAAACTTTAATTCTACTACAGTTTCAGATTTTCCGTTTGCAAACTCTTCCTACCCCTGGTTAGGAAGAGTTTGCAAACTCTTCCTACCCCCTGGTAAGTCGATCATTTTACTGTTTTTTTTTTAATTTCATTTGATCAAGTGATCAATAGTTGCATAGCAACAATGCAATTTTTAATTAATTTTAAGTTTTAAAATAATTCAAATTTTTTTAATTATTTAAATACTTGTAATTTTATTGAATATATATGTTTTTATCAATGCAGGCCACCGCACGGAAAATGATAACGAATAGAAAAGGTCAGCTTAAATACTTCGTTTTAACTTCTCAAGAAAGATACTCATCAAAGCTAAAATATCACCAAGACAAAATCCAAAAGGAAAGAGAAAAATGCAAAAGAAAACAACTGCGATTTGTTAATGCTGCTAAGTGAATCAAAGAAAAAGAAAAAAAAAAAAAGATATTGGCTAAGAAAAAAAAATTTAGAAAATCGTGCCAACAAGTCTATAGCAACAACAAAAAAGAAGTTCATTTTGTTATCATCTGAATTGCAACCATTGGTTGATCCCGAGAACAATACTGATTTATACGAACTAAATATTTGACAATATTTTTTTTATATAATTACATTTATGCATGTATGCATTTTTAGTTATATAAAAAAATATATTTTGTTGTAACGTCCCCCTACGCAAGTATAAGTTCTTTTTTAATTTACACTGTGGGCGACTTTAAATTAACTTGCGAGATTGATTTCAAGTAGGCGTGAATCAGTGCTTTTGACACACTGTACAATTTATAATGGTACTGCCAACTGCTTTCGTAATATCTAAATAATATTACATAGTTTTGTAGCTGAAGGAATAAGCTATCTAATGATGTATAATTCAGCTGTGCAAGTCTAATAACAGCCTGTCAACATCGATTTCAGTGCGGATGTGGACGAGGTTCAATTAAGTTACCATAGCTATTATTTTTCTTTACAGAATAACATCTTTTTTTTTATGATTAATTTTTTTTTAATTTTCTTACTCTTTTTATTCGAACTTTATAATATAGCAAACTTAATTTTTTGTTTGTGAAACTTTAAGGATACTTAAAAGGAATAGAAGCAACCCTTACGCCTATGCTTCCCATATGGACACCCTCTCGGGTCACGTAAAGAAATCCTTATGGGTCCCGCATCTAAGCCCGTACTCTTGCGGTACTTATGCACACTGGTTGGCAGAAAATAGAAATTATGAAAACGTACAAAATGAAACGTCGCTTGAACAATTAAAACTTTTAAATACTCAATATAAACCCTTCTAAACTATTTAAACTCAATTTAAACTTTTTTTAACTATAAAAATTTTAAACGCTTTAAACTTTTAAACGCTTAAAGAGAGCCAATACTTTTAAACGTTTTAAAGATTAAAATTTTTTATTATTATTAATATTATTATTTTTATATTTTTTTTGTGGTTTGTCAAAACCATTGGCGAAATACAAAATGTTCTCAAATTTTTAATGAATATTAAAAGGTTTTTTTCAATAATATTTACTACTTTGCTTACTTAATATCTAATTATCAAAAATAAGAATCTTTATGGTGAAGAATAAAATTAAAAAAAAATTTAGGGTGTCGACTTGTCCAAAAAAACTTTGATCAAAATCTGACAATGTAATTACATAGCATAAATTTTTTTTTGTCAAAATGATTTTTACGCCTATAGCATGGAAGTAAAATTTCCAAACTTTAACTTATGCTTTGATTATTTAACTAAGAGTTTATTAGATATTTTTTTAAAAAATGCTAAAATTTCTTTAAATAGTCAAAGGTTTTGCAATTCTTATAAAACGCAACTTTGATGTCAAACTTTTATTATTTGCACCTAAACTACTATTTAAATCGTTAACTTAAAAAAAAACGTGAAAATGATTTTTATTACTTTCCCCAGCGAGAGAAAAAATTCCGCCCGCAACATGGGGGCAGCTGCCAGCTGGGAGACAGAAACCACTAGAAGCGGCTTCTAAATCATTTTGCCTCCAAAAAACTCTGGCTGCGGACGCTGAATGAGAAGAGAAAGCCACTGAAGATGGAAGTTAATACATTTTGCTTCCGAAAATATTTTATAAGGTGACCGCCAACGGCTTCTACTTCCATAAACAATTGGCATTTTAACAGAATGTTACTTTGCCGCCGGGAGGCATTGTATAATTTCACTTTTTGACATGCTTCTATAACATCCGAAATCTTACTAAAAAATTGTAAAAATGATTTTCATTCTTAAATTAATGTAATTATTTATAATAATTGGTGTTAGCGCAAAAGCTGGCACAACCTACCTCAAAAATGATTTTCTTTTTCATTAAGCAAAAAGTAAAGTAAAAATTATTTAACTTTATTTGAAGATTATTTTAATTTAATTTTTTTAATTTTATTTAAAAAAAAAAATGGCTTACTTTGGCGTTTTGCCGAGGTCATTAACCACAACCACTACTAATCGGTTTACTTTTTTCAGTTTACCCATAGTTGGTAGCTCTATTTTTCCGAAAAAACTTGAAATAACAATTAATATTAGATAATTATTTTTTTATCAAATTTTCTTTTATATTGAATACACAACAATAGTTTAAAGCAGTTATTAAAAAAATAAATGTGATATTTCACACCTTGTTTTGCTATATGCAGTGACATTTGAACCTGTAGTTCCACTAATCATAACATAAGCCGTTCCTTTAGCATTTTCAGCGAGCTGAACAGTTAAATAAGTAAATTAGAAAAATGAAATCCATCACAAACTGTCAAAAAAGAATTAAAAGGCTTACTAATCTTGATGCAGTTGTCCAAAACGGGCCTGAGGTACTAAACGCGCAACTATCATTGCAGCTGTTATAGTCGATCCCGTCTTTACAGTTTTTACAACCACACCATTTTAGACCGTTTACCAGGTAACTGAAAAAAAAAACTGAGCAAATTATAAAACGCATTTGCAAAAAAAATCTGTTCCTTCATATAGTTGACGATTAATACGTTATAGTAATAGCCGTTATTTTAGAATAATATACTTTAGACTTTAAAAGAATTTAAAATTCATTAATTTATTTAGGAATCTAAAATTACTTTTCCCATCCCTTTCCTGTTCCCGTAGAAAAACGTATAACCTTAAGCGTGTTAAGAATTTTGTTACGTCATTGTCCCCAATACCTGACTGTCAGTTATAAAAAGATAAATTTTTGATTGTTTTATTTATCATTTAGAAAGACTCGACACACTTGGAAGGAACGCAGTTAATTCGCTTTTTAATGTCTCCAAGTATAGTAAAAACTATATACACTCTTTATTTAAAATTAAGATGTCAAATTATATACAAATAAATTTATTTATCCGCGTTTTAAACAATAAAGTAACCTTTGAAATCATTAATTCCCAAATTAACTACTGTTCAGTTGAATTTTTTTTTAGATGATATAAAAGAATTATGTAATATTCATAAACAGAATATGAAAACCTTAATGCTGGTTGAAAAAAAAAGTAAAACTTAGAGACTCAGAGAATGTAATTCCTGAAGCTACTCTTCATATTTTGGTACAAGCGGTTCAATGTTGGAATGTAAAGCAACAGCGAACAATTTTTAAAAACACATTTCAAAAAATTATTTCTAAATGATACTTTTTTATCTCTCTTTTATATATATATATATATATATATATATATATATATATATATATATATATATATATATATATATATATATATATATATATATATATATATATATATATTATTTTAAAACATCAAAAATACGATTTCTCTCAACACTTATAATTTTTTTATTATTATATATAATAATAAAAAAATTATAAGTGTTGAGAGAAATCGTATTTTTGATGTTTTAAAATAATATATAAATATTCTCTCACACAAGATGTTATCCTTTAAATATATATATATATATATATATATATATATATATATATATATATATATATATATCGATAGATAGATAGATAGATAGATAGGTAGATAGATAGATAGATAGATAGATAGATAGATAGATAGAATTTTGCTAGTTACTATCGTTAATATTATTTGTTAACTGAAAAAAATTACCCTTGAAATGTGTCTTCTAGTGTATAAAGATTACTTTGTACGGTTGTGTAATGATGTGCGATCTCGTAAGTTTTTGACCAAAATAAAGTCTACCAATATTTAAAAAAAAACCATAAAAAAAAAAAAAAGAATAAATTTTAGCAAAATTTTGAAAACGGTTAAAAAAAATTATTAACTCACCCGATCAGCCAAAGGTTTTTTGCTCATTAAATTAAAAAATGGTTCATAATTTGTTTCGTTAAGCTCCCCGTTACAAGTATTTTTAAATGCAAAGCTATTAGAAAACAATTTCCAAACTTTCATGCAATCGACGTCCATAGATAATTCTGGAATACGATTTAGAGGATTTATTTGCTGAAATTGAGCGCAGCGACCTAAAATAATTTCTTTAATACCAGGAGTGGTACCTTTAAACTCCCAAGGATTCATTCCACATACAATTGATAATGTTAAGAAAAAAGTAAAGCTCTGTAACGACTGCATGTTTATATTTATATCGCTAAAAGGTGAAAAAAAATTAAATCTTCCTATCTAGCGTGTCACAATAATTATTTTTTATAGTTACGCACCATTATAAATACTATTTCAATAAATTTAGAGTATACTGATATTTTGAAAAAGTATGCAAACAGTTAATTATAAATAAGCAATTATTAATAAATTCCATTTACAGGGTATTTAAAGTTTATTCTTTTGTAATTTGTTTCATCACTTTACAGGTTGAAACAAATTACAAAAGATGAGCCTATTGTTAGTGTTAACATTTTTAAAGATGCTTACATTACTTTTAAAAGCTATTTTAATTATCATCTTTTTATTATCGTTGATAATGATGATGAATAAAAACTAGATAACTATGACATAATAACGGTCCCAGATTCGACGCCGGCTCTGGCCAATTTTGCAACATCGGTTAGGAAAAAAGGCGTGAACATCCTAGCATGAAAGTATAAACAGATGAAAGTTCATCAAGCTGCAAACATCAAAGCGATTTCAAGTCTTGGGAGTAGGCTTATATCCGACAATAAAAAAACGAGTTTTACTGGACAAAGGACAGCAAAAGTTTACTGAAATTATTTTTATCAAAACATTAAAAAAAGAATTATTCAAATGATACGCTACATAGTTTGAACCTTTAGTTATTTTAATTATTCAACAAAATGTTTACTAAAAATCGATAATTAAATAGAACCACTTTATTTTAAAAGCTTGTGTTAGTTAAAACTTCTTTTATTGCTTTGAACACGACATTTAATTAAAAAGGCAATAAAGCGTTATAAAACAGATTCTAACCTTAACTTTCTAAACCGGGAAAACCCTTTGGTGGAATGATAGCTCTTGCAACGAGGATTACCTAGATATAAGTATCTAGATCAGGTTATAACCCTCTGCCAAGTTATTTACATTTTAATTTTCATCCCAGTAAACTCAAAACATGTTTTAAACGTTTAATAAACGTATTAATACGTATTAAAACATATTATAAAAAGACTAGAATATTTTATTGATTGCACAAACATGCGAAATGACAGCTTTGAAATGATTGCTTATTTTGTTTTTTCAGAAGTACGCAAAATGACAGCTTTGAAATGATTGCTTATTTTGTTTTTTACAGAAATGATTGCTTATTTTGTTTTTTACAGAAGTAAAAACCTCCTATTTACATCAATATAAACAAGGAAAGCAAAATTATATATTCTTGAAGTTATGTAAGTAACAAACATAAAATATATTAACAAAAAAATCTTTTTACATGGAACAAGTTCTAAAAAATTTCATTTTCAAATCTCTTCTTAAAATGACTTTTTACAAGCAGTGTTTACTTTCGAAGTCAACATTACAATTTTTTACTGTACTGTGGATGATGATTGGGCATTTTGTACCTTTGTCAATGTATCTAAAAGTTGAGATAATTTGCTTCTGTTGCTTGTTTTGAGTTAAGCCCAAGAGCTTGGCTTACAGACTCTTTTTGCAATGTCAGATAAGACACTATGAATGATTTAATTTTTTGTGGGTAGTTTGGTTCAAGGTTGCATCCAAAACATGAATTTTTGAAAAGTATCAATAAATAGGATGGGTGCATAGCATGAGTGTTTCTCAGAAATTGATTGAAGAATATTAATTCTGTGTAACAGTTTTCTGGACTGATTTCCTACAAAATGTCCACCATTTTCTCAAAATGTCCACCAAATGACTACCATGGTAATGTTGTTGTTTAATGCGTAATGCATCAGTCTAAAGAGTTGCTTTAGGAAAAGCTTGAAGTACGCAGCAAAATGATGATTAAAAATTTCAATTAGGAGATGCAATTCCATCGGAGGTAGGAACTTCAAAACAAAAGTTTTTCTAGGTAGTTTAAATATTGGAGAATGAAGAACATTTTTGTGGTCATGAGCTTTTCTGATATTTGAACCTGCTGATTTGAAGAGTGAGACATTTTATGACGTACTTTTGATGGCTATAACTTTATTTTTGAGCTTATGGTCCATACAATGTATGACAGTCCTCACATATCCAGCATGATCTTGAATTGATGAACTTGTAAAATGGTATACAAGCTGATTGCTAAATTTTTCTTAACAATCTGTTATGAGGTTGACTGATTAATATTAGCTGCTAACCTCTTGATGCCAATGTTTGAATGCCCTGTGTTAGTTTGAACTTGACCAAGATCTTTTACACTTATTGTTGAATTTCGATGGAAAAGTTAAAGTTATAATGAGTTCAAAATGTTAAAAGTTTAATATGTCATTACTTTGAACTATAAAAAACTAAACTCATACTTGGTGTTACTGGAAGCATCTTTCCACCATAAGATTGACTTAATTGAGCTGTTCCATGTAGAGAAAGAGCTTTATTTGAAACAACAAGAATTGCAACTCTTTCTGATGCCAAAGAATCTTTTGTTACAAAAGAAACAAGATTATGTCTCATAGTACCTTTTGTGCAGTTTTGAGGCATCCTTCTGTCCATAATTGAAAAATAATCTGAACATCTTTTTTCTAATGTTGAAGAACATGTTCAAGCTGCTGAACTTCGTGCGAATTCAATTTTCTTTCGACTATTGTTTCTCAGTTTTTCAATTCAACAGAATAAGCAGTTACAGTGAGAGTTTCGATTTTTTGTTTGACTCAAACTTATACAATGATGGGAGTGTGATTTCCTCTCCACTCTCTATCCGTCTCAAACAAGAGCAACATTTTTCACAAATTTTAAGTGAAACTTTGTCATCATTAAAGTCGATTTTTTCTTTGAGTATAATCTGACTTCTTTATTTTAGATTTAATGTTAGCTCAAGTTTACATTTACTGAAACAAAGAAAACAAACAGTTTTTCTACATTTTTGGTGGTTTTTAGCAGTATTTGACATTTTTGGTAAAGTTAGATGTGCACAGTTTAGCTCTCATTTTTAAAATAAAAAAGATTGCAATTTCCCAGAATTGAAAAGTATAAATTTTATCAAAAATTAATTTTTTACAAAATAATCATAATTTAGTGGTGAAGAATTGCAAAATAGGCTGTCATTTTGCGTGTTTGTTCAATCAATAAATCCTACTTAACAATAATATATATATTACACTTAGAACGTGTTTAATACTAATATTAGACGTTTTAACACGTCTAATATTAGTATTAAACATTTTTAATATTAATATTAGACGTTTTAATACGTATTAATATGTTTATTAATACGTATTAAATGTTTAAAAACACGTTTTATGTTTACTGGAATAAAAATTATAAATAACTTGACAGAACGTTTTAATCTGATTTTGATATTTGTTTTATAACACTGTGGCAACTAAAACAATTTTTAAAAAATACAAAAAAAATGATTTCTAAATAAGTAAAGTTTTATTAGTTGTATATCATAATTCCATGCTTTTTATAGTTCATTCATTTAATATGAAGTTTAAGAAAAAATTGTTTTTGCCGTTTTGTTGTCTTCATTTTTAATATTTATACTTGAATATTATTGGCGAACAGTCAAAAAACTATATTTTTAAACTATTATGAACGTACCTATTTACGTCAACGTATAAAGATGAGGCGTTTAAGTACAGTCTTGATGTCATTTTCTTTTTTTTTACGAAACAAAATGTTACGAGCATAGTCCCAAAACATTTCAATGTGGTTGAATTTTCATCTGTTTAATACTTCAATGATCCTAGTTAAATGCTCTTCCAGGGCATTCTGTGACAAGACCGTTAGGTCTTTTTGGAACGCCTTGTTAACCAGACAGATGAAGAAAAAAAAAAAGAAAAAAATACAAGCAATTTAAGTGACTCAGTAGGTGCATTCTATTTTTATTTACATTAGATCTTTAAAAGATAAAACGTATCAGCTAATACCACAATATTTAATTGTGAAGAATAACCTAATATCGTAATATTGACAAATTGCATGAAACTTATACTGCAGCAAACGGGAACCTTTAAAATACTTGCTAATATTTTAAAATTTTAAATTTCAATATATAAACTGATATTAAAAATTTATTAGCTCAAAATTCTTTTTTTTTTTACTAACTCCTCACTTTGCTTCATCAACCCCCTACTTTATAAACCTATTACAATTAAATCATCCCGATTTTTATTCGCTTCATTTGTTGATTATAAACATTTGTTTTACTTGCTGAACTTTATTTATTTAAACGTAAACAGTTTGTTTCACATCTTCTAGTAGTGTGCGCAATTATTTTTGTTTACTGTTTTATTTTTCAGAGACTCTTGTAAGAGATGTCCAACCTTTCGTTACATTTTGAAATATGTAAAGTATGCCACGGTTTACTTTAATTCTTAACACTTATATCTTATTGTCTAGGTAGGCAGTTTACTTTAGTTCTAAAACACACTGGCTATATAGATAGCAAGAGATAATTACTAATAGAGAAATGTTCCATAATATTTTTTATTAATATTTAATATCTTTTGAATTTCTTAAAGTACTTATAACATTTTTATACAACATTGAAAATAATGTCTAACTTATGGACTCATAGAGACTCTTGTAAGCATTTTTTTTATTACTGAGTAAATGTTGCTCAAGATAAATTTACACCCTTATTATTATAGTACAGTGCCTAGTCGTCACCTTTTTTTACCTAGTCTCATAAATATTCATTTCTATCATAAACTATCGATCGCACAGTTTTAGTCTATAGTTGGGCTCAACAATACTGTTAAAACAAGTGACCTCAGATAATAAATAAAAAATATATAGCTCCTTTTTAATATATTCAACACTATTCCAAAATTCATTTTTGGTCACTATTCCTGTCACTTTTGTGTAAGAACGTTGACAACAACATAAATCAATCAACTGCAACAAATTTAGACGCCATTACGCCTGAACAATGCCAAAAATAGATCTCATCAATAGGTTGGTATTGTCAAGCAGTTATTGAATTGAAAGGATACCCCACTATTAATTTACTTCAAATAAAGTTTTCTTAACTATTTATTCAAAAAACCTTTATGATTTTTATAGCAAAGGCACCAAATGATAATTCTTTAACAGGGTGTGCTATTTAACTTGCTCCCTTATTATGTACCTCTAAATCATTAAAATGATAACTTTTTTAACAAAGATTTTTATTTTTTTACTCAGTAATGTTATCTTCTAAAACTAATAATTTATTAGGCTAAAAAAATTCAGATCTCAAAAACTCAGTTCTCTGGAAAATATATCATTACATATTAAACATCAATCTGTACTATTTATTTTGTTACCACTGTAGGTCCACAGCAAATCCACAAAACAATATTTTCTGGGAATCTTTCTGAAAAAAGTTAATTATAAGCATAACATTGTTTTTAATTTATGTCGAAGTAATTCTCTGCCGCTTTCAAGCACTCCTAAATTGACTACTCAAGTGCTTGTTAATGTACAATTAAATACAAGCTTGTCAAAAAAGGGGTAAAAAAAAGCACTCCAATATTCCAAAATCTGGTCATTGTTCAATGCAAATAAAGTTAAATTTTCGGGTTTAAGGTTTTGGGTTGCAAATATAGTTTTAAGTTGATAAACTCACTAAAGTATGCACCCTTGCACATGGTGCAACGTTGAACCCAAGAGTTTTGCCCACTCCAAAAACCTTTAAACACTAGAATTAATCAAATCAAGTCTTATAAGCAATTCAGTGTTGTTGCTATTGCAAATATGTTCGGCATTGTTATTCAAAAGCCAATTATTTGCGGTCTTGAAAATATTATGATTTTGGATATTATCCCACCAATAGAGCTCCATCTAGTAGTAGTAGTAGTAGTAGTAATAGTAGTAGTAGTAGTAGTAGTAGTAGTAGTAGTAGTAGTAGTAGTAGTAGTAGTAGTAGTAGTAGTAGTAGTAGTAGTAGTAGTAGTAGTAGTAGTAGTAGTAGTAGTAGTAGTAGTAGTAGTAGTAGTAGTAGTAGTAGTAGTAGTAGTAGTAGTAGTAGTAGTAGTAGTAGTAGTAGTAGTAGTAGTAGTAGTAGTAGTAGTAGTAGTAGTAGTAGTAGTAGTAGTAGTAGTAGTAGTAGTAGTAGTAGTAGTAGTAGTAGTAGTAGTAGTAGTAGTAGTAGTAGTGGTAGTAATAGTAGTAGTAGTGTTTTGGACAGTAGCGAAAAATCGTGTTGATGGTTGTGTTGTTGCCTCTGTGACCTTCTCCTTCTGGTTTCCTCTTGAACATCTCTTTTCGAGAGATTTTATATATATTACTACATCTCTCTTTGTATGAGAAGATTTTAAGTTCACTAGATTCTTTTGTTGCCCTTTTTTGAAACTTTTCTAATGTGTTCATATGTTTTTTCAAGTAATGATTTCATGCGGTGGCTGCAATCTGTTTACATAGGTTTCAAAAGCAAGCAAAAATTCGTTAAAAGAGATTTAAGTTTTTTGTTGCTTTCTCATCAGGTGGTCCTTTAATAAGCTTTTGTACCTTTCCTAAGTTTTAAGCAGGTTTTAGCTTGTTTCTTTTAATGTTCATATGTTTTTTAAGTAGTTTATACCTTAGAAAATGCTGTGATTTTCCTGCAATAGAAATGCCAAGGAAAACCGCATTTAGAACAGTAACCTAATATTTTAATTTATAGAGTAGAAATTATACAAGTAGTAGCGAAGCAATTTTAGTAAAAACATTGGTATTACATAGTAAAAAACTCGTGTAACATTCGTTTTAAAAACAGTGACAAAATATCGTTGGGAATAGTGCAAACCCGCGTATCTAGCATTGGCTACTATATTTGGATATTATTAATTTTAAGACCAAATATATATTGTTGACATTACAAAAAAATATGAATAATACTCTTTATACTTAAATGAACTCAAAATCTGTTGAAAAATAAAAAGTTTTAAACTTCTCCAGTAAAAATAATGTACTATAGATACGCGGTATTATCTAATGCTAGTTACGCGGTTTTGCACTGTCGCCAACGATATCGTAATAATAAAATAATACAGTTGAAATTGAAAACGTTTCGTGGTGAAAGTAGCAAGAAAATAAAAATAAAAATAAACTAAAAACCGTCGTAAACACTTCACTGGTAAACCAATCTATCTGAATTTATTCCAAAGTTCGATGTGACATTAGGCTAAATTTGCACTAAGTATTATTAAATTTTAAGAGTGTTTCTCATTCTATAGCTGATTTAAATTGGCACACTATGATCTCAAAATTTTACTCAATTTGAACTTTCAAGTTCAATTTTTGTTTAGCCTAAAAAACTAAAAGATTTTAATATTTGCATTCCTGGGCACTTAGTTGTGTAAAATATTCAAGCGCACATGGGTCTGTTAGGTAAGAGTTACTGGGTTCCTTGATAACCGTGTACATGGCTAAATGAGGCAGAAGACTACAAAAAAATTTAATTTTACAAAACTTTTGCTTTTTCCTTCATATGTATTTAAAATCAATGATTTAGGAGAGTATTGAAATCGTTTTTAATTTCGTTCGCGATACTTTTGCGTTTTTTATTGCTTAATGAACCAGTATCGTTAAATAAATTACTAGCATTAATATTTTTTTACAATAACAACCCAAGTTATTTCAGAGTTATTTAAATCTTGATCTAGAAATGCGAGCACTCTTTCTCGAAAGACATTTGTTGTATGTTTACCTCGCCCATAGATATAATATGATTTTTTCAAAATGAATAACACGTCCATAGAAAGAATATGATTTTTTCAAAATGAATAACATGTTTATCCTTATAAAACTGAGTATAATAATTTTCTCTTAATATAGTACAAGACCTTTGGTTTTTTCTTAAGAAAAAGTAAATGTGTGCTATTTAAAATGACCTCAAAAATTTAAAGGCAACCTCTAAATGAAAAAAAACACTATCAAAACAAGCAACTTTGATAGTTATAAATCTCTATTGAGTAGTTCTGTTCAAAAAATTAAACATTGTTGAGGCTATAAAAAGTAACAACAATTGTTATAAAAACATAAAACTTGATATCAAAAAGTTAAACCAACTGGTCATGCTATTTATATTGCAGTCATTGTATATGGGCATTTTTTAGTGGTTTATTGGATTTTTGTTCATGGACTACCTAGTGAACCATTAATGGAAACAGCTATAAATGGTTAATCAATAACTTTCCAACATGTTAATAGTGGCTAGCTATTGGCTGCCACTAATGGTCCATTAAGTAACCAATGAGCAAAACTACAGAGGTCTGCACAAAAGGCCTATACACTACTGAAATACCGCTATAGAATGTTTGCTCAGTTGTGAAAAACTTGTAACTCAAAATATTCTTTTTATATATATTTGAAACTGTTTAATATGCTTTTTGAAATCTATCTAGCCTTATCTCTTAAAAGTTGAGACATTCTTTTGATTTATATGTAAAAATTATTTAAATATAAGTATTTACCAGTTGTTTTTTTAAGTAAAGGTTCCTCGGTTTCTTTAGCAAACCGAATATCCTTCAGACGTTGATTCTTGGCAATAACTTAAAATGCTTCTGCTGCTTCGGCATTTTTTACTGCTAGAGAGAGAATTTTTTCTCTGAACTTTTATTGAAAGCATTTGTTGGGCAAAGCATCTCCTAAAGGGCTGAGGCATGTGTTACAACACTCGTTTAATTCTTTCCCATTGATGATTTGTTTTTTTTTGCTTGATTTATCATTATGTCCTTTAAATCCTACTTTAAAAAGCGAAAAATTCAACTAACGACATATAAAACTTTAATTGCTTTAGCCACGGGAATATAAAAAATAAATATACTTATGTATATACTAGGTATATATAAACATAAATTAATGTATACTAGGAGTGAAATACCATTTAAATTTGATATGTATTATTTGTGATGAGAGAAACACATTAGGTTAATGTTGTAAAGAAATATTAACGAAGTATTAATGCAAGGATGTTAATATTTCTTCTCACAAGTTAATAAATATAGAAGTTAAATTATTTGTTATGAATTATGTATAGAATGATAATTTATATGCAACTTTTTTGTTGTTAAAAGGTTGTTTAAGAAGTTAACATACAGCAGTTCTGCTTATAAGTGCACTAATATAAAGCTATAATTTTTTTAAGCAGTAGTTTTTTTTTTAGCTTTTAGTAAATTTGTTTTTAAGGTTTCAAAGACCTGACATTGTTATAGAAGTTTATCTTAATGGCTTTAAGTGTTTGTTTTTTTGCAGTAAACGAAACAATAAATTTTTTTTATGTGATTTACAAGTTTTACCTTAAACTTATATTGATCAACGATCAACAAATATTCCATAACAATAGATATATTTTAAATATAAATAAACAAATAAATACTTATGTTTACCCACAGCTACTATGTTTTGCCAGAATAATGGATAAAGTTGGCAAAACACTTGCTCAGCTGAGCAACAAATTATTATATTAGTAAAATTTTTAATATTAATGTTCAAGAGATTTTAATTTAACATTTAACAAGTGTTTTTTGGTGGAATAGTTCACCATTCATCATTAAATAAGATTTTAGTTTTTTCTTATAAATAGTTGTGTTTTTTTCGTCACGGATGATATTTGGAACTATATTCCAAAGTTTAGGACCATAGTGGAATAATACCCGATTAACAAAACGATTATAGCATTTTGTTTCTTGTAATTTTAATGTTCTTGCTGACAATGAGTGGTGAATTAAATTGCATGATGACGTTGGTGCTTCCAGAATAATAGATTTGTGCGTTATTAAAAGTACCTTGAAATATATTATTTCTCTAATTTTCAGCCAATGCAACATGTTAAATTCCTGGTCGTTTACATGATTTTCTATTCTAGTTTCAAATACCATTTTTGTTGCACAATTTTTAACAGGTTGCTTTTTTTTTAATTGTGACTTTTCAATTCCCAAGTAGAGGGAGTTGCAATAATCTAGATGTAAAACATAACATGATGTACAATAGGGCGTTCCGTAATTCAATAGAGAAAGTTTTTTTTTTTTGATTTTTTCTGCTCTCTGGCTATTTTCCTATCTCTATTGTTTATATAAACATATTGTTAAATTTTTTTAAGCCTGAATTAACGTTTAAGGTTGCCACCGTGCGCTAGAATTAATAGAATTTATGTATTTTTATGGTTTTTTACAATATAAAAGCCTATATTTAATGTAATTTTTTATATCATACACTTTAAGTTGGTAAACACTAAACAAACAAATATATCAATAGAATTAATGGTAAGTTGAATATATATATTATATTGTAATGAACTGTATAGTAATTAACAGGATTGTATGTAGCAAAAACGTGTTATAACATGAATTGACAACTCAATCCCCTCGTCCTACACTCCATTGACAAGTTCATGTTAAGTGTGCGTGTTAAGTGTGGGTGTTTTATTATATTGTTCAGGTTTTTGATGTATCTTTTTATTATAACATTAAACATGGTTTTTACTAGTATATATTATACCTAATGGTTTTTACAAGAATATATTATACCTAACTTTTATAGATTTTTATTTAAATTATAGTTGGAAATCTTTTGTTAGCAAATACTTTTACGTTGTTGATTCCAAAAATGGGTTTAATGTTACATTTGTTTCCTTTGGATGGGTTTAGTTTTATCTTAATATAGTTTAAGCAACTACCTAAAATGAGTACAAATTATATGTATAATACAAATATTGTAGTATAAATGAATAAAACATATATATACCTTAACTATATCGTTAGTATATGGTTTTTGATTGTTTCAGACATGGCTGAATAAACAATATCGAAAAGAAGACAACAGTCACAAAATATTTGGTTGATAGGAAATTATATCAATGCTCTGAGCCAAACAATTATTCCTACTAATGGGGATATTTTGAAATTATTTTTTCACCTTAAGAACTGTGAATTTAAAACTGAGAAATCGATAAAATCAAATTCAATTGTTATTGATGCAGTATGTGAAGCAGTTCTAGAAATCTGGCAAAAAACCGGTATTGAAACCAAAAGGAAAGGTAAAATCAAAGAAAAATAACTAAATTGCACGATGAATACAGGAAAGTTTAAAAAAGAAAAGGCCAAAAATCAAATGAAACTAAACAAAATAATTTTGTAACAATGCTTGAAAACTATTTTTTCATTGTCCGCATTAACGCTGAAAAAACCATTCAGAAAGACAGACTATGGAACGATAAACAAAAAAGTGAAGACATTAAATTTTTAATCGCAATCAAAGATAACAAAAGAGTAAAACTAGGAACACCAGATAATCAATACGCAAAGAAAGTAAAAATAAAAGATGATCGAACCAAAACAGAGCAAGAGAGGGCAACATTGGTAAAAAAGGCCTAAAAAATTCAAATATTGAACATTTAAGTTCTTCAGAAAGTGAAGCAAATCAAGATTGTGATTCATCCTCAAGTGAAGCAAGCATCAATAAAATACTTGTGAAAAAAATGCAAAGTGATCAAAGAAAAACCTTAATAAGGTTCAGCTATTATTGCCAAAAAATCCATTCTTGAATCCAAACATTTGCCAAACCGCTGACAGGCTAAACTTGTCTTTGGCACAAAGAACATCATTTTTGGGGGCTATTGCGAACGAAGGAGGTGCTTCCTGTAGTAATGTTGCACTATCAAACACAAGTTTTTATAATACCAGTATATATAATCGCCAAGACATTGCGAAAAACATCAAATCTGACTTTAACAAGCCGGACTTTCTAACAATTTATTGGAATGGAAAAAATATTGAAGGGGATGGGAAACGATTGGCAGTTTTAGTTGCAGGTGCACCAAATTACGTAGAAGGAAAGTTGCTGGGCATTCCAAAAATCATGAATGGGACAGGATTAGTACAAGTTTTAAGCTGTTTTATTTACTATGTCGCTACCATATTTTTGAGATTATTTTGTCGTCCGTATGGAAACACCAGTTTAGCCCAACGACAGACCCGACTAATATAGAATTTCTAAAATTAAAGAACTCTTGGGACACAATCTCTCAAAATTACAACTTTAAATTGCTGGACGTAAATGAACGTTCGTTGAAATTCACAAAAGAAGATATGATTAATTTTTTTAAACCTCCAAGAACATACATTTATAAGAGATGATTATAGGGAATGCATTTATGTCACGTTGTTACTCCTTGGTGAGAAAAATGTGAAAAAGGGAGAACAATTGCTTAAGCCAGGAGCTTTCCATTCTCGCTGGCAAACATTCTATATGCAGCTAAAATATATGCATTCAGTGAGTACTTAGGTTATGACAAAAATATGATTCAAAAACTGCATCGCTTTTGCCTATTTACAAGCTTCTTCTATGTAAAAGTTTGGTTGACATCTTCAAACGCCATAGATGCTCCTATCAACGACCTACAGTTTTGGAAGAACATGCAAATGTTTAAAAAAACTGACCCAGGAGTAGCAGAATGTATGTACCTAAGTGAAGAAGATGCACCCTTTGCCCTCTTTTCAGGATCTGTCTACCCATAAAAAAAAGAAAATTGCTTCAACAATTCTGAAAAAAATAAACAATGAAAATATGGAAATTGAAGTGCCAGTAATGTCACTAATGAATCAAAACATGAAAGTGAGCTTTATAATTGGAAAAAATTCCACGCTTATTTTTGATCTTTTGAAAGTAAATACTAAGTGGCTTTCACTATACCCTGATAAATGGTCAAAAAATTATGAACTTAACTACATATCTGGGATATTAAAGTACCTAAAAGTTTTCAATGATTTAGCGGAAAGATCAGTTAAACTAGTTATTGACTTTAATCAAAGTCTAACACGGGATGAAAATCAAAATTAGTACCTTTTCCAAGTAGTGAAACAGCATAGAAAGAACATACCAAAGTTTGATAAAGCATCAATGTTGATGAAAAAGTAGAACTCTTTTTACTAAATATGTATGTAAATGCATGAATATAACTCTGTTGCACTTTTTGGAACATCAGTTACCAACATTTTCTTTTATAATGGAAATACAAATTTTTACAATTTATACAGTTTTTATTTTATTATAATTTTTCTTTTGTAAATTTTATCTTGCATATCCAAGTTTAAATATGTTTTAGTGAATTTGAATCTAATAAAGAAACATTTTAATTTAATATCTGTAACATTGTTTCCAATTGCTTAGTTATATACAAATAAAAAAGAAATTAAAGTTTTCTATAATTTTGTTTTGTTACTCATTTTATAAACTAGTAATTACTTGAATCTCAAACATTAATTTTTTATTTTGCATAAAAGTCTAAATCAATTAATTATACCATTGTGTTCTAGTAGCAATTTTTATGTTTAGATTCATAGTTGTAATCAATTAAAAGTATTAATTAATGTTCTGCATTATTATCCTAAATTCATGAATAAAATTAAACTTTAATAGTTCATGATAACTTTAAAAGGATGGTGGCAATATCAAATCAGCATGTATTGACCAGAAATTTGAATAATGGTTATATCTTATCAAGTCAAATGAAAAAATTACCAGAGAGCTCGTATTTTCAATAAAAAAAAATTTCTGAACACCCTAGTGTTAAATCTTTATAAAATAAGAATTATTTTATTTTGGATATTTTGCTTTTTGGATTTTTGGATAAATATATTATGTGGTATATAATTTTAATATACTATGTGGTATATATAAAAATTATATACCACGTTACTTATTACTTATATAATTACGTATTTATAAATACTAATTTTACTGTATTATATTATTTTGTATAAAAACAAAGATATGATGAAAGTAAGATGGTAGTTTGTATTTTGAAAAAATAATTCTTTATTGGGTAGGGGTAAAGGGGTCAAAAAAAACGTATTAGTTTTTATACTTTCTATACGATAATTGTGACCTGCATAGCTAATTTGTTTCTCTAAAAGCTGTAATAATCATGGTTTATTGGTCTTTATGCTGTATCATAAAATTTTAATTAAACAAATTTTTAACGTAGTCAGCGCAAAGGCCATGCGAATTATGCGGTCGCATAAAACGCCGGCGCACAGTGTCTCAAGTAGGTCAGAAAATGGTCAAAGCTATTTTTCAAAAACAATTTTTATTTTAAATTATATTTATACCAATTTTTCAAATTTTATTTTTAATAATTCTTCAAAACAATTTTTATTTTAAATTTTATTTGTATCAATTTTTATTTAATTTTGTTTTTCTATGCTATAGCTTAGTTAAACTAAAAATGGTAGAAAGATAAAAATGAGAGGAAGATAAACATAATGCACGGTGGTTTAAATGGTGGACATAAGTAAAATATTTGATGTTTTGAAATAAAAATTTAACTTAATATTCATATACTTAAATGGCATGCAGATTAAAGTTTAAAAAAAAATGTTGAATTTTTTTTTTATTTAAAAAGTCACAGCAATGCAAAGTTGATCAATTTGGAAGAAAAAAAGCACTTTAAAACCCAACAGAGTTTTTGAGCATACTAGGAAAAAAGTGATGAAAAAAAAGCTTATTGATCTAAAACTAGAAATATTATTATTTAAAAATAAAGGATAAAGAACATAAAAATACATTTTTATTGGCTTACAATAGTAGTTTTTCAGGAAGAAAATTGGAAAAAACATTTTTATAAAAATGATTTCAAAACTGTGAATTTTCGCACACGATTTTGCAGCAGTTTTTAAACATTTCAGTCATTAAAACAGTTTTTGAAAAATTCAGTCATCTCAAAAACCGCTAATGGCGCCATACTAAACCTTATATGATTTCCAAACTAGAAACTAAAAAGTTTTCATCTGCTGTAATGTTTAAGTTGGCCCCATTAGCCTTTTTTGAAAAAAATGAGTTTTAAAATTGCCATATTGAGATTAAGTTCTAAGAACTTGGTTTTGAAAAGTTAACAAAAACACATATGTTACAAAAATAAATTATTTACAAACAAAAAGATTGTTTAAAATATCACTGCTGCGCATGAGCGTTTAGAATGCTCTCTATCTAAACAGTTTTTGAAAAATAGCCTCCCTTTGCTCCGCTCTTCTGCAACTAATGGGTCAGACCCCAGCCAAAGACTTTAAAGCAATCTTTTATATTGATCAAATGATTAATTCATCTTAATATTTTAGTAAGTATCTGAGACGCTTATTATTAGCTTCCATTCCTTCTTAACTCTAAGATTTCAAACTGATGGAATCACTTTTTTCTATCAACTCTCAGCTACGAGAGTTGATAGAAAAGCAAAACTTTTGTGCAGCATTGGAGATATATATACCCAATAAAAATCTATAAAGGCAAAATTTTTAGCTCCTGACATATTTATTGTATAGCTCAATATAAATTTTTTTTGCCAGATGACATTGCTCTCAGAATTGTGAAAAGAAGCAAGCCATACTTTTCACCTAGCTTGAGGTCTGTTTGACTTGATATTTGATCTGTAATTACCTTCCGTAGTACATTATTATCTAAAAGTTTTCTGGCAACATTTTAAGTCGTTGTATTTCCCCTTTGTCCAGTGGATTCTGCAAAATCCCTTTTTTTTTTGTTTTAACTCGGATAATTTGTTAGAGTATTGTTTTTTATTCTTTACACCTGCCATTATGTAGATAACTACCTTTATAAAATGATCATTGCTTCTGAGAAAACCATGTAAAAACTGAATAGATCTAACATTCAAACATGCAATCAGACATGTAATTTGACCATGTCGAATGTTGTAATCCTTTTATTTTTTTTACTAAGTCAAGAAATATTTGTTGCATGGAATTAACATCATTGTTAATGATGAAACTATCTTGAACTGTTTGTATACTTTCACGTTGTTCTTTTGAAAATCCATCATGTGAACCTCCAAGACCCTAATAATTATTTGAAGCCTTTCTGTCTAAACTATGAGTACTTTGACATGGTATTGATTTTCATTATGCTCAAAAATAATTCTTTTATACATTTCTTATACATTTATTATACAAAACTTCCTTTATACATTTTATGTCTTTGTTAAAGAAAGAAAGAGGTTGAAAATTTTTATTTGACTCTTTCTTCGTTTGAATCATCTATATAAGGTTTCCAGTTAGAACAGGAAAGTTTAGTCACTTGTGGAACATATTTAGCCGTAAACGGCTGAGAGATAAGAAGTGATTTTATTTGTAAAAGTGTCAGTGTAATAGTTATTTTTAACAGATGTTCAGTGTTAAAGTAGGTAATTAAGAAAAGAAAGTGGGAATAGTATATCCGAATAGTATATCCGTCTTATTATTTAAATTTTTTTTTTTTCCTTTTTTATTTTATTTTTAAAGCCAGCCCAAATTAAATACACTTTGTGATTTTAATTTCTGATAATCACAAAAATATATAAGTAGGGTAATCACAAAAATATATAAGGAGGGTAATCACAAAAATATATAAGGAGGGCACTTGTAAGCAACTTGAGATTCTTTTATATTTTAAAAAAAATGACTTAAATTAAATAACTTTCATGGCTTTTAATTATGAAAAAATTAAATGATAAAATTTAAAATTTGTCTTGAATTGTTGCTCATTATAGACTTTTACAAATCTCAAAATTCTGCCTCTTTTGGTATTTTCAGATTGTAATAATATTTTGACAAAAAATAAAAAGTTTCGCAAATTTCGTAACATTTTTTTGTTCTTTACTTAGACATTTGGGGATGTTTAAGCACGTTAATAAACCTTTTTTACTTAATTTATAGTAAGGTGCAGCCATTTCAATAGTTTAGAGTGATTTTTTATATTAAAAGGAATTTTTTCAAATTTTGGATTTTGACCTTTCTGAGTCACTGTGCTGCCTGTCTGGGGTGCCGTGCTGCCAAAACTTTTTTTTTTCTTTCTTTAAATCAAAATTTTGATTTAAAAGAAATAAACTTAGATATAATTTTTACTGTCCATATTATCTAAATATACTGTCTTGCTCGTATATTGGTGACGCAATTGTCTTGCTCGTATATTAGGGACGCCAAAGATTACCCTTTATTTAAATCTTAATAACCATTGTGTATTAAATTTATGATGTTCATTTCTGGATGTTGGGTGTTGGGTGTAATTTTAACCATATTTAAAATAATAACAAATACTATTTGTAACGATTTTAAAGTTTTGTTATGATTTTAGATATTTTAGTTTTATTTTCTATTTGAAATAGAAAATAAAAGTACTTGTACTCTAGGAGCAAAAAACGTCAGGAGAAAATTCACAGTCTCAAGATTTAAAAAGCAGTTGAAGCAGAATCTGTACAAGAGTCCTTTAATTTACAACCAATTACCCGTACGAGTTGATGTACGAATGATGTTGATGTACGATGTTGATGTACAACCAAGTACCCGTACGATGTTGATGTACGAATGATGTTAATGTACGATGTTGATGTGCAACCAAGTACCCGTACGATGTTGATGTACGAATGATGTTGATATACAATGTTGATGTACAACCAAGTACCCGTACGATGTTGATGTACGAATGATGTTGATGTACGATGTTGATGTGCAACCAAGTACCCGTACGATGTTGATGTACGAATGATGTTGATGTACAATGTTGATGTACAACCAAGTACCCGTACGATGTATAAAATTACAGTAAAAAGTCTTGTTTTAAAACAAACACTTTAGTTTTAACTCTTCTCTTTGAGAGAAAATGAGGGAACATTTTTTCGGATTTAATCAAGCCTTAGATACTTCTTCCCAAAGGTTGAAAGTTTGCTTGTTAGACGAGCTTTCAAAAAAAGAAACATTGTTACAAAGTATGGGTAGCCAAGGTTATGATAATAGATCACTCATATAGGGAAAGAATGTCTGCGTACAAAAAAAGATCCTTGACCTTAATCCAAGAGTTAATTTTCCTGCACTCTGCTGTTAATTTTTCTGCATTATTCAAGAGGTTTAAAACTTTTTTTCTGCATCAACCCATATAAAGAGTATATTAACAAATTATGTAAACTATTTGACTGTTATTCTTCTAGGTGAAACCCGTTGGGAGAGCAAGATAAACACCTTTGAATCTTTGTGATACCAGATTTATAAGGTTTATGACGCTGTCTATGAATCCACGTTAGAATCCAAGATTGGTGCTTTTAGAAAATGTACCGCTATGGGAATTGCCAAGAAAATTTCAGGTTTCTTCTAAAATTCTTCTGCTCTTTGGTCTCTTGGTATGATTTTTTGTTCAAATTTAATTTAGTAAGCAAAACAATTAAGATGAAAAGTCTTACTAGTAACATAGTTTCCTATTAAACACCGCGTTATTTTTATAATTTAAAGTTAACCAATCACACTCAACTTTTAAATAGGGTTACCAGGCGTCCTCTTTTTACGGAAAGCGCGCGCTAAAATTTATTTTTGCTTTTAGTTGTCTATTATGCTTTGTTCTTAATTTTTAGGCTTACCACCGTGATTAAATTCTAGTATGATTAACTGTCATGTAGTTAAGCAAATTTTCCTACGGAAAAAGAGGATGTATGGTGGCCCTATTTTAACAAAAGTTAATCAAATATATTGTTTCAAAACGTCATAAGCATGAAGTATTGCAATTGAAAGAAATTGCAATACTTCATTGTGCTTTTTGAACGATTAATAATAAATTTTTAATTAGAATTGAATCAATAAATGTCTAGATAAGAATTGGTAGTATTTTTTCCGGATTTACAAATAGTTTTTTTATATCTCTATATTTAGATTATATAGCAATTTGTTTTTAAATCCAGCAAAAATATTACAACATAAAATAAAATCCTACAGAGATATAATACGTTCCTTGCCAAAAAAAAACGTTCTTTAAGAACGTATAAAACCTATAGCTAAACGGGGAAGCAAAAGATAAGGTTCAACCAAGTAGTTAAGACCTAAAAACTTTGATATTTATACCCTGTATCGAGTTGTTCAAAAACGATTATTTTACGTAGATCATAATTTTTGTTGTAATTACTACTTGATAGTTAGAATTGCTGTTAAAAACATATCCAGTCAAATTTTAAGAGAGTAATCCATTTTGATTACAGCTTACAAAGCTTACAAACTACATTTTAAAATTTTCCTTTTTCAACGCAAAGGCGCCATTTTGACTTGCTACTGGAATAACTATACAGCAAAGACTGTGCTACAATTTTAAACGATTTTTGGCTTTGCTTCATTCTATTATACCTCCTTGGGCCAAAAAAAATCAAAAAGCAATTTTACTATGAAGGTAAAGATTAATCTGTGGTGTCAGCAAGTCTTCTAAAGTAAATTTCTTTTTTGTTGTTTTAGATAATGCAATTAATTCTTTTTCAGAAAGATTTGAAGAGAAAGATAATCACAGCAAACATTTTAAATACCTTGAAAATAGAAAAAAATAAAAATATTTGAAACAGACGCAGTAAAAGAAAAGTGCAAAAACCTGCATTCCCTTTTGACAGCTGATGCTAAGACGTCAAATTTTTGTGCTTTAAAATTTTGTTTGGTGAAGAAAAATAAAATTGTCATTGTCAACATTGTCAAAACTGTTCATTGACATCTTAATGTGTGTTTAGCGTTGACAAATCATAGGTTAGCAAATAAAGGAGTTTTTCTAAACTAAAAACTTTCAAAAATTACCTCCCATTGACCCCTTCTCAGGACCGTCTATGTCAATAGTTGCATTAGCAATTGAACACCAGGTTCTGATTACCATTGAAACTGATTCATTTTTGAAAGACTTTGCTAAACTTAAGGAAAGAAATGTTTGTTACTTGAGATTAGTGCCATGTTAACTAACGGACACATTGGACACCTGCCGGGATGCCACGAAATTCAAGAAGCCAGAGCATCTGAATGAATTTTAAAGAGATATTCAATTTGAAAAAAAAATTATTATAAGTCTCTATCCTTGACTTCCTCTCTTGACGTCCCAGAGATTTTTAATCTTCGCAATAACAGCGCATTCGGCGTATCGCTGTTATTTAAATAAAACGTTTTATTTTTTTAACAACTTGAAAGAAATTTCGAGTGCAAGCATAATGGTAAAAAAGAAATTTAAAAGTTATTTAAGAATATAATGGTGAAAAAGAGTTTTAAAAAAATTGGATATTTTATCTATTGTTCATTCTCAGAGGATTATCATTCCGCGGATCAGACAAAAAATTAGGATCGGTACGCAACTTTATTGGATGTATTGAGCTATTATTAAAATTTGATCCTTTCCTCGCCCAAAGAGAAGGGTTGTATCTTGTACTTATCTAAAGACATTTATGAAGAACTCATACACTTAATAGCTGCCGAGATTATGGAATTTATAGGTAATGTAATCATCCTTAAATAACATTTTATTGTATTTTTTATTTAATTCAAACAAAATTTCTTATTAGCAAAATCAAATTTGCGAAATACTTTTGAATCATTTTTGATTGTACCCGATGTGTACAAAACGGAAAATCAATTGAGTGGTTGAATGCTAAGGCATTCATTTCCTTGCATAATCATTTTGCAGTTTCTATGCTTGAGATCGTTTTGATAAAGTTAGATTAGTATGCGATTAATATTCAAAATTGCTGTGGCAAGTCACACAACAATGCTAGTAATGTCTGGAGTCTAATCTGGTTTACAAGCAAGAATTAGAGGGATCAACGTTCCCACCGAACATATTCCATGTGCTGGTCACTATTTGAATCTCGGAGGAGTAAGTGCCACGGAATCCAACGAAGCTGTTGGTAATTTCTTTAGCCTTCGTCAGAAATTTTTAACTTCTTTTCTGCATTAATGCATTAAAGTCGAAGTTTCTTGCATCGACGCATCTTAAAGTCAAATATCCTTGCTGGAATACGTGTTAAAGTTCCCTAGACTTCCTCATTAACTCGCTGGACAGCTCGTGCTTATGCTTGTTTAGCCATTATTCTATTTACAAGTTGATTAAGAATTATTCAGAAAATCAAATAAAAACATTTTATTTGTGGTTGTGCATACATATTAATATATTTTTTCTATATAGGTTTCTCCTGATCTTAATGATGATCAGAAAGCCAAACCAAGAACAGAGGCCTTCGGACTTTTAACCAAAATGGAACAACTTGAGACAACTATTTTATCAATCATTTAGAACAGAATCAGGGAAAGGTCAAACAAAGTTAACAATAAACTGCAGTTCGTATAGCTTCATTTAGGTATGGTTGAAGAACTGTACAACTCCCTGGAGCATTATGTGCAGCAAGTTCGTTCCAATTTCAAGCAACATGAAAAAGAAACCGTGTCTTTGTTCAATACGGATGAATATGCCTATGTTCAAAGGCTCCCAAGAGCACTAATTATGCCTAATTAACATAAATAATTAACATTATATAAATCATGATGCCTAATTAACAGTATGGAATACTGTTTAAATTACGATGATGAAATTAACAGTGTGGAAACTACAGTGTTTTCTGGGCGATCTTAAATGATTGCCGACGTTAATGTGTGTGTGTGTGTGTGTGTGTGTGTGTGTGTGTGTGTGTGTGTGTGCGTGTGTGTGGTAGAGTATATTTTGGTTGCAATTAAATTTTAGTTTTGCTCATCATCCTGATTTTTAATGTTTTAACACAAACTTTCTGAATAATGTTTTTTTATATATATAAAAATATACAAATTGCGTAAGTTTTCAATAAAAAAACAAAATTATTCAATAAAATAGATTTTTTTTTCAATTTAACAAACGTCGTTAATTAACTGGTTTTTGAACTTTCCTCACTTTGCGAACTTTTCTCTGTTTTTGAGCTTCATTCCTAAAGATAGTTATTTAAATATATAAATTGGTAAACACTTAAAGATGTAAAACAATTAAGCATATAAAGCATAAAATATTTAAAAAGTTTTTAAATTTAGCATTTTTTTTAGCAAATTAAGCAAGAATAACTTTATTATTTCTTGTTTTAGTAATAAGTTTGAAAACTTAACGTTCTACTTTAAAATTAAATACTTTGTAGCATTAAAAACATAAATAATCGAACTTTTTCAGTTGTTTTTTTTGTTTTTTTTAATTATTACAGCAGTAAGATATTTTTGGTGATTGAGAAATTGAACCTCTCATTTCATTATTCATTTTGAGTTTTAATGAATGAACTTGTGTCCTTTTTTTAAGAAGAGGTTTATTGTAAATATCTTGTGTGAGAGTATATTGCAAAAAATTAAAAACGATTACAAAGAATTTGAATAAGCAAGTAAAAATTTAGGAAACTTTTTTACAGTACACTGTTACGGTTTCTGGTCAAAATAAATTAACAACAAAACCCACTTTTATTAGTTAAATTGAAAAAATAAAATCATAGTTTTAACATAATGAAGTGGCGAGCTTTGTATTGTAATCTTTCAAAGGCCAAGTTGGTAAAGAAGATTAACAGTATAATAGATATTGAGGCTGACATTTTTTTGAAAGGTTTAAATAAATCGGATGAGATTAAAAGAGATTTTATGAAAGATCTTAGAAGGAAATGGAAGGAGAAAAAAAGAACTAGGGCACGGTTTGTGGCTAAGTACCAGAACTGGCTAGATAGCGATGTCAAACCTATAGAGAATATTCAACCTTCAAATCCACCTATTAATCCTGATAATTAAATAACAATATGTGTATATAATAATAATCGTTTAGTGTTATATATCTTCCATGCAAATGTAATGTTGTCAACGCCAATATTTGAATGTTATCTTTATCATGCTGTCAACCCACTCTTTTTGAGCAAGACTGTATGACAAATATTCTAATTCTTTTAAAATCTAGAGTATTAAAAAAAGTGTACAGAGACATCAAGCACCAAGATTAATATGATCTGTATAAAATAAGTGGATGTCCCACCTCCGGCAATTCTTACCCAATTAATTATAACTCTTTAATCTTAAAGGTATTATGCTCTTCTAGAAAGAATTATATAATATTTTTAATTCCACGCTAATTTTTCAGGGCGAGGGAGATCTAAAGAGGAATTTTTTTGTAGATTGTAGTGGATGAAGAAATGAAAATCGGTAGAACTATGCAGCCAAAAGTCCACAGATGAGCTGCTATCTGCTGCTATGATGCATCTCAAGATAGATGGAAGATTAAAAGATGGACAGATATTGCAGGAAACAATCAGTTGTAAAGATGATGGAGTTGTTCAGCAGGATGGTTGCTATAGTAATAATGAAGCGCTTGTTCTATTATTACAATGCAAATTGTCCAAGAATGATTATCAAGAAATGCGCAATCGAGCCAAGGAAAGAGGATACAGCAGGATGTACCTCTTATATAGTTTAGAACATGAGACAAAAGAGTACTATATCCCAGTCTCTGAAATACAAGTAAAGGACTACTCAACTAAGGTAGGACTTCAAGATATATTAAACAATACGCCAAAGAGGATAATGGAAATTGCCAATACTTGTCTTCCAAATTTTAAACTTTTTTTCACGGTATGTGTTTTTTAAAAAATCATTCCGTTGACTAGTTTTTAACTATTTGAGTGACACCTAACCTTATTTTATGGTAAAGTAACTGGGAAAAAAAAAAGAATCTTTGAATTCGGAATCTGAATTAATTTGACTCTTAGTAAATATGATGAATTTTCAATTCCACGTGAGTTTTTTTATCCTGGCGAAATTAGACCATTTGTTAATTTGAACTGTTTTCTTTTTTTTTTTTTTTTTTTTTTTTTTTTTTTTTCTTTTAGGGCGAGGGGGGGCATTCCTTCAAAGCAGAACTTTTATTTCAAATTCCATAGAACTTTTATTTCAAATTCCATGTAAATGCATAAAATTTTAAAATTTTAACAAAATTTCAAAACTTCGAACGTTTAAAAATTAAAAAAATATTCCGTTAACAAACTAATTATTTCCACAGATAGCATTAGTTTGTGTTTAATATTGATTAAACTTTATTTACTAAGATAAAATATAAACGGTTACTGAAAAAAAAAAAAAAAAACAAGACTGTAGCTAAAAAAAAAACAAGATCGTAACTAAAAATAAAATTATGCAAATGAAGTTTTCTATTATAAGTGAGCAATATTCTAACTATGCAGTTACTGGGTTATAAAGCAAACACTGTCTAGATGGATGAAAAAAAAAAAAACAGAATTTGAGTGGTTCTGCATAAGTATTGAGACAAAGCATGTTATACATTGGTTCTAAATATGTACTGCTTTGAGGGTGGGGGGGGAGGAAAGGTTAAGTGTTTTTTTGACAACTCATACAAAACTTGTTACAATTTTGTGACAAGGGGGGTCTAAAATGGCAAAAAATTGCGTGATTTAATTTGTGGACAATCCCTAAAAATAATTTTCTAGAATGTTGCTAAATGTTTTAATTTGGGTCCGTATAAAAGCTAAAAAACCTGTACAAATATTTTTTGAGGAAAATTATTTGACCCTGATGACAATTAAATGCCTATGTGATAATATTATTTCAATGACATTGTTAAGTTAATTAAAAATTATTCATTTTAACTACATCAGTATAAAATTAAAAACAGATTTACTCTTTAATAAAAGTTTTACCTAATAGTTTTTGTATTTGACATTGAAACACATTGCCTAGCATTGGGGTACTTAGCACATAACAAAAACAGCGTGTCTCTGTAATAAAAAAAAAGAACATTAAAAGTGCATTAACACATAAAACTTGTTTATAACATTAACTTTATAAAAATTTTGTTTGTCAAAAAGAATTTATTTTGATATTTTTTTATTTTATAATTTAAATAATTTAATAATATTTTAAATTCTACAAAATATTTTATATTCTACATATTTTAATAATATATTTTGAATTCTACAAAAATACTTTATTAAATTCTACAAGAAATATTTTAAATTTTACAAAAAAACATTTTTTAAGAAGAAATTATATAAGTAAAAGCTAGAGGTTGTGTGTCAATAAAAAAGTTTTGGGCAGTTAGCATCTATATAAATTGTGTTTTCTTTAAAAATCTAGCTGCATCCTTCTACTGTCTTATAGAAGATTTTGTAGACAACAACTTCAGAGATAAAAAGAAAGGTTAAGTTGACTTATTATGAACCACTTGTTCATCTATTTTACTGACATAGATGTAAACTTATCTTAATTGTCTAGAATAATGAATGCTAGATATTTCTGAATCTACTCATGAGTTTTTTCTTGTACTTCCCTGATAGTGGCTTTACTTCCCTGGTTCTGTCTTTACTTTTTTTTGGAAAACACAACTTGAAAACTCATTTTAATAGTTCAAAACTCTTTGGTAGAGAGCTCTTTCTAAGAGCTACCAAACTCTTTGGTAGCTCTCAGAAAGACTGATTTCACTAACAGCTGTATCAGAGTATTAACAGTGCTATTTAGCGCATCAATGGTGTACTTGTTAGTGTTTTTGGCATTATTGTTTAGGCCTTATAAGAAGCCTTTTATTAAGACTTTGGGTTAACAACTCTCATTTTTTTATTCAGATAGTTTGTGACAACGTGTTTCTAGACAACTTTCACTCCTTAATTTGTGTTTTGTCTCTGACCCTTGTGCTCATTTTATTTTATTTTTTATTTTGGGTTGGTTTAGATTATGCTGTGATTTAAGTAAAAATTTTATCTCTTTTTTTTTTTTCCAGACAGCTATAATCACATTTCTTACAACTATCTTAAGGTTGACTAGGATTAAGTTTGCTGATCATTCCGTCTTTTATGTAATCTCCATGATTGCAACAAGCATGAAAGCTTTTTTCTTCCTCTTCGGCTTTAAACCAACCCTCATTCTTCCACAGTAAACTCTCGGTTATTCGAAACTCAAATGGGGATAAGAATTTACTTCAGATAACTGAAAATCCCCTTTAAAGTGACTTATTTTAACTTTTATTACAACTACTATTATTAAAATAATTTTTTTTAACTTTCATTGTTGTAACAATCTATATTTATATCAAAATTTATATTTACATAATAATCATCGACAGCTAACATCTAATAAACCGCGTGATCTTAGCTTGATGTTATCAAGTAATTTGAAAGGATCACTATATTTGCAATCTGTATTTGCTGCACGATGTTTACCATTCTAAAACAATTCTTTATAATTTTTTCCAAAACAAAGTATCATGACCTGATCAATAAGCTTGTAGCTTTAAGAATTTTGGTTTTTGGGGACATTTTATCAGCATTGATATATTTGATCTGACGCCTCACAACATTCGTGCACTACAAACTTTTCAATGCTTTTATGACTCCCTGTTTCGTTAGAAATAGTTCAAAAAACAACATTATGTTTATTTTTTCGCCAATATAGCCACTTTTCTAAAGCCACTATTCTTTTAAGGTTTATTCTCTATTGAGAATAAACGCTTTCTTAGTATTGCAAAAAATCAAGGCACAAAAATGCTTTTTAACGCTCCATTATTTTTAGTTTTCTTAATCTCCTACTTTATCTTATAAGTTTATCTTTATCTTATAAGTTTATCTTTATCTTATAAGTTTATCTTTATCTTATAAGTTTATCTTTATCTTATAAGTTTATCTTTATCTTATAAGTTTATCTTTATCTTATAAGTTTATCTTTATCTTATAAGTTTATCTTTATCTTATAAGTTTATCTTTATCTTATAAGTTTATCTTTATCTTATAAGTTTATCTTTATCTTATAAGTTTCTACAATTCTTAACTACGTTGTTAATACATCGGTCTGTTTTTAAACTTCTCCAAAGATAAAGCAGAACAAATTATAGTGAACTTTTTCTCTAAATTAGCTTTTGAGTTCATCTCTTCATCATCTAATGACTATACTCTTGTTGTTATTACAAAAAAATCTATTGTTAGACATCTAAACCACTGCAGCTTTCTTAGCTAAACTTATTTCACTCCTGACCTAAATAGCTTGTGTTTTAGAAACCATACCTGTCATAGTTTTACGAAAATGTTTTCTTCAATATATTTTTAATCATTTAACAAGTGCTTAATTTTCTTCTTGCTGGAAAACGTCCCTTCATGCTCTAAAAATTTTTATTCATCAGATTTCTTTGCACAATAATGTAATTGAAAGATTCTTTAGATTTTGATATTGTATTGAGTAGATAAACGCTTGAAGTTTTGAAAAGAGTAAATTTAGTTACTATTGTTTTTAAGGTATATTTACTTTGAATAAAACAGCTTTTCAACGCTTCTGTAGAACTTTTCCTTTCTCTTTAAAACTATTCTCTGTTTTCTAGTAACACCCAACTTAATAGTGGTTACTTGCCGTTTTGTTGGAAGTAAATTAGTTTTATTTCCAAAAAAAGTAAAAAAAAAAAAAATCGAAATTTTGGTTCATAAAAATGTAAGTTTTGCAAAGTGTGTTGTAAAATCTATCCCACTTTAAAAATTGCCACACCGTTCCCATTTAAAATCACAGGAAAATACTTTATAAATTGGAACAAAAAAATTGATGTCTTTTGCTTATTAGTTCTTACCTTGGTTGATCAATACATTCAACTTTCTTAATTCCAGCTTTAGTTGCATCCTGCACTAAGTTGATCAATGTTCCTTCGCCGCATTTTTCTCTAAATAAAACAATCTTATTGTAATTTATATATATATTTAATCTACAATAAAAACATATCTGCTTTTATAGATACATTAAAAATAAATGAATTCATTACATTTTCTAAAGATTCAAGTTGGCTTTGGGAAATGCTTCATATATGCTAATTATCGTAAGTAAATTATAAGTTAGTTTTAGTTTTATAAATATAATTCAATCAATCAACCATTTATTTAACTTTATAAAGTAAATACAAAGCTAGGATCAGTCATAAACAGTTATTTAACTGATAAAAACGTGACGACCTACAAATATTCATTATAAATTTGACAAAATGTGTAACATATTACTAGTACATGAATAATAATATCAGGTAATATTATAATAATAATAATAAAAAAAAAGTACTATAAAAAATTTTTTTAAAAAAAGGCATTTAAAAAAAGAAAAAAAAGAAAATAAAAATTACTAGAAATAATAACTAACATGTTCTTAAATAGAACGATAATACAGTAACAAGAACATCAGCAATAGCCTGTTATTTAAGAAAAGAGGCAAAAACAACTTGAATTTTACAGGTATAAAGGATATGGTCAAAACGGCATAAAAACAATTATTTAGATAAATAACACAGCAGAAGCTTATTCAATAAGCTTCGATGCCAATAAGTTATTGGTAAGTTATTATGCAAACTGCCCCATACAAATATGTAATTCAATAGGAATATTAGATCTTTTAGCTTCATAATTTTTTAGAGATTGAAAAAAGATTTTAGAGTCGAATCTATTTTTTCGATTGGAAATGTTTTAAGTGATTTATTTTGATAATTTTCTATGATTTTTTGTATACTTTAAATATCTGATCAAAAAAAATCAAATTTTTAAAGATGTTAAAGATATTAGGAAAAAAGAAAAAAAAGAAGAAAAAAATTGCTTAAAAATCTAATAAACAAAACTAGTTAATCGCTTGCTAGTTGCTAGCTCATTACCCTCCAGGATGGAAAGAAAATACTAAAGGGAACTTTTTCTAATAAAGAACTTTCCATTCAGAAATTAAACAGATTTTACCTTGATATTAATCCAAACCTAGTTTAGTAAATTCCGTTTACTCAAAAAAGATTTGATTCATATCTTACAACCACATATTTAACTATGAGCCTATTTTGAACAAAAATGAACTTTATAAAGCTTATAAAAAAACAGGTATAAATCAAATTATTATTAATGTAATTAAATTTGTTTTTGATATTATCAAACTTCGTTATTTTTAAATTGTTTTTTAATTTTAATAAGGTACTTTTCGTAAGATTCTTTCTCATTTCCTTTTATATGTCAGAGCCGTAACCACCGGGGGCCAGGGGGGCCTAGCCCTTTCAAAAAAATTATTAAACAATAATTGTTAGAGAAAAACATATATTAGGGCTTTTCCCCTTATTTGTTTGGGCCTCTCTATCTCTGGGCCGCTAAAATAAGTACCTAAAAAAAAAAAAAGGTCTTTAATATATAATATGGGCCCTCCTAATAAGAAAATTGTGGTTACGGCTCTGTATGTTTAGTTTATATAGCGTATTTTTTTATAAAGATTATAAAATTTCACAATTTTAAAAATGACTATGCTCCTATTAAAACTACAAATTCGATCGAAACCTAGATCAAGTTTGAAGATCGAAACCAAGTTATGCAATTCCAAGAAAGACATCTTTCTAGTTTATATTAAACTCTTTTTACTTCAAAAATAAAATCAATATTTAAAATTTAAGGATGTTTTACACCGCTCTTATTTCTTCGATTCTATACTTGTTATGTCAAAGTGGTATTCAGCAAATGCAAAACATTTTTATGCAGTTTTAAATTTTTAAACGGCCTTACTTTTTAAACTGCCTTAACTTTACGAGTGATTTTCAAGGGGATCAACTATTGCTTCAACATCTTAAATACATTTTTTTTTTTTAATAAAAAAAACCTATTAAATAGTATAAAAACGTTTAAATCATAATTTTCTTTCTTTATTATTTTCTGTAACTAAATGGTACCGTTAGAGTTGTACATCCTACCTCAATAACAACTTAATTTTTGAGATGAAAAGCAAAGGTAATAAACAAAAATAAACAAAAAAGAAAAAAGTATTTTTTTACTTTATTTAAATTTTAATAAAAAAACTAAAAGAATATTAAAATACTTTTGATTTTATTTACTTTTTTTATTTTATAAAAAATTTACCAGATGAAAAATTCTTACTTTGGTTTTACATCAAGGTCATTAACCACAACCACTACTAATCGGTTAACTTGTTTCATTTTACCCATAGTTGGTAACTCTATTCTTCCAAAATAACTTGAAATAAAAATAAATTTTATTAAAAGATTTTTTATCGAAATTTTTTTTATTTTAAATAGATAATAACAGTTATGCAAAAAATGCTATTAAATTAACTACATTTTGCACACCTCTTATTGTAATATGCTGTGAAACCATCACTTGTGGTCCCATTTACCATAACATAAGCCGTTCCTTTAGCATTTTCAGCAAACTCAAAAATAAAAATAAGTAAATAAGAAAAATCAAGGATATTAAAAAACAGTAAAAGACAATATTTTTTTCTTTAAAAGGGCTTACTAATCTTGATGCACTTGACCAATACGGATCTTGGTTCTTAAATGCACAATCTTTATCGCAGTTGTTATAGTCGATCCCGTCTTTACAGTTTTTACAACCACACCACTTTAGTTCGTTTGCCAGATAACTAAAAAAATTAAAATCTTTATATGCAATAACCTACGTAAAATTATTAATTCTAAATAAGTTTTTTGCTTCAAACAGTTGACAAAAAAATGCAACGCACACCTTATAGTTAATTAAGATAATTTAGAAAATAAAAAAAAAATTTTTAATTTTAGAAATGTGAAATATTGAGATTTGATTAGTTAATGGCTGTTTAAAAATTGTTTGATAACACTTAAAGTAATTTTATTTAACTAACATTTATTAAGTCCCAGGTATAAAAGTTCTATAAAATTTCTATAAGCTATTGAAATAGATGGTTCTATGGAAAATTTAATAGAAAGTTTTATTAATTTTTAAAAAAATTACTCTTTATAAAAGTCTTTTTATAAATTCGAACTTTTTTCTATGAAGAATAAAAAACGTTTTTGGTAGAGTTTTTGTAAAAATTTTATTAGAGTTTTTATAGATTAAATGTTTTAAAAAATTATTGGCGTTTTTTGATAGGATCCGTAATAATTGTGTTATTTATAAACAACTTCTTAAATCAATATCCTGGATACCTGACTGTTAGAAAAAAAAAAGATTTTCTTGATTTGTTTATCATTTAGTAATAAAACAAAGTATTTACGATAGAAAAATCAATTTATCTAAAAATCGATTTATCTAAAAAAAACCTGTGAGAGTAAAGAATACAAATTTTTAGAAAAATAATTAAAAATCAAGCATTTTTTACAAAATACAAACCAAGTACTGTTTTTGGAAGATTTTCTGTGGGAGAAACCTTTTGAAACTTTTCAAGTCAAAGACAGAGTATTGTCTGTTTACAATCATAACTTTTAATATAATCACCCAATCATATTATATTTAAAATAATCACCCCGGGAATGTGTCTTCTAATGTATATAAATTGCTTTGTACGGCAGTGTATTCGTGTGCAATGTATCGAGTTCCTGACCAAAACAAAGCCTAATATAAATTAAAAAGAACTGTTATACTTTTAAACCATTTTATTTAAAAAATTTGAGAATTTTAAAAACATTTTTAAAAACAAAAAACTAGATATAATAAATTTACCTGATCAGTCAATGGCTTTTTGCTTGCAGCTAACTTAAAGAATGCTTCATAGCTCTTTTCTGTAATTTCATTACCTTTACAGGTGTCTTTAGAAGCAAAACTATTAGAAAACGAGCTCCAAACTTTTGCACAATCGACGTCAATGTATAATGCCTGATTATGGTTTTGAGGCTTTATTTCCTCAAATTGAGCGCAGCGTCCTAAAATGATTTCTTTAATAGCTGGAGTGGAGCCTTTATATTCCCATGGTTTCATTCCACATACAATTGATAATGTTAAGAAAAATGAAAAACTCCCTAATGCTTTCATATTTATATTTATATTACTAAAACATAAAAAAAAAAAAGAAAATAATTTAAACTCTTCCTTTTTTTGTCAAAACAAATACCTGTAATAAATATGCACCATAATAAATACAATTTTTAACCATTTTGGAGTGTACTTCCATATTGAAAAATATGGAAACACTTGTTTATAAACAAACAGTTATCAATAAGTTTCATTTGCAGGGTATTTAGAAATTGTTTTGTTTTATCACTTTACAGATATAAACCTCTCTTAGGTTAATGAACACGTGAACAATTTTTAAAGGTTTTTTTTTGAAAAGCTTTTTTTGAAGAAAAACTTTTGTTATCATCTTTTTATCATTGTTGATAATTATTATTGATAAATAGTAACTAAACAATAATGATACAATAACGATAATAATAACGTTATCAGTGTCATCGTGGTGACACTTGAACTGACGAATACGAAAGAAAACTAAACTTTGCAAGTGACTCATCAGTTACTTTCAATTTGCGTTTATATCGGGCATTTTTTGAAAGATTGAGCAAGATAGTTAATGTTTAATTTATTTAATTTATTGTGATGTATCAACTTATTACATTATATTTGATAAACTATATTTAACTTACACTAAAGCAAACATCAGACAATTTGCTAATGTCTTAGTTGCTTGGTTACATCAATAAACTAATGCTTCATTTTTAGCTCTAAATCCTTTTTTTTTTTAATTTTTACTAATTTCTCACCTTGATTAACAAACCCCTATACGTTATACTTTAGAAACCCTTTTTTTTTTATACTTTCTTACCTTTATATCAATTAATAGTTTGTTAATAGACCAAAGTAAATTTATAACCAAACTAACGATTTTTTTACATTTTAAAACATTTGAAAAAACAAAACAGGTACAAACAAACAAAAACACTCAACACCATTGATATAATTGATATGCATTGATATACTGTATTATGTAGAAACACTCAACCACATTAATATAATATATTGTAGATCATCCCGATTTTTATTCGCTTCATTTATTGTTTATAAACATCTATTTTACTTGCTGGATTTTATTTACTTAAATGTAAACAGTTTGCTTCACTGCATCCAATAGCGCACGCAACTATTACTGTTTGCTGTTTTATTTTTTAGAGACGCTTATAGGAGATGTGCAACTTTTCATGCACCATTTACAATTCATGCACATTTTGATACAAGCAGCTAAATGTTGAAATGCAATGCAACAGCGTTAAAATTTTTAAAATTCTCTTGAAAAAACAAGCCTTAATAATCTTTTGTTATTTCATTTTTAGCTTTTTTTATTCTAGCTTGATAGCAACTATTTTTGTATGTATTTTTACCTAGTAAACATATTTACAGAGGGCGATTAGTAAAACTATATTATTAATAAAGTTAAATTATATGAAGTTTTAAAACAAATGGGGAATTTTAAAACTTTCTTTTTTTAATCCTTTTGCCGTACGCCTTGCATTAATCCCTAAAGAAAAATAAAATTGATCGACCGGACACTAACACTAAAAGACCGGACACTAAATAAACTTTGCAATAACGTTTTTTTTTTTCAATTTTTAAAAATATTTTTAACATTGCTTACTTATGTTCAGTAATAATAATTTCTATAAATAAACTGAGTAGGTAATGCCTAGAGATCGTAGTGAGTCGCATTTTAACAAGTAAATCGTTATTTTCTATTTCTTAAAATTCTTAAAACGAGCAAATCTATAAAGCTATGCAGTTTTTATCATTTTATAAGTTGTTTGAAGTATTATTTGATAATGATAAAAAACCAAAATAAAAAACGTTCATTTTGGTTAAATAATTAACAAAAAACCTACAATGAAAGTTATGTCATAAGTACTCTTGTAACTAATACTTAATATTTATTTTTATTTTTGTTATTTAGGTGCCCCAAGAAGGTCTTGTCGCAGAGCACTGCGGAAGTACATTTAACCAGGAAGTTCACGCCTCCTTTCTTACCGTGACGCAAAATATGTCCAGAGCTCGTTTCGAATCTGGATCTCCTGCTTATTAAGCAAGCGCTGTAACCACTGCACCATGGCCCCATAAGGTCATTGTTGCTCAAATTAATTTTACTTATTAAAAAATAAAAATTTGTTACTTACACTCAAATGCAATAATTATCAAATATATGAAATAAAGACTAATGATAATAAGCATATTTTGTGAATAATAGAGAATCTAATACACTTTTGTTTTATGTTCTGTAGGAATTTATTATATATATTGTTTATTCATAAAATTTATTCTTATATATCCAAATATTTTTTATTATTCATTTTACTAGCATCAATGCAAAAACCAAGTTAACTCGTAAACGTGCCGTTATGCTGTCAATTTTACCTCATATAGAAAAAGTTGTGGGTTTCACAGACCTTAAATTTCCAACAGCATAATTTAAAGGTGAATAAATTTGTACAACTAAACTACATTTAATTGTTATCGTTCAATTATTTGAACAAATTTGTTTGCATTTCATGATGCTTTCCAATGCTGTTACATTGTTAAAGGATATTTATTAATTACATGGGAATTATTTACTGCCTCAAAAATCTTTGTGAACATGCCGTTTATTAAAACACGTGTAAGTTATTTGAATAAATAATAAAATAAATCTTTTTTAATATTGACAAAAATAATGCGCTTTAGAAGGACTGACTTTCCTTCATGGACGTATAATAATTATACGACCTTGAGGGGAACGATAAGTTCCCAGTTTGATCCCCACCACGTCCCTGGTAGTACCGCACTCAACAGGTTACTCCGCGCAGCGGCCTTGTTCGTCAAGGTTCGTGTTTTGGAGTTGAAAAGTTGAGCGAGGGTTGTAACCACAACTAAATTAACCTTCTCGACTGTAATGTCTTTCTCGGTCCTTAGGAAGTAAATCAAAATGAGAAACTTTTGAGCAATATGTTATATTTAACTTTGTCAATTAGATAAACCTTTGATCTTTTTTGGAATGTTTACTAATATTATTATTTAAATTTTATTTTTTATGGTTAAAAAAAATTTTAATTATATTATTAGTAACCCCATCCCCAAAAAAGGTGATTTTCCCAAAGAAGGTGATAGTAAATCCCGTTCCCCAAAGAAGGTGATTTCCAAGTTATAGTCTATTTTTTAAAAAATATAGTCGGGTAGTCGGGTATTTAAAACAATTCAAGTAAGTGAACTTTTGTTTTAGGGTGTTATTTTGTTTTTTAGGAACCAGATGAATTACAACTAATCCCACTCCCTCATTTTATTCGTAAAATTGCCTCTGGTTAAAGTGCAGTGGTGCAGCCGTGGTGCAGTAGCTTCAGAACTGAAGGTCTCTGGTTCGAAGCCAGCTCCAGCTATATTTGCACTATTGTTAAGGAAGAAGATGTGAACTTCCTGATTAAATATTATTCCGCGGTGTCCTGCGATAAGACCGTTAGGAGATCTTGGAGCACCTAAATAACTAATAAAAAAATAATAAGAGCTTAGCCATCTTTATAATTTTAAATGTTTTGTAATGGACCGTTCCCTTAATAGAAAAAAACCGCAATGCATTTTAGTCTTTGTATTCACCGAAAATAAACAAATTAGAGTTAAAATTTTTAAAAATAAACAGTCAAGTAATTGATTTTAAAAGACTTTTCAAAATGATTTTAAATGATACAATATCTTATGATTAACTAATAACTCATTCTATTAAAGAACATATTACTGTTGAGTCAACAACAACAACAAAATACCGCGGTGGCATAACTTGTTGTGTTCCATTATGCAACAGTAATTCGCTCAAAAACAAAAACTTATCATTTTACATCATCCCAAAGGAAAGTAATTTGTTCAGTCCACTTTACAGGAGGAAAAAAGACTTATATGAACAACTGTCCATCCTTACTGCCAAAACAAGTTAAAGACAACATAAAAAAAATAAGAATCACAATAAATAGTTCTATTGGGTATAAATGAAAAATTAGATAAAATTGAAAACAAAAAAATTATGTTAATTTTTCATTTGAAGAAACCGTGCTTGAAAAGTTAAAAAAAGAAAATATTATCCTAAAGGACAAAGTAAACATTATTAAACAGTTTTAAACAGTTGACAGATTTAAACATAGTCAAACCCACTTTAAATTTTATACTGGCTTTGAATCATACAATCTATTTAAATTACTACTAGAATATTTATAACCTGCTGCAAGCAAACATATATATTGGGGTTCAAATACAAACATTGAAAATACAACAGATTTTAATTACAATAAAAAGGGAAGATGACGCATAATGATTTCAGAGTCTGAATTATTTTTAGTTTCAACAAGGTTTCGACTTGGCATTTTGGTTGACGACATGACGCTGCGCTTTGACATATCCTCAAGTCATGTTAGTAGAATCATAGTGACATGGACTGATTTATTGCAACCTTAAATGCGTATGCTGACAATTAGGGCAACAAAACAAACTGTAAAAGAAACAATGCCAAAACATTTTAAAGAAAAATATGAACCAACAAGGGTAATTTTAGGCTGCACTGAACTAATAATCAAAATGTCTACATCTTTTCGAAGCCAGTTTGCAGCTTTTTTTAATTATAAACATAAAAATACAGGGAAAGGATTAATTAGATTAGCACCAAATAGAGCTATAATTTTTGTTTATAATTTATATTGTGGTCGTTTTTCGGACAAACAAATTACTAAAGATTGTGGCATATACAACCTGCTTGAACCAGGAAACTGTGTAATGGCAGATAGAGGTTTTGATACAGCGAACAAAAATTTATCACATTTTGCAAACACCATTTAAATTGTCTATGGAAATTAGAAAAACTTGGATAGTTTGTTGTTATTTAGCAAACTTTTTGCCACAACTTGTTTCAGATAAATAAAATGTTTGTAAAAAATATAAAAAGTTTTTAATCTAAACTGCAAATATCTAAAACATAGATCAATATCAATGTCATTTGAATCGTGTTCCGAACTATTTTCATAGCTATTAACTTTGTTTATTGCTGATATGATAATATGTTTTGATCATTTGTTCATTTTCAGTGAATGCAAAGACCAAAATGCACTGCGGTTTTTTTTTTATAGAGGGAACGGTCCGTTGATACTGCGCTTGCGTATGATAGCCTCCTGCTTTTGAACTTTAGGCCGTGTGAACAAATTATACTGTAAAGTGTTAAGCTTTACAATAACAAGTATATTGTTATTGTTTATATACATATCTTCATCATTTATGATAAAGAAACAAGAAAATTGAAAAAAATATAGAAATTTTTGGAATAAGAACTCCATAAATTATTTTTGCTATTGTTTAGTTTGAACTTGCTAAGTAATACGGTTATTAAATGTACTAAAACAAACATTCTAAGAAAGAGTAGAACTTAAGTTTTAAAATACAGTTAATCTTAATTAAAAGGTATAAAATATGCCATTTTGGTTTTAGTATGCTTTCAAAAGGTATTTAATAATTTGTTATTTAAAAAAAAAAGATTAATTTACATTTGTGTGTGTGTTTTGGACAATATAAAGTTGAATTTTTAATTTTTAATAAAATACTGTAAAATAGAATTTTTTTTATTCACTGAATTGTTTGAAATTGTTATAATTAACGAAAGTTTAAAGTTTATTATGCTAAATGTTTTGCTACATTTTCTACCATTTTAAGCAACTGTTTAAAAAAGAGTAAATTTTTATAACATCTTTTTAAACAATGGAGTAAAACAGAGTAAATTTGTATTACACCTTTCTAAACAACAGTGTAAAACAAAGCAAATTTGGTACACCTTTTTAAATAATGGTGTTTGAAACATTTTTTTACCGTTTTTTAAAAAATGTAAAAACTACTTATAAAATGCTTGTTAATTGCTTTTTGGTGTTCCGCTGATAATTTTTTTTTTTTGGTGTTCTACTGATAAGTTTTTTTTGGTGCTCTACTGATAAGTTTTTTTTTGGTGCTCTACTGATAAGTTTTTTTGGTGTTCTACTGATAGGTTTTTTTTTTTGGTGTTCTACTGATAAGTTTTTTTTGGTGTTCTACTAATAAGTTTTTTTTTGGTGCTCTACTGATAAGTAGTTTATACGCTGATCAAAACTTTTAACTCAAGTTTGACATTCAAAAAAGTCGTTAAAGCTGAATGAAGATTAAAAAAACGTTTTTAAAGTTTTATTTAAAAACGTTTTTTTCCTAAAAAAACGTTTTTAAATAAAAACATAAAAGTTAACAACTCGGATGTAATTCACTGTAAAAAGGTTTTCTTGTTAATTTTAGGCTTTTTAGTTAAATACTGCGCTCTCTATTTAAAGATTGCAAGGATTAAGATGCACAATACAATCGGCCAACTTTGTTGCATGATAAACTGATGGATCAAAAAAAAGTATGAAACTTGATTTTTGGTAACTACAAAAAGAGTTGTTTCCATAATAAAATTTCAAAAAAAAGATTAGGTGGAAAGTTATTCCTGCTTTAATTTCTCGTTTTGAGTTTGGTACTTACCAAACTCAAAACGAGAAATTTAAAATGTTTTACTTAAAAAACCAAACAGAGGTTTTCTAAGTAAAACAGAGGTTTGGTAAGAAAAGCAGAGGTTTGGTAAGTAAAACAGAGATTTGGTAAGTTATACAGAGATTTGGATAAGAGCTTGCAGGAAAAAATTTAAAGTACTTATTTTATAAGAATTTTTTTTAAACATCATTGTGTCGTAAACAAATGGATAACTTAGCACCAAACCAGTCTATATAACGAATATGTTGAAATAAGATAATTAGACGCAAAGTTTAAAAATTTTTAACAAAAGCCACTAAACCAAAAAAAGTTAGAAGTAATCGCAGTTCAATGCACTTAAATAATTTTTTAATTTAAAACTAAGTTTGTTGTATAGGCTAGTTTGGCGTTTATCCATCTAAATGCGCTGATGATTTAATTGGATACAGAAGCTTGTGAATCTCATTGCAAACAGAAAAATGTTGAAATATTGTTACTTAAAATATATATATGTAATTTATTATAATTTTGTTGTTTAGTATTACCAAAGAGAATTTATTGATAATAAACAAATAAAATAATAATTATACAAATTAACCAAAAATTTTTAACTTTTTTTTAACGTGCATTCAGTTGCTTTTTTATACTCCCGAAAAAAGTGGAGTTGTTCATTATCAATCTTGAAATTCTCTGTACTCAAAGGCACAGGTAAAAAAATACGTATTTTGAACGTTCCAAGGACGTCCAAAACAAGTATTTTTTTACCTGTGCCTTTGAGTACAGAGAAAGGAGGTTCAATTTTATGGTTTGTTACTATAAAGTGTATAAAACTTGGGAAGAAATAATATAAAGTGGTAAAAAACTGCTAATTAGAAAAGTACAAGTAACAAAATTTTATTTTAATTTTATTTAAACAAATGGACAAATAAAGAGGTATTTTTATTGATAATTATTTTTTGTTAATGCTGAAACGATTTTACAAAGCAAGAAATTGTATACAGAAATCATTAATTTGTATTTACCCAGTCCGATATAATTCTATAGCTCTGTCGCATGATGAAATGACAGTATTATCAGTGATTATTGCAACTCTAGTTTGATTAAAGCAACAGTTTAAAAAAACACTTTTTCGTGGGTATTCTAACCTTTTTATATTAATGTCGCTTAAACTAAAACTATTCTACTAAATTAAAAAACACTGGCAATGACACAAACAAGATGCGCACAATAAAAACACAATATAAACGCAATGAAAAACACAAACAAGATGCGCACAGCCTGATTGACGAACTGAGTGGACTTTTGTAAAACCTTCGTAACAGTCGAAGCTCGGTTTAAGTCAAAGAAGAAATAATTACAGTTTTTTGTTTATTCTAATGTCAAAAACCTTAGATTCAATAGCTCAGAAGATTAAATTTTTCCATCAGCACTACCATTATTTGAGTCTGATTTACTGAATTTGACAAATGAACCTGAAAAGGTACTTGAGTCCATAATTATTCCTTTAATTATTGTAGAAGAACTTGATTACATTATTAAAGAAGGAAAATCACTGATACAACTAGTTAGATACGAAAAGTTGTTATCAAAAACAAAAACATAAAAGACACTAATTGAAATAGTAGTTTTGACTGACACTTTGTGATTATTTAAAAAAAGCCTATTTATTTCTAAAGACCGCGAAACCAGCGTTGAGGCTGAGCGTCGAGGCTGAAGCGTCGAGGCTGAAGCGTCGAGGCTGAAGCGTCGAGGCTGAAGCGTCGAGGCTGAAGCGTCGAGGCTGAAGCGTCGAGGCTGAAGCGTCGAGGCTGAAGCGTCGAGGCTGAGCAGGCATTTACTTCCGATAGACTATTCCAGACAGAAAATCGAATTCGTTGAAACTTTGAACGTGTTGTGCTACCTAAAGCCGCATTTTAGAACACATAAAACATAATTTTTTTCTTATTTTAAGCATAATTTTCTTGGCATTAATTCACATGATAAAAAAGCATGTTCCTTGATTTAATAAATATATTTTAATTAAAAATGAATTCCAGTTATTATTATTATTATTTAGACTATTTATTAAGTCTGTAGAATCAATGAGGTATAATAGCTTAGGTGGAGGGAGAACGAAGTCGAAAATTGATTTAAATCGCGTGACAGTCTTTGTAGTATAATTATTCCAGTAGCAAGTCAAAATGGCAATTTTGCAAAAAAATTTTGAAATGTAATCAGTAACCTTTGAGACTTGTAATCGAAGAGGATTAATAAAATAAAAGTTTGTTGGATATTTTATAAATAAGCTAATTAAAACAAAAATTATGATTAAGGTGAAGTAATTGTTTCTTGCCTCCCTCAATTATAGGAATAAGTATCAAAGTTTTATACAATCTCTACTACCTATATGAAGCTTATTTTTGGCTTGCCTGTTCAGCTATAGATTAGTTACGTTCTTTAAGACTGTTCTTTCAACGAGGAATTTATTAAATCCCTCCACGATTTTATTTTGTGTTGGAGTATTTTTGCTGATAAACCTTTCTCTCCATATTAAAATTAGAAAATCAAGAGGTGATGTGATATAACTATACAGAATTAGTAATGACTTGGATGTATTAAATTGGCATAATACTCCAATATTTATAAAAAAAATCTGTTACAAAAGACAACATTAAATGATATATAAACAACAATCCAAAAAATCAAATGGACAACATTATTTTTTCATAAATAGAATAGCTAACAAATAATACCATTTATAACTAGAAATTGTAAAAGCGATAAACTTTGTTGGTTTATTTATTGTATATATAAGTAAATAAATTAGGAGTTTAATCGTTTAATATTTTTTCAAATAAATTTATTTTTTAAAATTTTTTCAAATAAATTTATTTTTTTTATTTTTAATTTATTTTTAATTTTTTTTTTTAAATAAAAATTTTTTTAAATAAAAATTTATTTTTAATATTTTTTCAAATAAATTTATTTTTTTAAACTTTTCCTATTTAGTGCTTCATATGTTAGTAATACTTAGGTATCCATTTTTTGACTTGAAAAACTTTGCATAACACAATAACATTCTTATACTATATTTATAAAAAAAATGTTATCTTTATATTATTCCTATTAAACTATAAGAATATAAAAGATAAATGTGTTAATAACAATCAAATTACATTACAAAAAAGTTATGAATATGAGTCATTTTGATAAAAAAAACTAATAGAAATGTTGGTTTGATAGAAAAGGAAATATATAAAATGTATGTAAATTATTGCGTAGATTACTTGATTACAAGAATACTATCTCCAATATTAATTTGTTGCTTGATATCCACGCGCCTTTTAGAAAGCTTAACAAAAAAAATATTAAATTCTCTATACAGCACAAAAACAAGCTCTTCAAAAAATATATTAGGCCTAAAAATCAAACAAATAAAACCATATTCCACAATGAGTATAAAATATTTCATAATAAACTCCAATCTAAACTCAAAGAAAGCAAAAAAAATTACTTTGATAATTATTTTACTGAAAACATAAAAAATATAAAGGCAACCTGGAAAGGTATCAAAAACATCATTAATATTAAAAGCAACTCTCACACAACTCTTAATGTAATTGTACATAAAAATATAACAATAACAAACCCATTTGATATTTGTAATACATTCAACAACTACTTTACTGGCATTGGTAGGGATGTCCAGGCAACAATTCCTTCATCCATGAATCATTTCACATATTACTTATCAAATCCTTCTCAAAAATCTTTCTTTATAAAACCTACTGACGAACATGAAACCTCAAAAATTATCAACTCTTTAGACTCAAACAAAGCTTCTGGACCAAATGGTCTACCAGTTAAAATTCTAAAACTATTAAAAACTGAACTTTCAAGAATTCTTTCTAACATTTTTAATACCTCATTCTCAAGCGGTATTTTCCCAGAAAACTTAAAAACTGTTAAAGTTATACATATTTTTAAAAATGATTCAAAACTAATAATGTCAAACTATAGGCCAATTTCCTTCCTCTCCAAGATTGATAAAATTCTTGAAAGGCTAATGTTTAACCGCTTATACAAATACTTTAATGAAAATAAACTGTTTTGTGATCTACAATTTGGTTTTCGAACAAACTACTCAACATCACTTGTTTTACTAAGTCTAAAAGAAAAAATTAAAAATTCTCTAGATAAAGAAATGTTTGGATGTGGTATTTTTATTGATCTTCAAAGGCCATTTGACACTGTAGATGTTGACATTCTACTCTATAAACTATCCTACTATGGTATTAGAGGAGTTTCAAACTCCTGGTTTAAATCTTTTCTTACTAATAGCACTCAAATAGTATCTATTGGTGGAGTGAACTCAAACTTAAGCAATATCAAAGTAGGTGTTTCTCAGGGATCTGTCCTTGGCCCTTTGCTGTTTCTTATTTATATAAATGACATGCCTAAAGCTTTAAAATTTTGTTGAGTCCAACAGATTACACAAACCTTCTCTACTTTAATAAATCTGTAAAAAAAATCAACAAATATGTTAACTATGACCTTAAGAAACTATGCAATTGGCTTAATGCAAACAAATTTTCCCTCAACTCCAAAAAAAACTGATTTAATATTATTTAAAAGTCCCCACAAAAAATTAGACCAGCAGATCAAAGTTAAATTAAATGGGAAAAAAATTTGTTGTAAAAAAATTGTTAACTACTTGGGTATAAAGCTAGACGAAAACTTAACCTGTGCTTATCATTATAACGATATCTCTAATAAGTTGAATAGATCCCTTGCCACTCTGTCAAAGCTAAGACATTTCATTCAACAAAAAACTTTAAAATCTATTTACTATGCTTTATTTCACTCTCACCTCACATATTACCTTTTATCATGGAGTTAAAAAATGAGTATTATTAATCGCCTATTTATCATATAGGAAAAAGCAGTCAGAGTTATTGAATTTCTTCCAAAAAATTCACATACATCCACATCTTTTAACACATTACATATCTTAAAAGTACATGATTTAATCAAAATTGAAAATTGTTTATTTATTCACAGCTGCCTTAATAAAAAACTGTATTTGATGAATGGTTTACTCCACGCAGTGCAATTAGCAGTCGATTTACAAGAAATTCTTGTAGCAGTGCACTGAGTGTGCAAACATATAATACAAAATCCTATGGTAAACAATCCTTTAAATACTCTGCATTAATGAACTGGAATCAACTTCAAAATAAATTAAAAACAATCCCTTTTTGCAATATTAAAAAATATACTCTCAAAACTAAACTAAAATACTACCTGATACATCAAGATAAATTTAAACAACAATTGAACCATTGGTGATAAAAGATTTATGACAATAGAAGTTATGTGAGATATGATATAAATATGAATGTTAAATAATAGCAACCTTATGTGAATGTATTAGCTAGCTTGTTTTGTTTTTTTTTGTTTTTTTTTGTTTGTTTTTCTTTCGTTTTTGTTTTGCTCATGGTTGCTCTCCTCGATTTAGCCAGGCTATTTGAGAGTGAACCATCCAGAATATAAACTATACAGATATTTTTTTTTATTTGTATCTTATAACATGCTTATTGTAAAACATCTATATTCTTGGTAAATATATTGCTTTTTGCTTGCATGCTTGTTTTGCTTGCTGGCTTGAACAACTTTGCTTTATTTTATTTTCTTTTTGTCATATTATGACAAAAAGATAATAAAATAAAGTCATATTATGACAATAAGATAATAAAATAAAGTCATGTTATGACAAAAAGATAGTAAAAGAAAGCAAAATTGTTCAAGTAATCTACGCAATAATAAACATACATTTTATACATTTCCTTTTCTATTAAACCAACATTTCTACTAGTTTTTTTCATCAATATTAATCATTCTTCAGTTACCATAAATTATGTTTTATGTTTCTTAAACTAACTTAGGTTTTAAGTTTCTTAAACCAGTTTTAGCTTGGTAAAAAATATATATATATATATATATAAAAACATTTAACCAATTTAATGGTTAATGTTTGATGTAAAAAATGTTAATATATCACGATCATTATGTTATTTGTAGTGTAACAACTCAAAACATATGAAACTTTATTTATATAAATAAAGTTTCATATGTTTTGTGTTGTTAAATAGTTATTTAACAAAATAATTAATTGCAATAATTTATTTAAAAATTATTTAAAAAACATAAATTTCTTTATATATACATTAATTTTTAAAATTTATTCAGAAATTATTATGTACGCAATATAGAATCACCTGAAAGTATTTTTTTAAACAATAAAGTTATATTTGTAAGATATATTTGTATGAAAAGTAAAAAAAAAAGACTTTTAAGATAGATGCAAAATTCTGCGCAGTAAACGTAAATGCTCTTGTTTATATAATTATTAATTTGATTTTACCACTGATGGCACAATATCAGCTGTTCTGCCTCGGCAAATCTTTGTTGGACCATTAATATTCTAGTCATTTTAGCAAAAATAACCCCATTACCCGGAAAATATTCTAAATAAGCTGAAATTTGGTATATACTCTCGTATAATATAACATTATAAATCGAAATAATAACATATAGTAACACCAAAAAAAAAATCCCGTTATTCAACAACTAATTTTTCCCAATAATATAAAAATGTCAGAAACTTATTGACATTTTTCCATAATGCTGCATTTCACTTTTTATGTTTTAACGTCAGAAAATATGTTTATACTAAGATCAAATTAATTAAAAACTTTTTGTGTTTTAAATTTTAATAATTTTAAAAAAAAGCAACAATTAAAAATTAAAAGTTAAATTAACAATTAAAATATGTCAAAAATATTTCATTCAAATACTTCTTCGTCGTCGCTTTCGTCACTTTTGTCTTCGTCCTCGCTCGACTGTATCACTTTGTCTAAAATAAGATGGATAAAGAATCGGTAATAAATTATGGGTTTATGTCATTGACATTCATCACATGCTTCTGAACATAACAGTCCGTTTTTGTGACAACTGCATAGATTTGTTCCGCACTGATTTTTAGAACTATCTTTGCATTTACATCTAGTGACTTGAAGCAATTTGTCAGGTGCAATATCCAAATCTGTCATAATTGGGGATAATATACTTTCCTTTGACTTCCATCCCAAATCCTCTGGCTTAAGCTGGAATGATTCATCTAGTATTTTCCAAACAACAACCTAAAATAAAAATAGAAACCCCTAATTGAAGGGTGTAGTACTGTCTAGAGCGAGTTAAATTAATATAATAGCTTGCCTGTAAACGCACTCATAATCCATATTAATAAGCTGTTCGCTCCGATGGTGGCAACTTAGCAGGCTCAATGAATCCCTTACATGCCATTTCAAGATATTTCTTGTATCTAAAAGAGTTTATATTTTTTCAGTTTTAATTTAAGATATGCAATTAAATACATTTGCATACTATTGCGTTTAAGGAGTTAGTTTTATTTTTTACTGAAAACATTTAATTAATTATTACCTAAGAGATGTGAGGGTGTCATTTTGATTTCCGCCACGCATTATTACAAATGCTTTATTGATGCCTTGCCAATATCTTTTTCTAATGCCCAAACATTCATAAATCTGCTGCATTTTGATTTTAACAATAAGGTCAAAAAGTATTTTTTTTTCTTTGCCAAAGAGAGCGGATATTGTATCACATCCACGCATAGCATGGACAAACAGAATGTCGTCTTTTATATTGTTCACAGTTGGACTTGATGCTTCATACTCTATCCTTTATTCAGACGATGTTCGTTGAAAATAATATCATCCATTTCGTGTTGCTTATGGGGAACAAATATAACAAAAATACCTGGGTCATTAGCAACCACAATAATTTGTTTTTCAGAGTTTAATGAAACAAATTGCTGTACGACAAATGGTTGTATCAGCATCGCCAGGGCAATTGATAGAAGTGTTCCCGTCATTTTTTTAACAGTGTGAAAGTAGCTTGATAAATTGGCTTTTGTTTGTTTTGTTTGCCATAAATATTACTTTAGAAACCTGAACAATGTTTTCTTCTTTAATTTCAATATGAGGACATTGTTTATTGGCATATCTTCTCGCGTGTTCAGCATTTTTAGTTGATTGAATTTCATATCCATCAAACACTATTTGTACTGATCCGAATTGTTTGCAAATGTATTTCAAATAAATGTTAACAATTTCTTTAAAGGTGTAGACTTTTAGCCCAACAACGCAGCGTATAAGTGCACCACCGTCAACCACCGTCAACCACCGTCAACCACCGTCAACCACCGTCAACCACCGTCAACCAAGTATATGCTGTTCTCATCTATCATATTAGTTTCAATAGCTACTGCATCTTTCAGCATAGCTTTTTTCAATGAAGGTTTTTCTAAAATGTTTCTCCTCGTCGTTGTCCCTTTTAACAACTTCTTCTGCTAGCTCGCAATTTACTGCATTTTTACCTAGTATTTAAATAAAATCAGATGACAATGAATGTAAGTTTTTATCATTAAAGGAAAAAGGATTTCTATTTGAAAGCCAGTCATAAAACTTTTTCCAATCATTCGCATCTTGTTTCATTCGTGATTGACCGAGATCTACATGTTGCTCACAAGTTATTATTGTGGAGTTTGAAAAGAAATTCATTGCATCGTTAATCGCAACAGTATGATGTGCACTTAATACTCATAAGTGCCTTGTGCTCTTTTTTATACCGCGTCCTCTTCTTAAGCCTCCTCGGCTTTTGATAGATTGAATAAGTGTCTGCTCTAAATTTAAATCCAACCACAGAACACCCCAGAAGCGTTAACTTTGACGTGCAGCATGTTTTTTATTATTAAAATAATCTTCAAGCCACGGGTGCAAACTACCTAGAGATATCATCTATTGAGCATACAATCTTGCTGACTTTGCATAGTTTATATGACCATAACTTGCAAAAAGATTTAGCATTTCTAGCGTCATTTGAATATATAGATTCCAGTTTGAAATTAATTTCTCGATTTATTTCTTCGAAATCCCGCTCAATACAAAGACGTTTATGTCTTCTCAATTCCTTTGTACCTAGAGTCGTTGGATTTGATAACTGTTCTTTACAGATTATTCATTCTTTTTTCTCTTCATTCATTGTTTTTTGGATAAAAAAAGTTATTATTAAACTTCTAAAGAACAGAATATACAATCAATAAAAGGGAAAGTGCCGATATAAGAATTTTCAAAATGAATTATTATCTTAATTACCTTACGTGTTTTTTGGTTTTAACTTGCTTTTATATGTTTTTTGTTATATTTTTTTGGTTTAAAAAAAAATAAATAAGTAAATACAAACTTTTTAAAGTATTTTAAAAAGTTTGTATTTATTTATTTTTTTTTTTTTTAAACCAAAAAAATATAATAAAAAACATATTTAAAATCAAAATCGTTTTTAATTAATATCATATTTTTATAAACCTATTTTCTGAGGTTAAAACATAAAGTGAAATTAAGCAATTATGGGAAAATGTCATTAACTCGTTTTCCCGAAAGGCTAACAACGGGGGGTTTCTTTGGTGTTACTATATTATATTACGAGATGTGCCAAATTTCAGCTTATTAGAATTTTTTCCGGGTAATAACCTTAAACAACTGGACTATAATGGTTTTTTTGCGGCTACCCTTAAAAGAATTCACTCGCATTGGATAGCCATTATCGGACCATTATATACTTGCTAACTAGGATTGGTTTAGTTTGTAGATTAAATTTATTACCACCATTCATTAATTACCATAATATAGCAGATTAAAAATTTGAGACTATTTAAAGGAACATTAAAAATTTGTATGAAGGTACCCATGGGGTACTTTGATATAAACTATGACCCATCATTAAAAATGTAAATAAAAGGTATAAAACGTAGAGAAAAGGCCAGTTTTTACTTTAAAGACAATCAATTTAATAATTATAACCCAAATAGTGCATCCAACGGTTAAATTTCTGAAATCATGAAAATATATTTTGTTAAATGTCATTCTAAAGCGTCAATAAATAATGGCTTTGTATCAATCTCTTAGTATAATATTTACATAAATCTTTTGAAAGTTAACTGTTAATATTAAAAAAAAAGATTTTTAGAATTGTTCATGACACAAGGAGTACAATTTTATAGTTTTATGGCTCCCACAAATATTGTATTAAGTTATTTCGTACTTACCTCAGAGCATACGTACCTTAGAACCCAAATAAAACTTAAAAAAGAAGAAAATAATTGCTTCTTTTTTTTAGTATTAAATCGTTTTTTAAATGATTTTGTTTAATGAAGTAAAGAGCCTATTAATTTTAGTTTAGAAAATAATGTTACTTACCGATAGACACATTGATTAAAATACCTTAAAACTTAACAAACGTAATAATTTACTTTGTCATCAAAAAACTTAAATTTTGACCCTTCGCAAGCCTTATGCTGTCAAATGATATAACTTTTTTGTCAAAACAGCTATACTAGTAACTATTTCACCATATAAAAGTGTTTATCTCAACTCTTAATATGCCTCCACGGTTACAATATCCCATGTATCATGATGTTTCACACTCCCCTACTTAACTTGTTCCCTTTATTTCGGATTTTTCAGTTTTTGTTTTAGAACTTTTTTAAACTATTTTTAAAAAGTTTAAAAAAGTTTAAATTTTTTTCCGAAATACTTTAAAGTTGTTCTGTCAGCCCTACATTTGAAACAAATAAAACTCCCTCTGAAATTTAATTTTGAATTTCGGGAAACTCTGTTTCACAAGTTTACAAAGAACTGTAAATTCACCTTCTTTCGGAAAAAAAATTCCGTGATTAAGATTCCAGAAAAAAAAAAAAAGCATTAGAAGTAGATGTAAACAAAAAAAGAGTTTTCTAATGCTTCCAAAAGTTTAAATAAAGGAACATAATTGATCTCTTAGTCTTATTTTCAAGTTGCTCTGTAAATATGTTAAATATGTAATTGATTAAAGTGGTGTTAGTAACATATACAGAAATTTTATTTCTTGTAACTGCTTGTTTATTTTCCTCGTGGATAACTTAAAACCTCAAAGCACTTTAATCTGATTGTTTTCTATAATAACAATAATAACACGGTAAGCTGACAACTACTTAAAAAAGTAGGTTGCATAGCAAAAAAAATGTTGATCTATAACAGCTATATAATGTGTACATTTATTTAATGTTTTAATTAAAACAGGTTTTTCTTTAATTTAATTAAAGAAAAACCTGACGTATTAGTTCACACAGACAGGGCCAGCGCGAGTAGGTGTAACGTGGGGGGGGAGGGGGTGTTATTACAACTTTTGCTGACTGCCATGCCGACATTTGCCGACTGTCTAACCTATATTGAAAGGGTCGACATTTGCCGACTAACTAGTCTAAAAGGGTCCAATTTGCCGACTAAGGGTCCAATTTGCAGACTAAAAATCATTGATGGGGTATGGGGTGTCACACCCCCGCACCCCCAATCGCGCCGGCCTTTCACACAGAACAACAGAAGAAAAAAAAAAAAAAAAAAAGAACAATTAATTAGAGTTAAAAGTGTATATCAATTTGATGTAATTTATGCAAATAACTCTGGTGAGATTCCAAACAAAACTAAAGGACATTTGGTTCTGACAAGCAAAGTAAATTTAAATCTAAAATCACTTTAAAAAGAAATTTTTACGTTAAAGATGGAGGCATGTACTTAAAATATGTCTTCTAGAAAAAAAAGTTCAGCTTATGAAGTTTATATGAAAATGCAATTTTTTCGACAAGTATATTTTTGTCAAAAATAACTCCCTTTTTTAATATGTTAAAAAAAATTCAATTTAATTCCAAGAAAATAGTTGAATTCTTAGATAATATTAGGAACGCCTGGTGGATATTTTTAGACAATCATTTTTCGATTGCCAACCTACCACCTACTTCACAGCTGCATATGAATTCTATAATCTTTTGTAATAAAGTTGACCTGCTCATAACTTTGTGATAACATGTGTTGACCTGTTAAAAACTCCTTTACTACTGCGTTTTAAAGGGTATGGAGTACAATCTTGTTTCTCCGCGCAGCGGCCTTGTTCGTCAAGGTTCGTGTTTCGGAGTTGAGAGAGGGTTTATAACCACAATTAAGTAGCCTCCTCGTTTGTAGTGGCCTTTTCGGCCTTTGGGGAGGTGAAATAACAGAAAGAAAAAAAATGTGTACAACACGCATTTCGTTGGAAAATAAAATGGTCGTGCACAATCGTTTTTAATAACAATAGATTTTCAACAATTAAAACATGAATTATATACAATTAAAAACTTCTAGAAAAATGGATAAAAAAAACATTATTTAACATTGTTAATTTTTTATTTTTATAAACATCAATTCTATTTTAAAATATCTTTTTTCTCTATTTCTTTATGTAGTCTAAAAATAATTTTTTCTTTTGGAAATGTATCTTCCATGTTTATCAAACTTTCTTAACATGCCGCGACATTTTATTTCATTTTTTTTTTTAAATTTTCCAATTTTCAAGTCTTCGTACCTAAAAAAAAAAATTAATAAATAATTTTATATTAACTATGATTTAATCTGGTCTTGATATTACCCTAATTAATGAACTTTGCGTAACAGGGAGAAGACACACGTGTTATTTTTATAAGTTCTAGTTACATAATCTATGCTTTTTTATAGACTCCCTGGTTAACTTTTTAAAAACTTTTTGTTAATTTCGTTATATAGTTAGGACTTGAAGTCTCTTTAATTCAAGTTTTAGGAATGTTCAGCGAGTTAATGAGAACTGATAAAAAAAATTAAGGAATGAGGACAGATGCTTTTTTTTAAATAAAAAGATATAAATGGAGGACATATCGTCGCATGAGAATTATAGGGTTCTATCTGCCTTGTTTTATGTTGAAAAAATTTAACAACCAAAGTTTTAATTAATAGTTAATAATAAAAACAAACCACTTAAAAAATGATATATTATATATCATTTTTTAAGTGGTTTAATATAAAATGTTAAATATTGAAATAAAGATAACATAAACAACTTATAATTTATAATTATAATGAATAACAGCTGTAAAACATGTATTAAATAAATATTAAAAGTTAAGTTCTCACAACATAAAAAAAGGCAGATAGAACCCTATAATTCTAATGCGACGATATAAGATTTGATAAGTCTTTTGTTTACATAGACTAATCTGATTTAGATTGATCAAAATTGTTTTTGCAAAACCTAATAGATCGATAACTTTTGATTCGAGCCTAAAATAGACAATACAATAAACACAAATTAAGGTTTATCTTCATACTTGCTATTAGTATCACTTTAGCAACATTTCAACGTAATATCATCATTTTTTTCACCATTATTACTTACAAACTCGATAGTTTCACCCATTATAGTTTCAACCCCTTTCCATGATTAATTTTGAGAAATGTTAATTTTCGATAAACAATTACTATAAATTATAGACCCGATTCAAAAGTTTATCCTAGTTCTAAATTTAAATGGTTTGCGAAGCTACCGCTTGTGCACATGATGCCATTTATATATTACTAGTGTTATTGATCTGTACCCCAAAACACATTTCACACACATTTTTCTTTTGAAAAATAAAATGGTTTTTAAGAAAATGAGGAAAATATAACTATTTATGTTAAAAATATGCCACAATGACAATATAAAATTAACACTTTAAACAATATGATCTTAACAATTGTTGTATTATTTATAAATATAGCCTTTTTATATTGTTTATAACATATAATTATAGAGGATAGGGACCAATGAAATGGACGCTTTAAAACATAAACGGATACATATAAATTAATACATAAATACAGTCTTTAATTTACGTTAAGTTTTAATCTTTTTAATTTGTATGAACACTTGGCATTGAAAATATTTTGTCAAACTTTAAATGAAATAGTTGAATAAATCAATAATTAAGAAAATATGAAGACCTTAAGTGTATTACTTGGGAATAGAAATTTAACATGGGAATGGGGAGCTTATATTAGGTGCCAACTGATAACACACAATTTACAACACATTACAATATTGCTCACAAGCGTTAGAGTAAAAAAAAATTGTTAACAAGTGCCACAACAAAAGATTAATTGTTTGCCTTCGTTAAAATTAAGCTGTTTCGGGATAAATTTTTTTTTGCAATTATCACAAAATTAATTTTTTTAAATGCATCACGTCGAACATGAATCAATTGACTCATGTAATAAAATTTCAAAGAATAGACATGGGGTTCTATCAATTTATGCGTCATAACCATTTCCATTTGCATCACCAATTTGATTGTTGCCCTTGATATTTAATATAATCCATATTTAATTTAGCACGTAAAATACAGCATTTTCGTCAATCTTAAGTTTAGTTGCTTCAACTCGCGAAAGATATTTTAAAAGCAACTAAGTTGCAATTGTCATTTGAATCACTTTTGAGAATATTTATAGTGATGTATAAATAAACAAATAGATGCTTCATGCCTTTTTCATACATGATGATTCACTCATTTTTTAATGTATTATAAACCGCCAAAATGTTAGTAGTGTCTATACAATCTTAGAATTCTCAAAATGCGCGATTGTCAAATTAGGTAACTTTAACCATGGAAGTATAAAACAGATGGAAGTTCAACCGCATTGAAATTCTTTGGGACTATGCTTGTAACCTTTTGTTTCGTAAACAATAAGAAAACGACATCAAGACTGTACTTAAACGCTTAATTTTTAAACGTTGACACAAAAAGATACGTTTATAATAATTTAAAAATATAGTATTTTGAAGGTTCGCCAATAATATTCAAGAAAAACATTAAAAATGACGCAACGTAACGGCAAACAACAACTTTTTTATAAACTTTATATTAAATGAATGGAGTACTACAAGAATGAATGGAGTTATCATATACAGCTAATAAAACTATAAACTTTAGTTACTTAAAAAACAACTTTTTTGATTTTTTAAAAATTGTTTTAGTTATCTTTTTTATCAAACGTCGTGTTATGACTTGAAGCAAGAAAAGAAGCTTAAACTAACATATGCTTTTAAAATCAAGTGGTTCTATTTAATTACCGAGTTTTAATAAATCTTTTGTTGAAATATTGCAAATACTAATGGTTAAAAATTTGCAACATATCCCTAGAATAATTCATTTTTTAATGTTTTAATAAAGATCATTTCAGTGAATTTTGTTATTTTTTTATCCAGTGAAACTTGTTTTTTTTTTAATTGTCGGTTACAAGCATACTCGAGACGACTTGAAATTGCTTTGATGTTTGCGGCTCGATGAACTTCCATCTGTTTTATACTTCCATGCTTTAACTCAACCCATTGTGTATATAACGCGTTTAGGGTGTGTAGGGTGTTAGGGTGTTTTGAATATCATGCACTTATTTCTATAGGGTGTAAAGGGTGTTTTGAATATCATGCACTTATTTCTATAGGGTGTAAAGGGTGTTTTGAATATCATGCAGTTATATTTATATATATATATAAAAATTTCCTCAAATATATTCGTCATAATGCGATTTATATATATATATATATATATATATACATATATATATATATATATATATATATATATATATATATATATATATATATATATATATATATATATATATATATATATATATATATAATTTATTTTATATATATATATATATATAATTTATTTTATATATATATATATATATATATATATATATATATATATATATATAATTTATTTTATATATATATATATATATATATATATATATATATATATATATATATATATATATATATATATATATATATAAAGCAGTTTTTGCTAATATATAAAGCAATATTTTACTACGAGATGCCCCTTCTTGCGCTTATCTGTTTTAAAGAATGAGTATTTTATAGTGATACTAGGAGGATTGCCATCCTTAATTAAAATTAAATTAAGGTTTTGTATAAGAGTGATTTTTATATTATTTTATAGGTTAATATCATTATAATAATTAATATTAACCTATAAAAAGGTGATACTTTAAGGAAAAAGACTTTTCATTTAACTGGGACATGTCATTTTATATGGAAGAAATTTTATAGTATATAAATAACATTTATGTTTTTTATAATATGTAGGATATTTTCAGATTAACTTAACTAATAAGCGTCCTAAACCAGAAATTATAAAAACGTTAAGTAAAATAGAAAAAACCATGCTTTAATATTAAGTTTTAATAAGTTACAACAACAAATAGAAACTATTAGTTAAAAAAGGTTCTTACTTTTAAATGTAGATACTTACTTGATATTTTTTTAATTTAGCATTGAAAGACATTGCTTTGAATTTGGATATTTAGCACATAACAAAAATATTGTAGCCCTGTAATGTTATAAATATAAATATTATAAAAAAATAAAATTTTATCAATGTAATAAAAATAAACTCTAGAGTTATATGAAAAATTAAACAAAAAAAATATTAAAAAAAAATCATAAATGAACTTTATATTATTTTAATAAATATAAATTTATAAAATAAATTATAATACATTATAATATAAATTTATAAAATAGTTCATTTTAATAAAATGAGGATTAAAGAAATCTGATCTTGTATCAATAATATTGTAATAATATTATAATATTAATAATATTGTAATAATATTATAATATTAATAATATTGTAATAATATTATAATATATACAATAATATTGTAATAATGTAAAATAAGATTGTAATTGTAAAAATTTGTAAATTGTTGTAAAAAATACAAAAAAACTATTAATAACTAGATTGAAAGATAATAGACATAAAAAGCAACCTCCCGACCTTAAAAAATATCCCTTGAGTATAGTACATTTGGGTGGGTATTTTTGTACATTTTTTGGGCAATATATATAAGGGTGCCCTAGAAACATACTTTTAATTTTTTTCAGGAAATTTGTCAAGTTTTTCTCATTCTCTGAAATACCTCTGAGGTTAAATACAAATAAAGAATAATAATACATAATAAATAGTTTAAGTTATATATATATATAATATAACTTAAACTATATTCAAAAACTTATTAGTTTTGTCAGTATCTAGTTATTTTATATTAAAATTTTCCTTATGTCATATTTTTAACAAACTTATTGGAAATTCGTAAGTTGAAAGTTATTATTATTAGTGTGATAGCCAGTTTAAGTCGTACTTGGTCAATTGAAAATATAAATTATATAAAATGTTATATAATTTGATATATTATAGTATTTTCTAAAATGGGTGCACAAAAGACAAGATTAAAGAAGAAATGAGGATGATACAAGCAAACCCAAAAAGATCCTGTTTCTTCCCAATTGCTCTATCAAACAGTTGCCTGCAAACCAGCTATCAAGCAAAGAAAATGTGCTCCAATATAGAGTTTGCGAAGTCTCACTGGACTTTTAAATGAAGCCTGCTTTAAAAGGCTTCCAGACAAAAATCTTATCTGCAAGTGTGGATCCTGTAAAACTTTAACAGTGGTTGTCTTACGTCATTTATGATAGATGTGTGAAACAATGCTAGTTTTGAAAATTTCTTTATTTCTGCTGATTATTTCTAGAGCTGCTGATCCAGTTCATAAATAATGTAATTTTTATTAGGTAAATAAACAAATGTAAAGATCAGCAAACAAAAAAATGAATAATTAAATATAATCAAACTTAGGGAATTAATAAAACTTTAAATAGGATTTTATAAAACACAAATTTATACACCAAGTAACTAATCAATCTGAGAAATCTAAACTGAGATTCTAGCATAGATAACATTCACAAAGATGCAGAAAATTCTTCATATGGGGAAATTTGAGAAGATCTGATCTGAAAAGAGAAGAAAATTGAGAAGAAGATCTGATTGGCTGATTTTGCATTCCCAAAAAGAAAGCTTAAGCAGTAGTTATTCAGTTTTTATTTGAAAGAAGATAAAAAAATGTATATAATTAAAAAAAAAAAAAAAAAACGAAATTTTGAAAAATATGTTAAAAATAGACATCAGTGACAGAGAATAGTGAATATGAAAATTACAGAAATGGACAAGAAAGGATCTGGTGTGTTGTATTTCTGCAGTATTAGGATCAGAAACTAATTAACCCGCAATTATTCCAGCAATCTGTAAAAAAAAAGATTTTAAAGATGTATCTATCTTCAAAAACTCTGTTGACAAAAAAGATTTAGGCAAATTGAAGATCTAGGTATGAAAGAAGAAAAAATACTGAAAATAAAATGCTCCTTACAAAAATTGTCTACATTTCCATGTTTTGGTTTCTCTGCAGGTGACACATTTTTGAGGTACATATCTTTCATTTTATAAGACTACAAAACTGACCAAATATCAAGAAAGAAATGAACTAAATGGAGATCAGAATTGATAGGAATGAACTACAAATTGAATCATACTTGTATAATATCCCAAAGGAGATTCTGAAGTTGTCAATAGGGTATTAAATATTGGGTTACTTAACAATGGGGTATTAAATATTGGGTTACTAAACAACTACAAAAGGTTTTATGACCTAGTTTTACTTTTACTGAGATGTACCAGCATTTCCTTTTTATCAATCTGAAGCATTTCATGAAGTTAAATACAGTTGGAACAAATGTGCATAATTATTCAAATGATATTAACTTTTTTTAAAAATGCAATTTTTTATTTAACTATTATTTATGTTAATTTTTGCACTACTAAATAAATTAAAAACATAAGAATATAAGAAATATAAGAATAATAAAGATGCTAAAGTGGGCAAAACTACATAAAAGATGGACCGTCAATGACTGAAAATGTGGACCGACATGTCAAAGTTCTAAATCTTTGGTTTCAAGAGAGGTTGTTTGCAAAAATAGTATGTCTAGTGATGCAAAAAAAAGTATGCCTAGTGATGCATAAAATGTAGAAAAACTTACTATTTAGAGGGATAAAATTAAAATAAATTATGAACTAATGCGAATTTATATTAATTTTTTTGTAAACCTAGTAAATAGGAAGATAACACACAATTCAGGTAGATTTTGTTATCATTTTTTCTCTCAGTAGTAAGTAAAACTTTGATATCTATATCCAAAAGAATGACAATTTAAATAATTCTGATGGTAGTATAAATATAATAATTTTATTTTTAGTATTTTTATGAATATGTATATGAAAGTAAGTTTTCAAATTCTTTTTATAAACTTAACAATTATGTATTTTTAAGGTTCATGGCAGATACTCTATACCTGCTAACCCTGAGGATAATTGAGAAAGTGGCCCTTGAGAAAACAGCAGAATTCTTTTATTATAGTCTCTGGTTTTTAAAATCCTAAAAAAATATAACCACCCAAGGTGACATATTTTTGGTAAAACAAAACAATACAAATATGTCCTTTAAAACTAGATAGTAATAAACACACTAGATGGTTATAAAAAAAATATGGTTATAAACACACTAGATGGTTATAAACACACGAGATGATTATAAACAAATTAGATGATTGTAAACACTCTAGATGATTATAAACACACTAGTATATGTGATATAGTAGTCTGTTAAATTAACAAAATTGTTTTTGTTTTAAATACAAATAATTTAAATACAATTTGTTTTAAATAAAAATAATTAAATTAACTATTTAAAAAAACTTAGTTTAACAATACCTTGGTTGATCAATACATTCAACTTTTTTAATTCCAGCTTTAATAGCATCCTCAACCAAGTTAACTAGAGAACCTTCGCCACATTTCTCTCTAAAAGGTAATAGCAATATTAGCTCGGAATACAAACTTAAAAAACGTTTTTTTAGTTAATTATTTTTATTTTCAAGTTCATATATCTGTAACTTTAAATATGTTTACATTATTTTTAGTTTTAGTATACTGAGTAATTTGGCAAATAAGAAATTTTTTTAAATAAGCTATTCTACTAAAGTTGAAATCATTTTTATATTATTATCTTTCATATTTTTATATTATTATCTTTCATTTTTTATATTATTATTTTTCATATTTTTATATTATTATCTTTCATATTTTTATAAAAACTTTTAACTGTTTAGTGATGTAGATTATCATTAAAAAATTCAAAACATAAATTTTAAACTTAAATTTAACTCGATCCAAAACCTCAAAAAAAAGTTAAATGATAATTTTTAAAATTTATTTAATTTTTTAAATACATTATAAATATATAGTAAAATTTTGTGTCCAATATTTTTTTTTTTTTTTTTTAAATACAATTTTGTTTAATAGAACCCAAAATCTACATATAAATAGTTACATTAATTGTAAAACACATTTTAAGATTTTATCGTTTTACAAGCTTCAAGTTGAAAAACAACAATAACATTAAGCGGCATTTGTTATCAATATGGCTTAAACAAAAGTTAAACTCTTTTATCTCTTTAAAGAATCGCAACAACGGTCCATATTAAGCAGATAAATTAGTTAAAAAAAAATTTATTTTATTTAAGATTTTATTATAAACGCAAAATTTTGAAACATTCAAAATAAATTTTAACTCATTTATCTTAAATCCAAGTATGAGTGGGCTGATAGCATTCTGCATAACGAGGCCCAATTTAATGTCAGATTTTAACCTAAAATCAAGGAAATTTTGAAATTATTTCCTTTTGCCATAAAAAGGAAAACATTTAACAGAAATCTATAAAACACCTTGTTTAGAAAATTTGTGAATTTTGGAGCTGAAATTCTTGTTGCTTATAAAAGAATGATTGTTCACAAGTTTAAAAACTTATTCAAAAAACAAAAGAATATCTTTCAAAATAAGATTTGTATCAAATCAGCTCAACAAGCTAAATTTTGACTACATTAATCTTTCAGTTTTTTTGTTTGATATTACTCTGCATGATGCCATGAATTAAACTAAACCAAAAGGACATTCTTAAAAACTAAGATTCAAAAATAAAATATTTGTGATATTTGCATGAGCGGTTTAAACACCAAGTGTTTGGCAAAACAAGATGAGCATTTATCAAAAAAAACGTTCATCCTGTTCAAAGAATTTTCCAAGATTTAAGAAAACAGATAAATTAACAGTGTTAAACGTAGAAAAAAAAAAAAAAAGAATATTAGCTACATAATATTAAATGCAATCCAAAGCAGATGCAGATGTCCTTACATTTGACAAATGTAAGATACATCTTTCTGCCTGCAGAAGCATATACGCATAGTATTGAAAATTTATTTATATCTCCACGGTTTATCACTATATTATAGGTAAAAGATAAAAAATTGCTTTATTACTTAGAAAAAGTGAAGCTAATTTTTTTGATGATAAGCTATTGATGATTCATGACAATCAAAAAACAATAAAAATATCTGGTGAACCTAAAAAAAAGAAAACTCATCATTACTGATTCAGGAAAAAAATTAAAAAAACTCTTACCTATACCAAAAGTTGCTCAAACTATGATTGTAGCTATTTTTTAGTATTTAAATTTTCAGAGATGTTAACTCCCTCTCCTCCTCTTATTTTCAAATGTAAAATATAAATGAAATAACAATAAATATTGTTTTTTTTGTTCAAAAGCAAAAAAAGCAAATGCAATCGCTATCAAAACACTGAGAACGTGTTTCAGAATATGTACACTTTTTTTCTCAATCAGTTGTGACTAGAAATCTAAGTCAGCAATGTGAAGTTTGACAATTAAATAACTAATATTTAGATTATAAAGACAATAAAAGTTATCTGTGATTTTTTTTTAAAGTTTAAAGTTGTTTGTATATATATATTATAAAGAATGTTTTAAAGTTGTTTGCATATATATTATAAAGAATGCTGACAAATTTGCCTAAAATTGTTAAGCTTAAAACTCAACCAATTCAGAGTATTTTTTAATTACTAGAAATTGTTTATACACTTGAACTCCTTAAATTCAAATTCATATATTTTAAAAGGTCATTTGTATTATTTTATAATAAACTCCAAATAATTCAAAAAATCTTGTTTCTTGAATATAGTTTGAGACCCCTTAAGAATTTGAAATAATTGAGTTCAACTATAATTTATACCCATACAAAAAAAAAAAAAAAAAAAAAAAAAAAAAACAGAAAAAACCAGAAGAAAAAAATAAAACCACAAACAAAAAATAAAATATACCCTACTTTAACTCTGCATCAAGGTCATTTACCACAACTACGACTAATCGGTTTACTTGCTTCATTTTACCCATAGTTGGTAACTCTATTTTTCCAAAATAACTTGAAATATAAAAAACATTTTAATAATAAAATTTTATAGTTGTTATATAATTAAAATCATACATTATTAAAGGAATTATCTTTTTTACACCTTTTTTTTTTACACCAATTATTATACACCTAAACAATTAAAAATTTTAATATTTATTATTTTAAATAATTAACTGCTACAGTAGGAGTATAAAGATACAACAAACCTCATATTATAATATGCAGTAAAACCAGAACTTGTAGTTCCATTTACCATAACATATGCTGTTCCTTTAGCATTTTGGGCAAACTAAATAATAAATTGTAAAGTAGATTATTAAAATTCAAGATTATTAAAACAAAAAAACAAAAAAAACTAACCAATCTTGAAGCATATGACCAGTATGAGTCTAATGTACTTAAGGAGCAAGACCTATTGCAGCTGTTATAATCAATTCCATATAAACAATTTTCACAACCACACCATTTTAAGTCATTAGCGATGTAGCTAATAAAAAAATTGATGAGAAATATTCAAGAATTTATATAGATAATAATATTATAAACAATTAATAATATAACTTTATATATAATAAATAATATTATACAAAACTGATAAAAGTTTAACTATTTAAAAATATAATCATTAAATTATAGTAAATATAACATATGATTCTTATATTACATGAACATTAGAATATTTGGAAGTATTCTAAGCAATCATTATCACATTAAACGAATTTGAAATACTTATTCTAATTTGAGACTCTGGAAAATGCTTACAGTGTAGAATACAATTTTTCTAATAAAATTATTTGTGATCCAACAAGCAGTTAATTATACAAAGGCATCATTATTATGGGTATTTGCCCAGGTATCTGTTGTAAAAGAAATATGATCAGCTACAAAAATGTAATTAAATCAGAGCTGTGGCTATGCTTCCCCATATTCCTCAATCGGAGGGGGGAGGGAGATAGTATTTTAGGGGGTCTATCTGGAAACGTAGGGTCCATTTTTGCAAATTTAAAGAGCTTTTTTGTTTCTTTTTTTTATAAATATCTAGTGGAAAAATTTTTAAAATTTTGCGGCGATAATGTTTTCTTTTTTTGGAGGTCTCCCACCCACCACGACACTGCATTTAAGAAAAAAAAAAATACTACGGTTTTTAATTTTTCATATAATATGATAGTATTGTTTTCTTAAAAACTCTACTCTACTTGAAATTGGGTGTTGTGGTTGCAACTAAGCAATCAAAGCATTGAACCCCTGACTTCAACTACAGAAAAGATTGATTGTTTATCGCAATAAAATTTATTACTCTTTGAATCAAAGAGTAATAAATTTTATATAATAAATATAAAGAACTTGTGCTTCTCCAAACTTAATCAAAGTTTAACTTTGGAGAAGCACAAGTTCTTTATATTTTAAACCTTTTTAGGAACAAAATCATTTATGCTAGTTTGCGTCTGCAACTTAATCGCTTCTAACATTCTCTCTTCTGGTGTTTCAGCTTTTTATTTTTTTCTTGTTTAGCTTCATCATATGTATCCAAATGATATTTTTTAAAATGCAAATGGATTGTTGCTAAAAGTTTGGCGAAGGTGTATTTGATTCACGAGGTTAGGGGAGGGTAGCATTTCTTAGTTAATTTCTATTAAAAACGGCTAAAATAAGTTTTAATCACACGTGAATCAAAAACACATCCGCCAAAAGTTTTTGGGGGTGCAACCACATTTAACATTTTTGTGGCATAATTTACATTCTGCTAATGTACTTGCGACATATTTTTTAAATATCTCCTTACAAATATACAGAATGTCGATAAAGCTCTTTATATTTTTAATTCTGATTTACAACGACAGCTGTTGTAATTTTTCAACTAGAATTATTTTATTGTATTCAGAGTTTGTTAGAGATTTTTTTTTAACTGTATTTAATAGACCTCTATATGGGCACCTAAGTGGAAAAAAAAAAGAAAACTAAGTGAAAAAATTTTTATTTAAAAGATTAAAAAAACTTTAATCATAAAACATGGAGTAATGTGGCGTAAGAAGTAAGTTCATGCCTCAAGAAATAAGTATCATTAAAAGAGTTTAAAAAAAAGTTATTACTCCTGGTGTTTCTGAATCAACTGGAACTGGTAAAGAAAAGGAGGAAGCTGCTTTTGCAGAAGTTAAACATATCTTTACTGATATAAATATGGATACCAATAAAATTATATATATAAAACGATTTAAACCAACAGTAAACATCCGAAATGATAAAAGAGCAATACTTGTTGAGTTATCATCAGCGGAACAAAGAGTTTCGGTAATATCGGCAACATAAAAATAAAACAGATTGGAATATCATAATCTAACTGGGCACAAATTAGATTATGATTTTCCAATTTTATTTTTTAATTTTTTATTTAGGTGCCCTAAGAAGTCCATACTGTCTTTTCACAGAGCACCGCAGATGAGCCTCCTTCCTAACCGATGTCGCAAAACTTGTCCAGAGGTGGGGTTTGAACCACGGGTCCTTTTTTTTCAGAGGCAAGTGTTATGGTATCAGGAGCAGCACAATTCAAAAGATCAAAAAACAATTACTCTTTATTAGTAATCACAAAAAGTCAGATATAAGTTTACAAAAAGAACATTCAACCGACTTGAGCAAATCATTTAAAATGCTTATAAACAATCATTTAAAATGCTTATAATCAATCATTTAACATGCTTATAAACAAATGCAGCGTCTTTAAATAACAAGCTAAACGATCTGGCAATTGAAATTACTCAACACGATCCTTCGGTTGTAATTATAAGTGAAAATTGATTGTCAGACACCTCATCTACAAGTATTACAGATCTAAATCTTTTTAGAAAAGACAGCGGTAGTAGAGAAGATGGAGTTGGTATTTATATTAAAAACAACATCAAATCTTACGATATAGACGACGATATACTAAACTTTAAAATAATAGAGCAAATTTGATGTTTTCTTCAAGTTGGCTCAGAAAAGATTATTTTTGGCTGTATCTATCTGTAAGTCCAAGTTCAGATATTAAAATAAAAAATTCATCTATAATCCGCTAAACTAAACAAGTTTGTAATTTGTGTCAAAAATATAATTGCTCGGGTACCTGCTATAATTATCCGTCAATAAGTTGGTATGAAAGTTACTATTTACTTCAATATAATAAGGATATTCATGCAAAAATGTTCATGGATTATCTAAGTGATAATTTTTGTTCCAAGTGATAAATAATTGTTTTAAAATGTTTTCCAACATTCCAAGAAAAATTGGTTCGGATAGTAATGTGCTAGATTTTGAAAATAAACAAATGTGAAAACAGAGTATTTTTAGTCACTCATCTTCCACCTTTAGGGGTAATTGAGCACTATTACCCCTTACTCAAATTCAACTATTCATAATCTGAAAATAGGAATGATAAAGATGTACCAAAGAACCACCAATAAAAAAAACTACTCTATAACAAAGGAGATTACGAGAAATTTAATGATTATTTTAACAAAATTAATTGTCTGATAAATTTCTGAATTTAAACACACTTATAAACAAGAAATCAACAAAATTCAACAAGCGTTAATCAATTTAAGGACCACATTGATAAACATTTCAAACTTTAAACATCAAATTTTAGAACTTATATTGTTTCAATCGTTGTTAAACTTTTTGGCTTATTTAGAACAAAACTTCTAAGTGATTTCAGTTTCAACTCATCTGAGTTGCAGCGTCATTTCTATTCTATGTTATTTAAATGAGGAGAAGGATGACATTTTTAGGATTTTAAATGTTTTATAAACTTTAGATAGTTAAAAAAAAATCTTTATAGATATAAGTATTTGATAAAACTGGCACCACGAGCGCTTATAGTTTCATTATTTATTAATTATGCGTAATATATCTTTCTTTAACTTAACCGATTTTTATTCACTTTTCAAAATAAATAAAATTTATATTAAAATGGTTGGTAAAAACAGGAGCCACGGGTGCCCCTGAATTAAGTAGAATATTCATATTTACCCTGGAAATGTATCTTCAAGTGTAAAATAGTTGCTTTCTACGGAAGTATACTCATGCACAATGTGGCGGGTTCCAGACCAAAATAAAGCCTAGAAAGTAAAATAAATGTATATATATATATATATATATATATATATATATATATATATATATATATATATATATATATATATATGACTTTTAAAAACTATAATTCTACCTGATTAGTTAATGGGACTTTGCTTCCAATTAAATTAAAGAGTGGTTCATAATTTTTTTCAGTAATTTCACCACTACGACAGGTATCTTTAAACGAAAAACTATTAGAAAATAAGTTCCAAACTTTTGTGCAATCAACATCAGTATACAACGCTGGGTTTCGGTTTTGAGAATTTAGCTGCTGAAATTGAGAGCAACGTCCTATAATAATATCCTTAATCCCTGGAGTAGTACCGTTAAATTCCCATGGTGTTAATCCACATACAAGTGACAAAGTTGAGAATAACTCAAAAAACTTGAATGCATTCATATTAAGGTTTATATAACTAAATAGAAATAAATAAAGAAGCGGTATTTGTCTTTTATTCTTTTTACTTTTTTTAATTTTTTATCGTAATTTCGTTTTCTAGTTTCACAGGTTGGTTTCTCTATGACATTTTTGTATAATAAATTTTTTTAGAACACTTTTTTAATTTTTATTTTTACGTTTACTGTCTTGTAATAATATGAGATGGGTGTCAATAAGGCAAATTGCTGAATAACGTTATAAACACACTCACAAAAAAGTGATTAACAGAGAAGTCAAATTAAAAAATTTTTAATCTGCTTGGCTATTTCCAATTTAGTTTCTTAGAGATTATTAAATTTACACTTTATTATTTTCTTATTTTAACGCTTTAACAATTATTTATTTTATAAATTTGCAAAATAGATGTTTGGTGAGGAAGTGCAATAATAATTGGTTTTTTAAACTAACTTTGTCTTGTAATAGACAAAAAAATTGTTAAAATCTAAAAAATTTAGTTTAGACCAACATCTATACGCGTTAAGAAATAAGGTATTTTTAATGTTTTTAACAAAAATATTTACATTATTATGATTATGCTTTTTATTAAAAATGCGTTAGATATTTAAAGTTTTGAGTTTTTTTTTTCATTAAGAACATAAAAGTGTTATAAGTTTTTCAATTTGAGAAACAGTAAATTTGTTTTTGAATTAATAAATTTTAATCATAGAACTATAAATTAAAAAAAATTAAGCTGTAATGCTTTTTTGAATTTTGAGTGATTAGCAAATTTTTGCACTTATTCCCGGGATGAACATTAAAAAAAAAAATTCGTTTTAAAAATCAAAGTAATACAAATTTATTACCTGGACCCGAATGAGTAAAAATTTTTGTTTTATATGAGTACTTGTTACCTTTAAAAAATATATATGTTTTGTTCTTATTCTGAATATTTTTATATTGTATGTCATTTTTGTTTAATGATGCATGTTATTATGAAGTAGCGAAATATTTTTTATCAGAAGTTATGATTTGAGCTACCATTTTATTTTATTAATCATTTTAGACAAACTCAAAATAAAACATTAAAGATAAAGTCTCGCAGAACTTGACCATAACGGGGCAATTTTATTCATACTTTAAACTTTTGCGTTTTTAGATCTATTGGGTAAAGTAATAATGCGACCCTTTTAAATTTTGGTGATTACTATTATGTTAATATTACATTTTTTGTTTTTTATATTCTTTTTTTGGTTAAGTAGTATAACTATTTAGCTCAAGTATCATCATAAAAGTGTTTCTCTCGACTAAAATAACTTTAAGGAAACATTATTTTTGAAGAAAGGTAATAATGGCAATATAAGCTTCAAATGCGTCCTATGCGTCCGCCACTAACTTTTTTATGTTTAGTTGTTCATAAGTCAGATTAAATTTAAAATATTAATAAAAGTTTTAGTCATTTTATTCCAACTAAAGCTCAATCAACAAGACCAGTGCATGTTTAAGGCCTTCTAGGTGTTACTTTTCTAATTGTTTTATGCGTATGAAATCAGGATTTTTGACGTTTATTCAATATAAAACATTACTGGTAGAAAATGCTGTTTTCAGGATATTATTAGGTTTGAAAGGATAGATTCCTATAGATTTAAATTCTAATAAGGTAATTACTGGTGTAGTGATACGCAGCGATGCGTTAGTAAATATTGCGGAAAATGCAGTTTTCACAGTTATTGCATCGGAAATTTTCTACTGAGTTTGTCAATGTCAGCATTCCAGTAAGTTTTAAATAGTTTGAAAACACCTTTTGTCTGTAAGTTAAAGTTCATGACTGCATTAAGTATACGAATGTTTAACTTTTCAGCAGAGTTGTTAGTCTTGGCCTTGGCCTTGACCTGGCCTTAAGGCCAAAAATTAAGGCCTTGACCTTAGCCTTTACCTTGAAACTTTGGCCTTGGCCTTAAAATTTTTTGCCTTGACCTTGATTGTTTTAACCTTGGCGTTTATAATAAAATACATAAAGTTAAAGAATTCAAAGTTTTCATTCTTTATTTTACATAATTAATTACGTAGTTAATCATTCTATATTTTACATAATTACTTTATTAACTTATGGCAAAAATTTAAGTTTTTGGCCTTGAAAATGTTTGCGTAGGCGTTGGCCTTGAAACTCTTATTTTTGGCCTTAGCCTTGTAACATGTGGCCTTGGCCTTGCTACTTTTGGCCTTGTTAACAACTCTGCTTTTCAACTTCCTCAATTACAGCAATACCTAAATGACTGCGATGTCCGTCAAAAATCAGTCAAACTTCTTCTGGTAATCGGTGCTGGGTAAAATGACGCAAAAAAAAATTGAAAGTTCTTTTTATTTTATTCATATATTTACCGTACATATAACATTTACAAGTTTCGTAAATTAAAAGTTGTAATATTTACAAGTATCGTGAGTCAAAATATATAGTGAAATTTATAATTAAATAGTACAGGCCGGACTTCAAGAAGATCGTAATGATCTTATCACGAAGCCCTTACAATGTGTTTGATATATATTATGATTATGTTAAATATAATTATATATTAAGTACAACTATATTTATATACTCTTTAAATTAAGCTCATAATAAAAAGTAAACTCAAAATAAGCTCAGTATAAAATATTAGGCATAACAAGCAGCATAATAACTAAACTTGATAAGAAAAAATCAAGTGTTTATTTTGTGTGTAATAAACAAATTTTTGATATATTGTTTGAGAAAGGTAAGAGTCATTTAGATAATACACATAAACGAGTCAGTTCACTTTGTGGTTGATATATATGTATTTTAATTTATAGTCTTAGAAGAATTCTGAGTATCTGTTTAGATTCAGTATCAGATTTTTTAACTTTTTTTTGATTGCAATTTTGATTGCAATTTTGATTGCAAATTGAATCTAGATTGCATCTTGAATCTTTTGATTTGAATCTTTCTTTAGTAATCTATCCTTATAGAGTCATACAAAAAACACTTCCACGGGGGAAATTATTCCCGTAATCATATGTTGAAATTTTACCTTAATGCAATTAGCGCGGTTGTTACTTAAATAAACTTTTTTTTAAAAATCTAAATAATTTCATTTTTTATTATTTCATTTTTTAAACGCTCAAAATAAATTACAGCAGTTTACAGTAAACTACAGGCTTTGAGCACAATCGCAACACATACATACATAACCTTATTATCGAAAATTAAAAAGAAACATGTAGCATTATAGCCGGTTGCGGTCTGGCGTCATTGGCTGTAGTATCATAATTTATCGAAAATGTTTTTGTTTTTTTTAATTTACATTATGACCATTGCTTATTAATAATCGAACTTCGTATTACACATTGATTTAATTGAGCAAACATGAATAAAATTGATACTTACTTGATCAACAATAAAAAAATTTCAAAATCACGTTGTCTACACTGAATAAAATAAATGTGAATAACTCAAAGCGACAATGTAATGATCGACAATTCAAAAAAGATGCTTAATAACTCATAATTGGTTAATCTAAGGAGTCCTAATAATGGTTCTAAGATGTTTCAGCTGAAACTGATATATATATATATATATATATATATATATATATATATATATATATATATATATATATATATATATATATATATATATATATATATATATATATATATATATCCCAGTAAGCACAAAACGCATTTTCGACGCTTATAGACGTCTAAAACTAGTCTAGGTAAAGACGCACTTTAATAGACGTTTTAAAGACATATTTTAGGCGTCTTTTATAAATGCGTTTTTAAAATGACGTTTAAAATGCGTCTTTTTTAAGTTTAAAAAGACGTTTAAAAGACGCATAATAAATAGTCTAAAGGACGGATTAAAAGACGTCTAGATCATAAGGCTAAAAGACGTCTTTTCTGAGACCTGTTTATAAATATGTCTTTTTGACGGCTTTGTCATTACGCGTTAAGTAGATGTCGTTTATTCAAAGTAAAAACATAGTTTTTATTATTTTCAATAATTTGTTCAAGTTTTAAGTGTAAATTACTTTAAATTAAATTACTTTTTTACAAAATTGCTAAAATTGTTGTCTCAGGAATCACTAAAACAATTGCTATAATATTAATATATCTTTTTTTTATTAATAAATTTTTTGCTTTTTTAATAGATAGTTTTTTTTTTTTTCTTTTTAGTTGATTAAGGTGCTCCAAGAAGTCCTTACGGTGTTATTACAGAGCACCGCGGAAGAGCATTTAATGGGAAGTTCACGCCTCCTTCCCAACAGATATCGCATACTTGCCCAGAGGTGGGGTTTGAACCACGGATCTTACGTTTCTGAGGCAAGTGCGCTACCACTGCGCCACGGCTGCTATAAATATAGTTGACTGATCATGATGATAAGTGAAAATGGAAAGAATAATAAATAAGTTAAATATCAGTATTTTTAGTTTTTATACACCCACAAGCCATATAATAAGTCAAGTATGCGGTCAAAAATTATCTAGCGTCACGCATGTTAAAATTTTATAATAACTAAAGGTAAGTTATAAATGTTTTAAAATACTGTTTTGATATATATTTGCTATTGTTAATTATTATTTTCATCTTTGATGCATCAACCGTTGGTGGTGATTACAGCAATATTATTTTGATTGCTGGTTCCTATGTATATCTTGTATATACGAAATTATACCAATATATATCGTTGTAAATATAATAAATATATATCACATACTACGCGAAAATGTTACGTCATGAACTTAAATTTATCTTGAAAAAAACGTCTAAAATACGTCTAAAACGCGTTTTTGTAAAGACGTTTTTATTTAGACGTCTTTTAGCCTTATGATCTAGACGTCTACAAGTGCGCCTTTTAGACCTCCTTAAAGACATCTTTAAAACGTCTTTTAAACGTCTTTGTGCTTACTGGGATATATATATATATATATATATATATATATATATATATATATATATATATATATATATATATATATATATATATATATATATATATATATATATATATATATATATATATATATATATATATATATATATATATATATATATATATATATATATATATATATATATATATATATATATATATATATTTAAACAATTTAAAATGTATTCTACAAAAAGAGTGCTCAATGTTTTTAAAAGAACAGAGCAATTACAAATTAGTAGTGTTAAATGAGAAAAAATACAATGTTAAATGAGAAAAAACTTTGCTAAGTGATTTTCTACTAATTTATATATATATATATATATATATATATATATATATATATATATATATATATATATATATATATATATATATATATATATATATATATATATATATATATATATATATATATAGAGAGAGAGAGAGAGAGAGAGAGAGAGAGAGAGAGAGCAACGTGCTGTTACATAAGCATTTTACATAAGCATAAGCTATGTAAAGTTTTATTATCTTTTAGGAATTAAAAAGAGCAAACGAAATAAACATTTTTTAAAAACACATTAAAATACATAAATGAAATTTAAGTTAATTTATTAATTCATAAAACTAAAAATTAATCAAGTTAAAATGTTACTTGGTTGTTTTACATTTACTAAATCTAAAATACATTTATTTTTTATATGTACTCTTTTTTAGAGGATATAATTGTCGTCATATTAGTTGTTCCAATATTTCAACCCTATAATATTGGAAATATTGGAACAACTATTATGACGACAATTATATTCTTTAACCATATTTACCGAACCATATTTAAGTATTTTTCACTAATAGTGAAAAATACTTATGGTTCGGTTTTACTAATTTAGATACCAAATTGCATAAGTAACTGGTAATGTACTGTTAGAAGATGCTTATTGATATTTATTAGTATTATAAATGATTTTATATTTATGTTAGTTTGTATTTTTATAACATATATTGTTCAAGATTCTTATTTTTTTTTTATTTACTTAATTTTTTCTGTTTTAACTTTAATGACAAAGTGGGGGTTAATTTAATAGCTGACTTTGTTTGTACTATTTTCTCTTCTTCTTTCATTAAAATTTCTTAAGTAGACTTTTTTTAGTTTTCATTGTCTAAAAAGTGCCCTTTTTTAGTATTAATTTGAAGGAAGTTCATTCCTAATTTTTCTTGATTCAAGTTTATTATTTTGTTTAAATTTTTTTTCCTAGATGATTTTTTAAAACACTTCAAGAAAACAATTTGATCATCAAAAAAAAAGCACAGTATCATTTTCTTACTTGGCAGAAGCTGAAACTAAATTTTACATATTTTTAAAGTTAAAAACTTTAAGATTGAAAAACTATGATTGTATAAATTAGGTACACTGTATGTATAATTGATATATGCTAATAATCTACAGATAGATTATATTAATGAATTTCAGAAATTCAATTGATAATTAAATCAAAAGTTCAATAAGTATGATACAGTTTTTTAAATTATGTAACACTGAGAGGTAAATAAATAAAATTTATCTATGATTTTGTTGTTGTTGTTAAAAATATAATTAATAGTTTCTATATAAACTCATTTTCCTCCCATGGGATACAAAGCTCCACAATCCTGGCTAACTTGTTCTTTGAGCCAATATACAGATTCAAACATGGTTTCTTTAAATTTAGAGATTTTATTAGTGTATGTTATAACACATTAAAATTATACTATTAAGTATTTTTAGCTCTTTAACTAAACTATTAATGTTGTACAAATGATGAGTTTAACTTATCTGCATGTCTTTTTTCATGCCGTTAAATACAGAAAAATGTTGAATTAACAAAAAATTTGATCCTGTTTGTTTTTAATGTTTTAAAATTACACCCGGGGTATTGATTTTTGAAATTATAAAGCTGTTCATGTAGCGTGACATCTTTTTTGCTCTTTTTTGATATCTCCCTCTCCTTAAGACGTTTTGTGATATTTTTTTTGCACTCCCCCCCCCCCCCCCCCCACCCTCCTATTTCTTATGTGACGTGACATTTGTAAACAAAATATATCTGAGTTTTTGCTAAAAGTTTATTAATTAATAAGAAATTAAATTGAATTAAAATTCAATTTCAATTTTTATCTCAACGAAATTATATCACACAAAAAATAGTCTTTGTACCCTTGACGTACACATTATTAAGGCCTTAACAATGCATGCGTTAAGGGCGGATACTAAGGATTGAGAAGTTAAACTTTCAAAGAACCAAAAGAAACGTTGGATGTCATAAAATTACCGTGCAATAAGGAACGGGAATGCGAAACCAGTGGTTTTGCTGCTTATATATATTATGGACACCCATAAGAAGAAGTTGTATTAGTGGCGGATTTAGTATAGTTCTCCTTAAAAAGTAGGAAAATGTATATACATTAACTGAGAGTTTTAACTGCGTTTAGTCGTGATAATAGTCAATCTAATGTCATAACTAAATAATAATTTCTAAAAACTAGTACTTAAGTAAGGAACTTAAGATCTGAACAAAACCCGAAAGTTGAGACCGTTGAAGTTAAGGCTATTGCAGTTAGGGGTCGTCCATAAAGTACATACGCTTCTATGTTCGATCTTTCTTTCTCCCTCATTTTGCCATACGCTTTTTCGAGTACCCTATACATCCCTAAAAGTACCTGTGCTTTTAACCTAGAAATCCAATAATTTATTGTATATTTTTTTAGTGTTTCCAAACTTCTATAATTGATCTATTGACACCCCACCACCACCACCACCACCATCTCATACTTGACATGTACAGATCACTCTTCCTTTTTGTGTGTTCGTACTTTATGGACAATCCCTTAACTATTTCAAGTGCTACGAAATAGAAAATTTAAAATGTTTAAAATAACAAAGTTTTTAATTAAATAAGATTATATCAAATTTCTTTCCCCAGGGTTGTAAATAACTGGTGTAAGATTGACAAACCTAAAATTAAAGGCACATGATTCATTTAAAAATCATTAAATAACAAGCAGTAAGTTTACAACTATAAGGAAACTACTCATTCAAATTAAGAAAATGAACTATATACTAATCGATTCTTTAAAATATTTGGAAATAAGGCCAAGATAAATCTAATTGTTTTATAAAAAGGGGTAGATAAGGGGAAAAAAAGAATTATCTGGTAGCATGATAATATATACTGATATATACTGATAATATATAGTGCTGGAGTAAGTGGGGCTATATATTATATATAATGTTGATAATAATAATTATTGTTAAATATTAATTATAGTACAATAAGTATGAAATGCAACCAACAAAGAAAAAAATTTATTTAGTAATTTTCATATATTTTGCAGTGTTTTGCTTCTCTGTTTTATTTTTATTTTTTGTATGATATTTTATTCTCTTACATATATACTTTTACATTACTTAGACTTTCTTTTTTAAAAATTTATAGTTTCAATATATTCTTTTTCTCACGGTTGGTTTAAGCTTTCTGTTTATAGGGTTAGTTTTTGATGGTGTAATTTAAGAAGACCTTTTTCTTTAAACTCGTAATGAATAAATTCACCTCCTTGTTCGTAGTATCCAAACCTTTTTTTTTTTTTCTAAAACCTTATTTTTTTAAAAATGGAATAGATGATCTTCCAACATGTGTAACTTTGATAACAAAGAACCATATGACCAATTAGCACAATAAAACTGTATTAAATCAGCAATAAACTTTTCTAAAGTTAAATATATAGTAATAGTAAAAAACATATCTTTTTTATCTAATATAAATTTTATTTCTCAAACATACTACTAACACTTTAATATGTATACCCAATAAACTATTTATAAACTAATAGTTATTTAAAAAACATTTAATCAAAACATTTAAAATAAAATAGTATCAAGAATATTGTTCTAAAGATCCTTTACATTCTATCCAAAATTATCAAATTGCATTCATCTATTAAATTGTCTATTTGTCTGGAATCAGGCACGAGTTATCCTACCTCTCGCAATCAGTTATTTCTTTATCGCTATAAAAAGTTCTTGTAATTATCTTTTGTCGTTTAGTAACCTTAAATTACACTGGCCAACAAAAAAAATTTTTTTTTTTTGCTGCCGAGGATATTTTTACGAATTTATAGTATATCGGGTGTGCTGATTTCAGAAATGACATTAGTTTTCCACGATTGGCTCTAGTTCTTGAGACACAGGGTGTTCCAGATATATTCTTATACAAATATCTTCGTTCATGCATATTTTACAGTAAAATAGTTTTATTTCTTTTTAAAGGGCATACCTTTATATATATATATATATATATATATATATATATATATATATATATATATATATATATATATATATATATATATATATATATATATATATATATATATATATAATATATATATATATATATATATATATATATATACATATATATATATATATATATATATATATATATATATATATATATATATACATATATATATATATATATATATATATATATATATATATATATATATATATATATATATATATATATATATATATATATATATATATATATATATATATATATATATATATATATATATATATATATATATATATATATATATATATATATATATATATATATATATATATATATATATGTTTGAATAACCCCAATGCATTCTGCCACATCTGTGGTGAATATTGCCAGGAGAGCCAAAGAAGAAATATTACTAACTTTGTGAAGCAAGCATATCTGGCATACTTTGGAATGAAACTCGGAGACCAAGATAAGTCTTGGGCTCCCCATATTGTATGTAAAACGTGTGTCAAAAATCTACGTTAGTGGAAAAATGGACAAAGAAAAGGTTTAAAATTTGGTGTGCCTATGGTATGGCGGGAGCAAAAGAATCACGACAGTGACTGTTATTTTTGTTTGGTTAATGTAAAAGGTATCAATCGTTTCAAGAAACGTAAATTTGAGTATCCGGATTTAGAATCAGCAAGGCGACCTGTACAATACTCAGACAATGTCCCCATTCCAGTGTTCACTACACTCCTAGATCTAACAGTGTCTGATGAAGAAGATATGCAGAATTTGGTGTGCGAACATGCAGATAGTGGTAGTGAATATGAAGACAGTACTTCTAAACAGCAGCAGTTCTCCCAGGAAGAGATCAATGATTTAGTACGAGACATAAGTCTATCCAAGCAAGATTCTGAGCTTTTAGCATCTAGACTAAGTGAAAAGAACAGTTTGAAGGCCGAATGTAAAATAACTTTTTTTCGGACAAGAGAGGCAGCACTTCTTCCATATTTCATTCAAGAAGAAAAAATAGTATACTGTAGGAACATCCCTGGACTCCTCCTCCAAATGGGGTTACCTGAATACCGACTAGAAGATTGGCGATTGTTTATAGATAGTTCGATGAGAAGTTTGAAGTGTGTTTTATTGCACAATAGCAATAGTTATGCATCCATCCCAATACTTCACTCAACAAAACTGAAAGAGGAATATGAAAATACAAGAATGATGTTGCAGAAGCTTAGATACAATGAGCACCAGTGGTCTATATGTGTTGATATAAAGATGGTAAACTTCTTACTAGGGCAGCAAAGTGGATATACTAAGTACCCTTGCTTCATATTTTTGTGGGATAGTAGGGCTAAAGAAGACCACTGGAAAAAGGTGGTATGGCCTGCTAGAGAAAATATGACTGTAGGTGCATCAAATATCATTAACGAACCACTGGTAGACAGGGGAAAAATTATTTTCCCACCACTCCACATCAAACTAGGACTGATGAAGTAATTTGTAAGAGCCCTAGACAAAGATGGTCAATGTTTCAAATATATTTGCAGATTTTTTCCAGGCTTGAGTATGGAGAAAATCAAAGCTGGAATCTTTAGCGGCCCTCAAATTCGCCAAATCATCAAGGATGAGCAGTTCCTATATACAATGACAGATATTGAAGCATCTGCCTGGAAAAGTTTTGTCTTGGTTGTTCATAACTTTTTGGGCAACCATAAATCTCCCTACTATGAAGAAATCGTACAGAAAATGCTTTCAGACTTCAAAACATTGAAAGCTAATATGAGCATAAAAGTTCACTTTCTACATAGTCACTTAGATCGGTTTCCCGATAATCTAGGAAGTTATAGTGAGGAACAAGGGGAGAGGTTCCATCAAGATATCAAGGTAATGGAAAAAAGATACCAAGGAAGATTGGATACACACATGATGGCTGACTATTGTTGGAGCCTTCGACGTGATTGTCCACATTCTCCACACAAAAGACAATCATACAGACACCGATTTTTAATGCATTAATTGTGATTTCATTGTACTGATTTGAATGTTTTGATCTATTAGCATTGTATGTACTTCCCCATAAACAATTTGATATATATATCTAGTGTTTTTTTTGTGAATTACGCTACAACATAACATAAATTGTTGCTATTAATGTACTTTCGTGACCACCCTGTATCTTAAAAACTAGAGCCAATCTAGGAAAACGGAGGTCATATTCGGAATCAGGGCAACAAGTTACCTATAAAATGACCCCCAAATGTTTTGCCGCAAAATCTTTGTTGGCCAGTGTTATATATCCTCAATCATTTTTTAGTTAAGTATGGCAATAAATCACAAACCAATGTATAAAATCATGGAATAATTTACCTCTTCTTTTTAAATCACTAAACTTTATTACTAATAGCGGTCTTTATACCTATTTTTTGGAGAGATACTGTTTGTAAAATGATGGGCTCATGTGGGTTATTATTTTTATTATTACTTTTGGTGTTATTTTATGTTATATAAATATTACTATAACATTGTTTTACTATTATTCATATATTTTTACTTATTGTTATTTTTTAATATTCAGTTTTAATATTTACCAAAATTATTATTACTATTATTATTGTTATTATTATGATATGGATTATATTTATTAATATAAATATTATTGTTAACATTGCTGATATTTTTATTGTCCTCGTTATAATTGTTTTAATATTATTACAAGTTATTTTTACTTTAGATTAGTACTAGTACTATTTCTAAATATCCATGAACAGTAATAACCTTTTTTCAGAAAATATATTGTTTATATATATATATATATAAATATAAATATATATATATATATATATCATGTATCATATGTGTGTGTATGTATGTATGTAAGATCTTTTTCTTATAAGTTTGTTTTGGTGCATTTTAAACGATCGTGTTATAAAAATAAAGATAAAAAAATAAAAATATTTATTAATACTAAATTAGCTAATAGAAAAGTAACGTTTTTTTACTTATTTAACATTTAAAGTAATGTTTTTTTACGTATTTAAAAACTTGTCATTGCTAAAACAAAACATACACACATATATTATATGTGTGTATAATTTGTTTTAGCAATGAAAAGTTTCCAAATACATGTAACGTAAAGTAAACACTACTTTTCTATTAGCTACTTTAATATTAATAAATAATTTTGTTTTTTTATCATTATTTTTATAAAATAATTGTGTAAATGCACCGAAACAAAGTTTTAAGAAAAAAAACTTAGCACTAAACTACTTAAACGATGAAAATACATTTTTCTGCCAAAATTAATTTAAGCAAGAACCAAAAAATAATCAATTATAAAGTAAAGAACATTACAGAAGTTAAAGAAAAAATTTTCAAATTCGTACAGTTTTTTTGAAATAAACTTTCAGAATTCCTAATTCTGAAAGTTTATTTCAAAAAAATAAACAAAATAGCTTTCACAAAAATACAACTATATGCATCTTAAGTTGTTTTCAAACTTATTTTAATTGCCTAATATTATATGACACTTGTTCGTTGATTTAAACAAAAAAAAAAAAAGATAATAATACTGAACAGCACACCAAAAAATGCAACTAAATAGTTGTTATCTAAAATTTACTCCGTAGTTAAGAACCGCAGCCATTTTAAAAGCTCTAAATTTTTTACCAACAACGTACCTAAACTTAACGCTTTTTTCTAATATCTAAACGACCGTGATATATATATAAACATATATATATATATATATATATATATATATATATATATATATATATATATATATATATATATATATATATATATATATATATATATATATATATATATATATATATATATATATATATATATATATATATATATATATATATATATATGTATATATATTATAGGGTAATGAAGGGCCAAATGAGATATTTAAGCATTAGTTTATTTAATGCGGCTCGAGTAACAAATTTTGAAAAAAGAATAAAAAATTTTTAAAGTCTTCTAACATTCTACTATAATCAAATAAATATGATTTTCAAAACTGCAATGGTTAGGTTTCTAGAGATCACTTACTAACAACACGTACACTTTCCAATTTGTCCCACTTAGTGGATGCAAAATGAGACAGATATTTTTAAGAAGAAATTTAAGGTAAACAAACCAGATCTAAAAAAAGATTGCAAAGATAAATTGTTTCTATAACAAAATATATTTTACAACTCTTTTGGTTCTATATAAATCAAAATCACTGTACCAATCTTATAAATAACTTTTCGCTGCAATTTATACAAGGTAAATAAGCGGTAGTGGTGTAGTAGTAGAGCGCTTCATAAGCGAGAGGTTCCGAGTGCAATCCCCACCACGTCCCGGGTAGTACAGCGCTCAAGTTGTTTCTCCGCGCATCGGCTTTGTTTGTAAAGGTTCATATTTCGGAGTTGAGAGAGGGTTTAAACCACAATTAAGTAGCATTCTCGTATGTGGTGGTCGTCTCGGTCTATAAAAATAAAACAAAATAAAAAAAAGGAAGGTGGTAACGTTATAACTACCATTCCATTATTTTAGCAAAATCCAATAAACTAACGTTGTTTGGATGGGTTTTGTGCCCTCTAAAATTAAAAGAATTTTATTTTTAGTAGCTCTTGTGTGCTTTGCAAAATATTTTATAAACTTTATAAAAAGATTAAGCATATTATTTAAGATGACTTGAAAATATTATGTGTATTAGATAAGAAGATAAATTGCTTTTATATTAAATATGTTCTGCAACTCTATTACATTAATCAAACACACTGCCACCAGTCAAATAAATCACATATGGCTGCAACTTATGTGCGGTATGAGACGGTAACGTTATGATTATTATTCCTTTTTTATTTAGCAAAATCCAATAAAATAATGTTCTTTGTATAAGCTTCGCGTCTATATAATAACGATTATGGTAAGCTGTGGAAAGAAAATATTAAATTAGGACTAAACTAAATAAAAGAACTAAATTTAACACAAAGTAAAACTTTTTTTTGTTTTTTCTTTTTCTCGCTAGAAATGAGAAGCAATCTCTTTCAAGCTCCATGTCAGTAGACGATGAGCTGTTGCAACATTTTGGTGGATAATTATAATACTAGTACCAACGAAAGTGTTTGTCAATACAATTTTTACGAAAAAGAATTCCATTCGGGAACAGCATACTTGAGATAAAGTCTGACCAGCGATGAGTAAAGTCCCTTCTAGACTTGTGGGATTTTATAGATAGAAGCTTTCTTTAGTTGATCGAGGACAGAATTAGCTTTTGATGATAATATTTCGACATGCATGTCCCAAATGTCAAGATCTTGTTTGTGTAAGAAGAATTGAAAAGCTGCATCCCTTAAAAAATCAAGATATAGTATTGGTGGTTGGAATATTTTTGCTTTTGTAGAAGTGTAAGATAAGGCACTTTTTATTGTTAAGACATAACCGCCAGATTGTTCCAAGATGTTGTTTGATTTTTATTGTTCTGAAGCACAACTGGAATGTCAGAGATGGAATTGGTGAAAATAACTTTGCCATCATCAGCATATTATTTCATTGGGTTGTTAACTAAGTCTGTAATGTCATTGATGAATAAAACGAACATAAGATGTCCTAAAACAAAATCTTGTAGGATACTACTAGTGACTGGTAATCAATCTGAAAAAGCAGAACCAAAAACATCTTGTTGTGTTCTGTTAGAAAGAAAAGGCTTTATTCAATTAAGTATCATATAAGAGACACCATAACCAAAACGTTTGCGGAGCATAAGATTATGAAGAGATGTATCAAACGCTTCTTTATAATATAGATATTAGACATCTACAGCCTTCTTGCCATTAAATATGAGATGTGATCTACATAAATTTGAATAGATCAGATCTCATTGAATATAAGATCTGATCTATATTGGTAATGTATATCAGGTTTTATATATAAATTTTTTGAGATAAAAGAGCAGAAAGTTAAACAATATTTTGCTCTAGGAGTTTCTAGGAGCTCTAAAAGAGCTCAATATAGAGTTCAATTGAAAAGTATTAAAATCAACATATGGCGTTAAATGGTTGGAATTAAACGTCTCAATGAAGTCTTCAGCATGCGCGTTTATGGTGGATGCAGTGTTATTAGACCATGTGGCACTGTCAAGGTTAAAGTCTCTTGTGATTAGAAGACCTGAGAAGTGTTTATTTTCCACTAATTTAGATGCAAAATTTATAGAAGCTTTAATCTGATTATTTACAAAGTCATTGCTGAGAGGTGATATATAACTAAAAGTCATTGCTGAGAGGTGATATATAACTAAAAGTCATTGCTGAGAGGTGATATATAAAACCAACTAAAAATTTTTCAGTTGGATAACAACTTAACATAGTAAATATTACATATTTACATTGAATAAATAACTAAATATAAAAAAAAAACAGCTGAAAACAAAATGTTTCGTTTTGCCCCACAAAATGGCGGCATCTAAATTGCCTAATTTCCAGACAATTTAATGAAAGAAATTAGTTATGGACATATGAAAATGATCGAATAATGTCAGATGATAATAATAACATAAAAACTTTAAATATAAAATTGTTTTACATTTTGTGAAATCAAAAATGTCTTTAAAGTAATTATAATAAGCTTCAAAATTCGTGATTTGGTTGCCATTCTCTTCACCTTTTGCCATTCTCTTCATTCTTTCGTAAGGAGATTGAGAACACGGAATTACATTTTTTCGTACCGAATGTTACAAAACATTTAAAATCGCCGATGTTCATTTCGCAAAAGCCACTTCCGAAATTTAGCATTTCGCAAGTTGACATACGAAACAAAACTATTTTGCAACATACGAAAGTAGCGGTTTCGGAAGTCGCACTTGCGAAACAAACATTTTCGCCAAACGACGTTTTGAAGTCTATAAAAAAAATTTGTTTGCCAGACTGATTTTAATTGTAAAAATTAACATCTTTAAATCCCAAAATGTTTATAATGAATTTTTATTTTCAGTAAAATAACTTATTAAATTTTTACGGTTTTATTTTTAGAAATATTGATAAAAAATAAAATTTCTTTCGAAACGAAAGTATTTCGGATCACAACATACGAAAGAATTCTTAACGGAAATAAACTTACGAAACGTGCCATAATAAATATATACAACGATGTTTTTTGAACTCATTACGTATATTAAAAATAAGAATGATGGGTAGGAATATACATGTTTTTTTTTAAAGCATATGAAATTTTTGAAACAGGTTCGAATATGCTTAAGCAAATAGTAAAAAGAGGCTCAAAAATATGCTTTAGCTTAAGCATATTTCTGATAAAATATACCTATTTCAATAATTTCTAAAAATGTGCACGTTACTAAAACTCTAGCAGATTTTAAAGATATGTAGAGTTTGATTACGCTTTTCAGAGTATAGATCATAGAAAATATTGTTTTTTAATTTTAATAAGATATAAATTAGAGTATAAGATTGTATAGTTCAATCAGTTAGATACGTGATAATTCGCCGCAGAGATCCGGGTTCGCATCCCGCAGCCGTTGTAACTTTTGTTCATCAACCTCTTTTTACTTAAGATAGCATTTTTTGACCTCCATGTTCTATATTACAGATCTTTCGTCGCCTTCACAATAGTGACAACCTCTCTTCTGTTAGTTATTCTTTTAAGATTGAGTTCATTGTGCTTAATTCAACACGTTTCCCTTGCTTTACTAAGTTCTACTTAAATTATGATGAAATGTACGTAAAACAATTTTTTCAAATAATATAATTCATTTTGCTTTAAATCTTTTGCTTTTTGTACTAGACATCTGTCCTAAATACTTTGTAATAATTTCTAGCTAACTCTGAGTCTAATATAACCATTTCTGAATATAATTTCCCTGAGGCTCCTACAGCCTATTGTGTTCCATTAAAAGTAACTAGTTTTTGAGTCCAGATATTAATTATAAGCATCTAAAGGTTCACATTACTATTCATTTTCCTGATATATAGAATCCTATTTGCATACGTATCTCTTTCTGTAAATTCTGTTTTATATAGTTTCAAATTATATATTAAATAAATATTACTATTCTCTTAGTTGAATGAACGTATAGCTCATTCAGTTAAGACATTTGGCCGCGTAGACCCAGGTTCACATCCCGCTGTTTCACATATATTTCTTCTCTTTTTACTCTTTCTGATATCATTTACCTTTAGAGAGATCTCTCGTTCTTTATAATAAAGTATTTAATTGTTTATCACACATCCTCTTTATACTTTTTAAAAAGAAATGCATACTGTTTATCTATTCATTGAGAGTCCAACTTAACGGGATTTTACTGTATATATAAGTATATGTATATATATATATATATATATATATATATATATATATATATATATATATATATATATATATATATATATATATGAATATATATATATAAATATATAAATATATATATATATATATATATATATATATATATATATATATATATATATATATATATATATATATATATATATATATATATATATATATATATATATATATATATTAGGTATATTTGTATAAACATTTGAAGAATCATTTGACAACATTTTTTTATAATTTTATTATTTATTATTTAAACTGTTAACAGTTAATATCTTAAATATATCGTAACATAAAATCTTTTGCGTCTTTTTCGTAACTACACATTCCGGAATGCTTTTTCCGTAAGGAACTATTTCGTAAGTATTCTTACGAAATAATTTGTTTCGCAAGTTTTCTTTCGCAATGCTTTATTACGGAATTTTATTTATTTATATTTTCGTATAGCGCGTTACGGAATGTGCATTTTCGCATGTGCAACTTCCGTAATAACAATTCTATTACGGTAGATAAAGATGCGAAATTTTCGCAAGTTTTGTTTTTCGGCGAACAACCCTACTTTAAACCCGATAAAAGGTGAAACAAATGCATAAAGAACAACTAAGTGCAACAGTACACTTAGAAAATTATTTCTAGCAGTTGTTATACATGATACTTATTGCGTAAGCAGAATAACTTACCAAATTTTAACCAGTATTTATTCTAAATTATTGGTTCTTGTGGGCTTAAATACCATTAAAACTATTACATAAAAATTAAAAAGTTAAGGAAATTAAAAATAGTTTTAAAAGTGTTTTTAAATAACGACAAACGTTAGAGCGTATACGCAAAATAAAGACTAATCAACTTAATTTATTTTTTTACTCTTTTTTAGTTTCTGCCCATATTTATGGTATTAAAAAAACTTTTTTTAAATAAACCACACAAAGTTATTCATTATTTACAATGTATTGATACTTTCAAAATATGGGTTACGGGTACCCTCCTTTTTTTATTGATATTTTTCTTTTATTAATAATATAGTCTTTTTACTACTATTTATTATTATATTATTAATTTTACGAGAAAATATTAATTTCACACAAAACAGATATTTTCGTTTAAACTTTCTGAACTTTTTATTTTTATTTTGTAAATTTGTAACTATATCACTGCATATATTTAAGAATAATCTAAATGCTAGAAAAATCTGGAAATAACGTATATAATAAAGTAAATAATGTCAAAAATAATTTTATTAATAATACATTTAACTTTTTGTTGTACATATTATATGTAATGTGGTGAGTCTAACACCTGTAGATGTTAAAACTTTGACAGCTTTTGCAAAAGTTTTTTTTTTTAATTGTTTATAATTTATATTTTTATTTTGTTTATCTCTTCTCTTAAATTATCCATTTCACAGTGGGCCAGAAATCACTTTTAACGGACAAAACTAATAACTCGTTATATTAAAAAGAATTAAGAACCATTTTTGCACTGTTTAGTAATTTGAGGATTGCGGTTTTAATGGTGACATTATTTTAACTTCGGGTAGCTATGGATACCTAAATTGCTTAGCAACCACATTTTATTACGTTAACAAATATAAAGTAGAAAAAGTAATAACTTTATTGGATTTCTCCCACAATTACCTCATTGAGTATTGTGATACTACAAATGTAGTGGTACCATGAACTTTTTATTTGGTTGATAGTAACACCTAAAATGCCTGACGCTTCATTTTGTATAATTACTAGCTTAAGTAATTTTTCTCTTAGCATCAATGTTATAACTAGAATAATATTAACGTGGCAGTTTCAAAAATTCAACATATTCCCAATTATTAATTTTAAGTATTTTTATGCAAGGCCTTGAGAAGAAACCCTTGGTTTTAACCTTTTTGTGTATATAAAATATTAGGATTAGCTAACTTCAGGTTTTCTTGTACTATATATAAATAAATATCAATATTTTTCATGTTTTAGCTACATATAAATATAAAATTTATTTACAAAAATTTACAAATTTTAGAATGTTTAAGCTATAAAATGGTATATGATAATATAATTTTTGATAATGTATTTTTTTTACTTTTGTCCACCACCTGGCCCACTGTGCCTAGTTTAAAATTTGAATTAGGATAAATAATAGACAATACAAAACAAATTCTTAACAATACTAAGGATAAAAACACTTAATAAAAAATTATAATAACAGCAGCTGTAAATAAACAACAGCGAAATAAATAAATTTCAAAATAGCTATTAAATTACTAGTTTGAAATTTATTTACTTAAAATTGTTTATTAAAATAAAAATAAATTTTAAAGTATACTTTGAAATTTATTTACTTCGCTTTTCCTAAACATTTTGGAGGTTTTCAAGTCTCTACAGATAGTAGCGCAAAAAACTTAGAGATACACTGCCTAATTGCATGATTACCTTACACAGAAATATTTTAAGTATTTTTATAAATAAAAATAAAAATGAAAATAAAAAAAAATCTAGTTGATTTATTAGCACTCTCTTGCATGTTATATCTAGATAATATATATATATATATATATATATATATATATATATATATATATATATATATATATATATATATATATATATATATATATATATATATATATATATGTATATATATATATATCTTATACTGCTGAGTTAGGTGAGCTTGATGATGTCATACTCACCTAACGTCAAATAGCCTGCTGCCGGGGGCTTCAGTACATACATTGACTGACAAATAGCCTGACTCGCAGTAGAGTGCTGCTACATCGACTAAGGGTTTGGTATGGGTCAGCAACCTTTTCATTCATTATTCTTCGTTTTCCCTCATCGTTTTCTAAAAACGCTCACTTAATTTAGGCTAGCAAAATAAGTGAGCAATTGCGCATATAAATATGCTATAGTAGATATGTATATATATATATATATATATATGTATATATATATATGTATATATATATATATATATATATATATATATATATATATATATATATAAATATATATATATATATATATATATATATATACATATATATATATATATATATATATATATATATATATATATATATATATATATATATATATATATATATATATATATATATATATATATATATATATATATATATATATATATATATATATATATATATATATATATATACAGTGTATATATGGGGTGGAGCGATTTTCATAGAAAAAAAAAAAAATTTAAAAATCAATATTCCTGAGACAGGAATCGATGTCTATTAATTATAAGATGTAAGTAAAAAAATATTTTTTGGTTTTGATAAGATCTTGAGGTTCCTCTTTGGATTCTAAATCCTTGACGGATCCTAATATTTTTGAATTTTTTTTTTTCTAAACTATATCAACCTTGGACTCAAAAAAAGCAGAAAAAAAGGCTTGTTTTATCAATAATAATTTTATTTAAAATAATTTTTTAGTGAAAATAATATTTGCAAAAACAAATATTATATTCAAAATAAGCGTATTATTCTGCTTCTTTTGAGTACCAGGTTAATATAGTTTAGAAGAAAAAAAATTTCAACAATATTAGGATCTGTCATAAATTTAGAATGCAAAGAGAAACCTATAAAACTCATTTATATTAAAAAAAAAAAAAAAAGTAAGGCTCTTTTTTCACCAAAAGACATCGATTCGAAGCTCAGGCTAATCAAATTTCGAAAATTTTTATACACACACACACATATATATATATATATATATATATATATATATATATATATATATATATATATATATATATATATATATATATATATATATATATATATATATATATATATATATATATATATATATATATATATATATATATATATATATATGTATATATATATATATATATATATATATATTCAAATTTCACAGAAAAATCTGATAATGATTTTTGTTGGTATATGAGGAGCCCATTTGCAAAACGCACTAAGAAAAGAGTAAATTGATTTTGAAAAGTTATAGAAAATTCCTTTCGCCTAATTTTGGGACAAAAAAGCTTTCAATTAGTCTAACATTTAAATATATAATAGAATTCAGCCCCCAGCGGACATATCTTATTAAAAGTTATGTTCTAAATGTATTTTAAATATCTTTTAAACGTCTTCTTAACATTCTAACGTAAAGAACGTTTAAAAGACGTTTAAAAAACGTTTAAAAGACATTTAGAACGTAACTTTAAAAAAAAAATGCCCGAAGGGAGTATATAAAATGTGGGGAAAATTTTGCAGATCCTTTAATATGATTTTTAAATAATAAGAATGATTATGATCTTTAAATGATAAGGTTGGGTTTTTTAATTTTAAAAACTGACTAAAAAATTAATTGATTTATTGGTTTCACGGTTAAAATCAAACTATCATATTATACATTATAATAAGTTGTCTTTTTTTTTTGTTGATATATAATTACTTATTACATAATGATAATAGTTCAGTTCAAGTTAGCTTTCACATATGTAAAAGCTAACTTAATTAAATCTTTCTTATATTCTTTATTGTACATTCTATAAATCTTATTTATATAAATATTTTTTGTTTTTTGCAGAGACCATGTTCAAGTATGCTGAGAATAAAATAGAAAATTGCATTGGAGTTATCCTGAAAACAGCGCCTGATAGAAATGACGTTGGCAAACTTGAAAAACTATACCACAATGAGAGTTTTTATGATATTTTCTAGATCTGTAATTTGAAATATTAATAAAAATTATAATCTTGTGTATACTTTTAATTTTGTGTTTTAATTCTTTTAATTAGTAAGGCACACAGGTTGCCGTTTCTGTTATGATTACTGAATGTTAATTTTTGTCCATAAAATCCTACAAATTTTGCTATTGCTGAAATTTACTCATTGCATAACAAATGTCTTTTAAACGTTCAAAAAACGTTCAAAATGTCTTTTGAACGTTTAAAAGACGTCTTTTCTAGACCAATTTTGTATAACTGTACTTGAACTGAAAGTCTTATTTAAGTCATTTTACACCGTCTTTAGAACGTCCTAAAACGACGTCTTTGAGCGTCTAATCTAGAACCAGTTAAAAGCACGTCCGAGACGTTCCGTCTAAACGTTCATAATGCGTTTTTGTAAGTCTCCGTGCCCGCTGGGCTGTTATAAATTATTCATTTTAGGTATTTAAAATGTTTAAAAAGTTAGACTCATAAATAAATCATAAATAAAAGTCAAAATAATTTGTAAAACTTCTTCAATACATGTTATATAAAAAAAAAACGCTTTTTGATTCATATGTTTTTTTTATAATATTAATCCTTTTTTGGTATTCGGTGCTATTACTGCAACTAGTTTCAAGTTATATTTTTTATATTTTTTTTGGAGCATGAGTATACATTTGTAATGGTTGTTGAAGTTTGATTTTTTATTGGTGATTTGCCCATGATGATGAAGTTAAAGTTATAAGTTGTTTTTTTTTTCCTTTTCTGTTTTTGGATTTTTTGTTTAAATCTTTTTACCGTTAAATTGTACATTCTTTTGTGTTGTTAAATTGTACATGCTAAAGGTATAACTAAAAACTAGTATACTATTTTAAACTTTTAACAAATCACGATAATATAGAACATTTATTGGAAAATTTTTATTTTACAAAAAATTTGTTAATAAACTCAATAGTAATGTAAAATTGAAAACGTCTTTTAAATAATGGATGGCATATTACTGAACCTATATTTGTTATTACTAAATTAGCAGAATACGGCATTTTTAGTTAATCAAACAAAAACTTTGGACTTTTTTATATTTACATCTAGTTAAAACATGAACTATAATTCTTTAACAGTTATTTCGATTAACTGAATTTTTAATATCTTGTACTTTTGATCGACTAATTTTTTTGTCGACTTTGAAAAGTTTTTTTCGGTATGTGTTTTGACTTTGAAAAGTTTTTTCCATTTTGTTTATATTTTTGATGGCTCAAATTCCAAATTTTTGAAAGAGTCTCCGTTTAAATAAAAGAGTATCAGCATTAGCCAAACCATTTGCACGATTTTTGAAAAAAGTTTCAAAATACCTACAAGTTGGTTGAAACAAAAAACTTTAACTAAAACTTCAAATAAAAATTTCATTTTATAATTATTATATAAATTAAATTTTCTTAAACCAATTTTTTTACCAGGCAACTTACATTTATTACATGGCAACTTACAAACATGACTTTTAGCGTTTTCGTCAAACGTTGTTATAAAAGGACAGGAGCATTACTATTTTAGTTTGTTTAATAATATCTGTTTATTTACTGTTATAAATTATTCATTTTAGGCATTTAAAATGATCAAAAAGTTAGACACATAAATAAATTATAAGTTAAACTCAAAATGATTTTTAAAACTTCTTCAATACATGTTATATTAAAAAAATCGCTTATTGATACATATGTTCTTTTATAATATTAATGCTTGTTTGGTATTCAGTGGTAATACTGCAACTAATTTTAAATTATGTTTTTTATATATTAGTTCGAGCATGGGTATACATTTGTAAATATTGTTTAAGTATTTTTTTGTTTGTTGGCGATTTGCCCATAATAAAGAAGTTAAAGTTACTAAATATATATATATATATATATATATATATATATATATATATATATATATATATATATATATATATATATATATATATATATATATATATATATATATATATATATATATATTTGTTTCATTCATTTTAGTGTTGTTAAATCGTACATAGGTGAGACTTAAAACTAGTCATAGTCCCCCCTAAACTCGACAAAACATCTTCTATTTTACAAAAGTTTTGTTAATAAATTCAATTGTAATGCAAAATTCAAGTTTTCTTTTAAATTATCGATGATCAATAACTGAACCTAAATTTTTTTATTTCTAAAATAATAGAAAATGACATTTTTGATTTATCAACTGAAAATTTTGAATTTTCAAAGTTTTCTGTTTTAATCAAAATAAATATAAGACTTTTTCATTAATCCGTTACTTTTGATTGGCTAATTTTTTTTTTTTTTACTTTAAAAACTACGTCTTTTCCAGCATTTGTTTTGAATAGATTTAGGCCTCAATAGGGCATCTGAAAATTATTTTCATTTTATAAGTTTTTGCTTCTTGTTTTTGTAGACCAATTTAGTAGGTTGATGTTTTTTGAATATTTCATTATGCGACACAATATAATATATCAGATTAAGATCTTTCTGAATTTCAAAACATATAGACATAAATTTATTTAAAAAAAATATTTTGTAGTTTTAAAAGTAACTTGTTTTGAAAACATTTTAAGCTACTTTAAAAACACTTAAGCTACTTTAAATGCGTGTTCAATACGCATTATTTACGTCTTGTGATGATTGGATCAATTTGTTCTAATTTGCGCCAATCAGATCAATTCTCATAATGACTATTATAAAATGTCGAAATTTTTCTGATGATTTTTTGCTATGTATGTAAAAATTATTAAAAGTAAATATATATATATATATATATATATATATATATATATATATATATATATATATATATATATATATATATATATATATATATATATATATATATATATATATATATATATACATATATACATATATATATATATATATATATATATATATATATATATATATATATATATATATATATATATATATATATATATATATATATATATATATATATATATATATATATATAGGTATTTCAAAATATGTAGCGTACGCTACATATTTTGAAATACCTATGGATAATCAAAACAAACAGTGTGGTATAAGAAATCTTTTAAGCTACTCTAGTAAAATGGTTACAAGGAAAAAGAAAGGCAATCTCTTTTTCCGTTCCCAGAGAGTATGGAGAGAGCCGAAGAACCATCACAATGATTGTTACTTTTGTATGATTTATAATACAAAGTATAGAAAAGATAAAATAAAGTGTAGTGGAACTACAGCCAGGATTTTTAAATGTTCTCAAGCAATCTCTAGTAGATTCTAAAAAAGTCTTATTACGTCTCAAAATCCTCTTACGCCCAATTCATATTAAACTAGAATACGTATAACAGTTTGTAAATTTTGAATGACAAGTTTTACAAGAAATCTATTTAATTTTGTCATTGCTATTAGAGAAAAATAATAAAAGTTGTATGTTTATGGACCCATACAAAAGCAATTTTAAAGTCAGAGAAACTCAAGCAATCACAAAGTTTTTTTAAAAAAAAAATTGGTGTTTATTTAATGCGGTTCGTGGATTTCTAAAAAAAATTGCAATGACTCTAATTACAAAAAACCTGTTGAAAAGTTCAACAAACTGGGTTACCTTATATTCATAAATGTTCGTCTGTTGCGTGCACACTTAGATTTTTTATCCAAAACATGAGCAAGTGAGAACCATGGTGAAAAAATCAGAGTAATTCATCAGGATTCATCAGCAAAAGCGGAATGATGATATTAAATAATATGAGTTACTGCTATGATTGGAGATTATATATAATCTCTAGCCAGATGAAAGCATGCACACAAAAATATTTCAGCCATTAAAGCATTTCTATTATTTTTAGAAAACAGTTTGAATAAATTATTGTAATTGTAAGTTTAAAAAAATTTACAGTAAAAAATATTATTATTTCTGTTTTTTTCCTCACTAATTTCTTACTTCCTAAATACTTTTCGATATATGAAAAAGTGCTAAATACTTTGTAATTATCTAAACAGTAGATTGATAAAACTGTTTTAAAATCAAGAAAATATTAAATTAGCCTTAAAATGTTAGTTTTATTTGTGTGTATTAAATTTGTGTGTAAATACATATAACAAATTTATGTTTAAAATAATCAACATAAATACTTTCTCAAAAAAATCTTTCATGCTAATGAAATATGACATACTAACAAAACTATGAACAAATAAAAGTAAAATAGAAAAAAAAAAAAGTACTTTCAGATAACAGTTTTGTTGTAATTATAGTATAACTTAATTTAGTCAGGACACTCAAAATGTCTAGTGATCTTCAGAAATCATATAAAAAGGCGGTTTTCTGTTACTAGCATTACAGATGACGTTTTGGAAGTTCAAAATCTATTTCTTTGGTAGTCTAGGGCTTTACCCGACTCGCAATGGGACATTGACATAATTACGACCCACAATGGGATAGAACAGCTTAAAAACTATTTTAAAATGTTTAATTTTTTCAGTTTTGGGTCTTTAAGTTTAGTATTTATTTTATTTTTATCAATAATAATTTTTTTAAAACACTTGTTTAATTGATTTAAACATGAACATTTTTTATTCATTTCATATTCCACTAATCCGCCCCACTTTTAAATACACTTTCCATAAACAGGATATTTTCAACACGATTATAATTCCTTTTACATTATATTTGAATTGAGTCAGAAATGATTCATTTTAAATAAAACTATAAATTTGATCGGTTTTGTTTAAAACTTAATAAAACGACAAATTTTAAGTTAATATTTAAATGAGTCTTGTTTTTTTCATTGTCTCAAGTTTTTATATTCAATTTACTATTGTCATTTTAAAAACCGTCAATATGTATATATATATATATACATATATATATATATATATATATATATATATATATATATATATATATATATATATATATATATATATATATATATATATATATATATATATATATATATATATATATATATATATATATATATTTTAATTGCATCTGTTGATGTGGCTCAAGTAATTTTTTTTTTTACATACTTTTCTAAATTTGCTTTCACATTTTGGACAATTAGTAGATTCTTTCGTAGTTTTGAGATTTCTTCAGCTCTTAAATTTTTTTTACCTTTTGAAAAGATATCAATCTAATATAAAAACATTCTTTAAAAATTTAATATTTTGAAAATTTTTAAAGACACAATTAAAAAACAGTAAAAAAAATTTCTTTGACTCTTATCGTCCTAGTGTGAATCCTAACAACGCGCAATGACACCTAAATCAAAATTAACCAAAAGCTGTTAAAAACAGAATCTAAACGGTTATTATTAGTTATAGGTTTTAACATTATACATTTTATATTAGCTCAAAAAAAATTAAAGTTAGAAAAAGTTTTTTTTTTTTAATTTCGGTTTTTGTAATCCGTATTATACATTTGTAATACATATTATAGAGGAAATGCGGGTAAAATGGAACAAAGGTTTAAACTAAACAACTTTATTTTTGTTTTCTAAACAACTTTGTTCTGTTTTGCATTTGATTTGATTTTTCAGATGTGTTTACAAATATTGTTAATTAAACATTTTCGAAAATATGTTAAAACATTTGAAAACAAATTTAAAAACTTTAAAGAATTTTTTAATTGTTCAAATCATGGTATAATTTTTTAATAATAAGTTTTGTGTTAATGCACAAAAAAAGTACTGTCTGGTGGTCAGACAATATAAAGTTCTGGCTTTTTGAGATCTAGGTCAATATAGTTTTGGTTTAAATTTAATGTGTGTGATTTATGGAATCCTTTGAGTTAACTAGGGTCACTGGGTTTGACCTTTCTGAGGTTACTAAAGTTCAACTATTTTTTTTAATGAATACTGGGGATACCAAAAAGATACCAAACATATATATATATATATATATATATATATATATATATATATATATATATATATATATATATATATATATATTTAATATTTATATATATAAATATATATATACTAATTATATATATATATATATATATATATATGTTTGGTATCTTTTTGGTATCCCCAGTATTCATTAAAAAAAATAGTTGAACTTTAGTATATATTTAATATTTATATATATAAATATATATATACTAATTATATATATATATATATATATATATATATATATATATATATATATATATATATATATATATATATATATGTATATATATATATATATATATATATATATATATATATATATATATAATTTATGTTTTATAAAAAAAGTATATATATATATATATATATATATATATATATATATATATATATATATATATATATATATATATATTTATATATTTGTGTGTATGTGTGTGTGTATGTAAAAACTCTCGAAAAATACAGCTTCCTGATAAAGCTACTGATGGATAAACAACTTGTTAAAGAGAAAACAAGATTTTTTTACTAATTTATTGCTATATTCATTAAGAACATTGAGCACTTTTTTTATAAAACATAAATTATATATATATATATATATATATATATATATATATATATATATATATATATATATACATATACAAGTGTGTATAACGTGTTTTCTGTTCATAACAAATTCCGTGTTTACTTAAGTGCGTCTATGTAGAATAAGAAATATAAAGAATAGAAATAAAGGTATATGAATACACGCTTTATAAAAAGTTATTAATTTAAATATTGGGAATATGCACTGAATATGAGCGTTTTGTATTGAGACTCATAATTTGGCAGGTAAATATCCAATCTGGCTGAAACAAGTTTTACATAAAAGCTAAAATCCTAGACTGTAAATGTCAGTTCAATTTCAACTTCCCGAGTTTAAAGACGTTTTTATCCAAAATTTTACACATGGTTGAGTTCATCCTTGTGCAGAGAAAAAGTATAAAGATACCAAATTGGAGGCATTATTTGATGAATATCCATGCCAGACACAGTAAGAGCTTGCGTAAGTATTAGTACTTGATCAATTACCAGTTCCTAGGCGCTTGAAACAACTGGGAATGATTCAAAAGCAAGAAAAATGGGTGCCGTATGAGTTGAATCCGCGGGACATCGAAAGACAATTTTTTATCTGCAAACAGGTTCTCGCGCAACAAAAAAGAAAAAGTTTTTTGCATCAAATTGTTACTGGTGATAAAAAATGGATACGTTACGACAACCCTAAACGCAGAAAAGCTAAGGTCAATCTTGGCAAGGCATTATTATCGACAGAGAAACCAAATATTTGGTACCAGCTCGTGATACCAGCTCGGAGTAATATATTATGAGCCGCTTAAACTAAACAAGACAATTACAGCAGACATTTAAGAACGACGAATGATCAAGCTGAGCCAAGCATTGAAGGATAAAAAGCTGCAATATACCGAAAGACGTGACAAGTTTATTCATTAACATGACAACGTACAATCCCATGTTGTAAATTTTTTGAAAATCTACCTGGAGAACCTCAAATGAGACGTCTTACGCAACCACCCATATTCATCAGACATTGGCCTCTCTGACTAACATTTTTTCCGGTCGATGACCCATTGCCTGACTGAGTAGCAATTTTTTTCTTATGATAATACCAAAAATTGGATCGATGACTTGATTGCTTCAAAAGGCCAAAACTTTTTCTTTATTTCTTTTTTACCTCTGCAAGATCGAGAAAACTACTACAGTTGGGGAGGCTACTTTTTTGTGGTCACATCCCTTTCTTAACTCTTTAACTCCAAAACAAGGTTTTAACTAAAAAACAAGGTTGCTGCGCGGAAAAAAAGTTGACCGTGATACTACCAGAGACGTGGGGATTGAACTTGGAACTTTTCGCTTATTTAGTGGGCGCACTACCACTACACCGCTACTGCATTAACCTGAAAGATGGGAGGAGGTCGTAGCTGCCGAAGGACAGTATTTTGTATGATCTGAGTTTGATAATCTTCTCAAAATAAACTGCTGATTTTTATAAAATCACTTTCAATTCATACTCATAATACTTTTTTTAAATATACAATATCAGATATGAAAGGTGAAATATTATTTTCTATAAGTAAAAAGACAGCCCAGAAAAATTGTAAACCATATAAAGTTATTTCGCACGTAAATATTGTCTTGCTAAACCTGAGATAATGGGTACCACTACATCAATAGATATACACATACATAATTTATAAAATTTTATATCATACTGGTTTGATATAAAGTTTTAACTTATTTGTTAGTACTAGCTATGTTTATTTATTAGTTATATTTAGTTAGTATTAACTTAGTTATAAATATTTAGTATTAACTAATTAGTAAATAATTAGTATTAACTTAGTTATAAATATTTAATATTAACTAAATAATTAGTAAATAATTAGTATTAACTTAGTTATAAATATTTAGTATTAACTAGCTAGTAAATAATTAGTATTAACTTAGTTTTAAATATTTAATATTAACTAAATAGTTAGTATTAACTTAGTTATAAATATTTAGAACTAACTAAATAAATAGTAAATAATTAGTATTAACTTTGTTATAAATGTTTAATATTAACTAAATAATTAGTATTAACTTAGTTCTAAATTGAATTGGTGAATGTTAAAAGGGTGGAAGTCCAAAATTAAAAACTTTCGGGAAACTAAAATAAACATTTCCCCCTGTAGTAAACTTTTGTTAATGGTTTAATAATTTTTTTTTAAGGTGAAAAACATTATTCTCTTCAAAATAAAAGATTATAAAACCATTGACAAAAAATTACTATGGGGACAATGCAGTTTATTTAGTTACCTGAAAGTTTTCATAGTTGGACTTTTTTTAACATTTACCGATTCAATTAAGTTAGTACTAACTTTTGTTAATACTAACAAACGATTACTTTTTATAAAGTGACAGCTATAACAACCAATTGACCAGCATAAACCTCACCTGTATGTGAGTTAAAAGAAGAAACTAATGTTAAGGAAACATTAGATATAAAAATCCTAAATTTAGAATTCAATGATCACTTTGATGAATATACACCTTTTCTTTAATATACCCAGATCTGCTTAAAAAACATTAGATTTGAATAAATTCAAGCATTAATCAAAAAAGAAACATTTATGGAAATTGAAGTGGTTGTTGTTAAACTTGCTCTTTGTACAGACCAAATGAAGTCGGAACTAATATTATTACTGATGTGATGTCAATTAGTCTCGCAATCATATTTGTATGTAGTTGACAATTTAAAAAAAGATTTTAAAACAAAATAACAAAACGGTACGAAAAATTTAGTTACTCGGTATAGTTAAGGCAGTTTTAAAACATTACAGCTCCAGTATGATATAATTTTGATCACAACATATTAACGATAAATGGGCAGGTCTTTGAATTATGAAAAGGCAATAAAAAATTTTGCCGTAACATAACGTCAGCCCAGAACCAAGAGGTCGTATGTTCATTTTTATTGCTTCCAAGAAAATCAAGTTTTAAAATTTATTTTGTATAACTTTTTGCCAGAATGTCCGACTAATTTTTAAAATATTTTCAAAATTTTTATCATTCTTGAGACTAGATTTATCGGACACAATGATGCCCGATAAATCTAGTCTCAAGAATGATGCAACTTAAATGTGGACATCCGGCCTCTTGGTTCTCGGCTAACAATAAAATAAAAATGTTTGTAGCGAGAAAACCCAAACCTAAGATTTTTTTTTTCTTTTTATAATGTTCAAAGATATTATAAAAACCTGAAACAAAATAAGTTATAACACCTAAAGCTAGTCGATACTTTGTTCCAGTGAGCAAATCCAGGTTTTGCGATTTTTGTAAAATCAAGACCTGAATTATTTAAATTTATATAAACCATTTATACTCATTTTCTTATAATAATTTGTGATAGATAAATAATTTAATATGTTTATTATATTAAACTATTATTTTTAATATATTATAGCAAAATTTGTTTAACTTATTACTATTAAAAACGAATTCAATATTCAAGTACTTATTATATTCGGGTCAGAATTTTATAAAAAAACCCAAAACCTGGATTTGCTCATATGGAATTTAGTTTCAACCTCTAAAGCTTTTGTTTGAGCATAATACGCTGACAATCATGCTAATTTCAAATAAAAGGATAAGCATAGTTTAAGAATTTTAGCATTAAAATCAACATACTTCACTGAGTGGTTTTCTTTTAAATAGAAACTTAAATTGGTCAAAAAAGTTAATGAGTTGCATGCTAAAACTAATTTTACCTACTATTATTATTATTATTATTATTATTTTTTATCATAATTATTACTATCGACCATTAATCTTGTCCCGAAAATTAAAAATATACTAAAAGTTTATCACACAATCAAAAACACGACAAAGTGCAATGGCTAAAACAAAGTGAGCTTAAAAAAATTTTTTAAAAAAATTTTTTTTTTAGTTATATCTGACAAAAATGTCATAAGATTTATTTTAAACAGAAAAATTTTCTCATAGATAAAAAGATTAAGAAGTCTTAAAAATTTATTAAGTCATAATAATACACAATAATAGACAAATAAATAAACAATAAAGGATAAATAAATACACAATAATAGATAAATAAAGGTCTTAACATATCAACAATTGAAACGGTGTTATAATACCGTTCCGCCCAAATATAAAACATTGGTGCTATACATAACAATTTATCATAATCAAAAAGCTACCATTATATCATTAGAATATTAAATCTATTTATCTAATCTGTTCTCTTTGGGTTTTTTAATTATACTAGAATGATTTTTAAGAATGATTTTATAATATTATGGTTATTACTGATTTATTAAAATACTCGATGTAAAACTTATGTTTTCTCTCGGTTATACAAAATAAGTTAGTGAACAAAAAATGATGAAAAATTTTCAAATCTGTTTCCTTGCTTCGCTGTTAAAGTTTTCTTTAACATTTTCTTATGTGCCAAGGAATTTTAACGGTACAACTCCAAACATAAAAGAAATCATTATAGGACGTTGCAACCAATTCCAACAAGTGAGTTCTCAAAACAAAAATCCAGCATTGTTTGTTAACGTTGATTGTCAGCAATTTTGGAGTTTGTTTAATAGTAGTTTTGCATTTAAAGATTCTTGCAACTATGGTGAAATAAATGAAAGCAGTTACGATTTGTTATTCAATCTTACAAAAAGTGACAGTTTATTAAAAGATCAGGTATTCTTTACATATATAATACGTATTTTAAGTATGCTTAACATATAATTTTATTATATATATATATATATATATATATATATATATATATATATATATATATATATATATGTGTGTGTGTGTGTGTGTGTGTGTGTGTGTGTGTGTGTGTGTGTGTGTGTGTGTGTGTGTGTGTGTGTGTGTGTGTGTGTGTGTGTGTGTGTGCGTATCAATTATTTTTTAGATTTTTTATTTTCAAAAATGATGGAGGGAGTTTGCGTTTTTAAACGACTTTAAGAGGATTTCAAATCTACGATCTACGGATTAAAAAAAAGTTTAACGATGACTCGCTGGGTGGGTCTGTTATATTTTAAACAAAAAAATGTCTAAAGTATAATAAACTCAAGGAAAAAGTGTTTAAGATATGACGAATTAAAAAACTATTGTAATTTAAAAAATAACTTTTTTGAAAAATTTTTCTCAAAGTCATAATGTTGAGTTTTTGTCGATGATGTTTTTTAAAAAAATTAAGGATTCGAAGGATACGACTTTTTATAAAGAAAAAAAGACTAATATATAACTAATTGGAAGGAATAATAAACTTATTTATTTTAGTTTTCAATATTAGTTTTAGAATTTAATAAAAGCATAAAAGAGTTAGCCTCATACCATCAAGTTTCCTGTTAATGCCCTAAATGCAAAATCGGACTAATTTTTCTAAAAACAACTTTCGCAAACTCACTTTATGTTAGCTTAACTATGACTCTTTTAACCAAATATAAAACTTTCTTTAAAATCATAAAATAAATTGTAAATTTACTAAAGATTTTACAATTTTTTATTTATTTATTGTAATGTTATTCTTTATTAGTTATAGTTTAATCATTTTAAAAAAGCTCTCTCAAAAACGCAGACCCAGCTAAACATCACATTTAATTTTTTATTGCTGATTTAAAATCTCTTACGTTTTTGAAATTAAAAGTACATTATTTGACTCACCCGTTATATATATATATATATATATATATATATATATATATATATATATATATATATATATATATATATATATAGTATATATATATATATATATATATATATATATATATATATATATATATATATATATATATATATATATATATATATATATATATATATATATATATATATATATATATATATATATATATATATATATATATATATATATATATATATATATATATAGATATATATATATATATATATATATATATATATATATATATATATATATATATATATATATATATATATATATATATATATATATATATATATATATATATATATATATAGATATAGATATATATATAGATATATATATCTATATATCTATATAGACGCCGTATAGACGTCTCGCGGACGCCTGTGCCCGCTGGGGTTCAAAAATTATGACCATACCCAGTGGGAACGCATTGTCCAGAGAACGTACGCCGGACGTCTAATGGACGCCCAGACATCCGTAAGACATCCGACTGACGTTATCAAATAAAAGCCATAAAAAATAAACATCACATTATTGCTGAAACCCTAAAAATCTACATAAATCTATTTTCAAAAAGTTCAAATTAAAATAAGGAGGACTCCTACGTTCTAGAACATAAAGAGCTCGCAAAAAAATTTTCGACAACATCAAGGGTCGATGTTATAAAATCTTTTACCGGCGTAAAATGGTACCGGCGGAAATTTTACTATAGGAATTTTTACAGCCGTAAATTGAAAGTTATTGTAACATTGAATTGAAAATGTTTTTCTATTCAACATTATGAAACTTTTCCGCATCAAGTTTTGTAGATATCTATGCTCTAAATTTATTCTTATAAATTTATTGTTCGGATTAATAACATTCTTAAGACATAAAAGGCTGTTTTTATGTTTTAAGAATGTTATTAATCTGAGTTGAAATCTTTAACTCAAAAACAAAATATTTTTGAGTTGAAGATTCGAAAACATCAAAGTTAACAAATTAAAGGTTTTAAATCCAGTTTTGTCATGGACTTGCACTGTTCCGATTCTGATGAAGAACAGTTTGTTGCTTCAGAATATTTAGCAAATCAGAGACAACCAAGAGAGGTAAAACTATTCAAATAGTATTTAAACTGTTAAGAATAACCAATACTATCTTCTGTAAGCTTAGGAAACAAATGGTCTATAGAAATAGAGGCTTCTTTAGACTACCTATTGCGATTCAATACAATATTTTATTGACTTTTTGTAGTTGAATTCAAAGACTATTTGTTTCAAAATTCTATAGAAAATTGTGTTCATTTAAATATAGAAAATCTTTAGTAACTTTGTAAAGTTGTTATTAGAAGGAAAAATAAAAAAAATTGCGTAAGAAAACTTTTTAAAAAAATTACTTTAAATATTAAATAATTTTAAAATTATTCAGAAATTCATTATGTAAATTCTTTTGATACTTTCTGCTTAGAATTTTATCAAAAATATGTTTTGACGTGTTTCCGTACCATAAAAAGTATGAGAAACCTTAAAAACATGTTGTAAATGATCTAGAACACTTTCTGAATAGGAAGAAAAACCTTCGATGGATTTTTTTGCTGCTTTATCTGACTTTATGAAAATTATTTGAGCTTATACATTATTTGAGCATCAACGTTAATTTCTAGAATTTTATTAATTTGATCTATAGTTAGACCACTTTTTTTCAAATTTAATGAGGCAATCACAAACGCTGTTGCGTAATAACGAATAAAATGCTATTTGTAATATCTAAGTGAAAAAATTATACTATGCAACAACAACAAAAAAAGGAGTGGTTTTATATCCATAGAAGCGACAACAGAATGTTACTCGAGAAAAAACTTGCATAAAATTATCAGAAAAAGTTAAAATCAAATTATAACGAACAACATCCGCAGCTTCATTACACTGCTCAGCAGGTAAAATGAATTCCCTCTCAGCAGGTAAAATGAAAGTGTCAAATTTATTTTACTATGATGCTGTTTTGACCATGTTCGGAGTAACCTCGCGTTCGCCATTACGCTACTCTTCCTTAGTAATAAAGAGAAAATATTTCAGTTCAGAAAGATTAGTTAGTAGAAAATAGTTCAGTTCAGCTCAGAAAGATTAAAAAATATTAAAACACAACTAAAAAGAGAAAAAAAAAAGATAAATAGAAGCTCAGAGTTAGGTTTATAAATAATAAGTTCAAGAAAGGTATAAGATTTATAAGCAATGTTTTTCTAAAAAATAGTTAAAGAAACCAGTTTTAAATTTTGAGAATGAGTTACATTTCTTACATGGCAAATCCAGTAAAAAAATATTAACAATAAAATCGCTAATAAAAGTTTATTAAAATCTGTGCACTTTATTGAAATGAATGAATCTGTAATAAATTTTCAACTCAAGGTAAGTACTTTGAAAAGTTCTGAACCACAGGTTTCTACGACTAAGTATTCATATCTTTGGATCTTCAACAAAAATTTATGTAGGTCACTCCTCCGGAACATTTATCGACTGTAAAACGTTTTGGCTGTAAAAAATTATTGCTGGTAATTTTTAAAAATATTTTATAACACTGAAAAAAATCATTTACGCCAGAAAATTTTACCGCCGGTAGCATTTTACGCCGATAAAAAGTTTTATAACATTAACCCCAGGAGGAAATTTTTTCATTGATGAGACTGTTTTACTAAAGGATAAAAAAACTAAATCGGATGTACAAGTCTTTTCATAATTTATTTGTCTTCATTCCCTGTATTTTTTACATTCTTTATTTCTTCTTGAACTTCTTCACAAAATAGACATACAGACATAATAAACTTTCTGTTACTTCCAAATGATTAAACAAGGTCTTTTAAAGGATCTGAGGCATGTAATACCAATGGTACAAGCATGAATACAGTTTTGCAGCTTCCTGACAAAATAAGAGAAACTTACTGATATTTTTTTCGAATTTACATAAATACCGATTAAATATTTTGTTGGAATCTCTTTTGTACATTCGTTTTTTGTTTTTGAAACAATAGTTTTCTCTGCGTTTATTCTTGTTTTTCACTTGATACAAAAAACATTCAAAAAATCTTACTCGTGGATAAAGTGTAAGTAATCCATTTTGCAGTCAATTTAGTGAATAGGAAAGTTTCATTACTTTGTCAAAGTTTTTTTATAACTTTCAATGAACACAAAAAGAATTTTTTGCGTTAAGTGAGGCAGTATGTACTTTGCTAACTTAAATGGTAAATCTGACTTAAATGAACATGCTAACTCAAACTTGAACTTGATAACTCAATACAAGTTTCAACAAAATTAGAGATTTGATTTCGTGAGAAAGAATTTATTACTCTACGAAGAAACCACGTTATTCTCATTTAGAGAACTTGGTTTTTGTCGGAGAGTAATAAATTAGTTTCTTACTTAATTTAAATCTAAAAGGTCAACAAAATAAAATAGACCATGGTTTCCATGGCTTCATGTTTTCGGGTTTCTTTAAGCAACAGTTTCTCTAACAAAATTTGTAATCATAAGTAGAACAAAGCAAGTTAAAAATAATAGTTCTTCTTTTTTCAAATTGCGTAGACTAGAGATAAACATTTACTGGTTGTATATGATTTGGCCAGTATTGCCATCAAAGCCTGCTGTATGTAAAAGAGGTGTTTTTTTACACTTTCATATAATAAATGAAACATCATTTTTAATTTGACAATGTTTTTGTGCTGTATGGTGACATAAACGTTATGATTGCGGCATATTCAGTAAAAACCATGTTGTTCGGGTAGCACGAAAGATTTGATGATTTATATTGTTACTGATTGCATTGTTTTGCGATTGTAGGATTTCTATGTTGAAATGCAGCCTTGGTCATATTTGAAACTAGCATCAACAACAATGATTTGTTTCCAAAAATAATAGAAGACTCTACAGAATACGTTTTGTTGATTGCTTTAGCTTTTTATGTTTTTATTTCTTTATTTAATTAAAATTTTGAAGCAAATGGTAAATCATTTGATAACTTTTTTGAAGTTGGTTAATTTGTCAATACTTTCCTGTAGAACGCTTTTATAAAACACTCTTGAAAGATAGCAACCAGCACTTAAGGAAGATAGATAACTTATAGCAAATTATAATTAAATAAATCTAATTATTCAGCTACTTCGAGTTTTTAACAAATATAGATTTAGTGCGTTTAGATTTATTTCAGTCTAATTTATGATCGGCTAAAATGCTCACAAGTATTGTTCTCTCAGATCGCTTTTTTTTTCGTATGTTTCTCAGTTTTTTTATAACCAATTTTTTGGCAGTTTTGGAGGAATTGCGAATAAATTAATAAAATTATAGTTTCCTATTTAAGTTTCAATTTTAATTTATATTCATCTGTTTTTTAGCTGTATAATAATTTGAGTTGTATTTAATTGCGACAGGAGTTACACAAGATTTGGGGAGTTACACAAGATTTGGAAAAAAAAAGGCATTGATATTACATTTAGCATAAAAAAATGTAAAAATGCACAGAACTTGCAGAAAATGCAAAAAAAAAAAAACCGATAACGATTAATACAATATCACGCGAAAAACACGTTTAATGATGGTTTTAAAACCACTTAAAATGCCTTTGTTTAAAAAGTTATCTGATACTAGATGGTTAGCACATTGTGATGATGTAAACTCCCTCAAGGTTGGCTATACATAAAAGATACCTACACAGAATATGTCAAGATATGTCTCAATAGCAACAAACATGGCTTGAAGCGGCAAGATTAAAATATATACTGAGCCATCATGAAACAGGTGTCCTAGTTTAAATGTGCTAAAATTCTGAATAGGTTCAATTTTAATAGAAAGTTCTGATAAGTTTAAAGCTGATCGTTTTTTTTGCCTATAAAATAGAGGGTTAATGCATATGACACAATCAGGAAAAGGTTTGATTTTCTTAAATATGTACAATCTTTGTCCCATGATGGTATGAAAGATCATGTGTTTATTTCTATGTGAAACATATTTTGAAGATATTGATGCTAACTGTAATGGTGAATTTATTCACTTTACTTCTCTGTTTGCCAAATTGTCACCACCCAATGAAACTATTTATGTTGAACTGCAAATGTTTACTTTTCTAGTTAAGAATAGTTTGACAAATACTTTTCCGATTGTCTACACTGTGTTGAGAATTTTTTTATCTTTTATGGTCACAAACTATACTAGAAAAAGAAGTTTTTCTGTCCTTAAAAGAAATAAGAATGAAATTAGATTAACAATGGGACAGCCTTGCTTAAACAATTTATTATACATTGAAAGTGACGTAGTTATGTTAGGAGATTTCACAGCAGTGGCTAAGAAGTTTGCTTCAGAAAAGGCCATAAAAGGCAAGTTATAAAAACTATTTTATGGTTAATTAATTAACTTAATAGTACATTAGTTATGCTACTTTTTTTTTTTCTTTATACTTTCAAAATAAAAACGTATAATAATTCTAGCTTCAGTTAATTATTTTACACCATCAACAACATAAAAATTATATAGGTTTGCTTATATTGATAAATTTCGATCATATTCCATTATTACGGATTAGTAGTTGAAAGTTATTCTGATATATCCGAGTTTAAACAACTTATAAACTCTTCTTTTTTGCAATACTAATTATGAACCAAACAATAATTATTTGTTACAACTTTATATATGGAAAAAAGTGACATTATATTCAGGATATTGGAGAATGGTTTACTTGATACATAATAGCACAAGTTAACAGCAAATGTTAACTTGTACTATTATGTATCAGGTAAATGTTGTTTTATGTTTATTTGACTAATTCCTCTAATAAACAAGTCATCATTTTGTCAAATTTTCCGCTTGTAATGTTGACTATGATTTCTTGGTATTTAAACACTCTAAACTCATTGTGCGGTGTTAAATAAAGATAAGAGAAACTTGTTGTTGTGACTGCATTTTGAAATCAATTTTACATTTGTTCGAGATTTTAAATTTTTTATCTTTTATATCCTAAATTTCTTTAGGTAGCTCAGTATCAGCTAAATAACAGCTCAACATCATTTCTATATTTAATAATGCTGAAAGACTTTAGATAATTAGCAAACCAAGATTTAAATGGAGTATCGCATTATTCAAAATATGTTTTTTCTATATAATACGGTTTATTTGATAATAAAGTATCTTGAAAGATGATGTTCTTTGTTAACTGCTGGTTATTTCTTGGGCTGATGGATTTTTCTCAGTTGTTTTATGGTTATATAATGTATTTTAATTATGCGAATTAATGATAGACTTAACGTTTCGTATCATTAACTTATTTGAATTGTCTATTTAGTATTTTATGCATAATTGCATAGTCATGTTTCAAAGTTTGTAAACAACGGAAAAATGCAGATCATTTATAGCCTTGATAAGAACGAATGGATTTTATAAAAATGCTTTCATTTAAAGAATGGAAAAAAAATATTGAACTAAGTCACAAGTTTTTGCCCCATTTAAGGCGTAAAAAATTGTTAGCATAAACCAATTGCAAAATATGCATAACACTGTACATTGGTTTTAATGTATAGCCAAAAAACTTCAATACAAATTCTTAATTTCAATATAACTTATTTTTACCCTTCAATCAATAAAAGGTAGTCACAGCCTTTGAGGAAACCACTTATTTAAGAAACAAGACCATCATCACGTCATATATGAAAAATCACATATTTTAACAGGTAAAGATGAAAATCTAATAAATAAAAAAAACAAGCTGATTTCAAAATGCAGTCACAAGAATAAATTCCTCCTCTTCGTGATAAGCTAATCTTATGCTTTTTTCGTTGGAGTCGACCATGCTGTTTTCCTAGCGACGTTAAGACCTCACTACAATCAAGTTTTTTAATATTCAGCGCTTGTTTTATTTTTAATTTTGTATATCATGGATGATGGCTGCCGTATAAATATGAAGTTTAAAGTACCATAGAATAAATTTTTTTATTTTTTTGCAAAAAATAGAAATAAAAATTTTTTGTAGGCAATGTTTTGGTCAGGAACTCGTCAAATAGTGCACGAATATACCTACATTAAAAATTCATTCTTTACTCTTGAAGATACCTTTAATGGGTATGTTAATTTACCATTGTCTTATCTAGATTTATACTAAACGGTTAGAAGTATAACAAATGTATTTATAAATTGTATTTATCAAGTTGAATGTATTTGGTTATTTTAGATATGTTGCTAACGATCTTAATTGGTGTGGATGTAAAACCTGCCCTGATGGAATTAATTATAATAATTGTATGGGTTGTACAAAAGCAACTGACTCGTTTTGGGCGCGTGCTTCACGAACGGTAAACACTATTTTAAGTTTACATATATATAATGTTTTGCTGCGTCTTCATATACTAACTTATACTATAATACAATGTTTTTAACTATATTATATTCAAATATTAATCCTATATTAAATTCAAATAAAATTTAATGTGTTATTGAAATTTTTTAATGTTTTTAACGCTCAATAATAAGTGAGATATAAAAAATTAAGTTCGCTGAAAATGCAAGTGGCACAGCATATGTGATGGTAAATGGTACAACTGACAAAAATTATACTGCATATTACAATGGAAGGTATTTACTTTTTATTTTATTTTTATAGTTTAAATGATATTAAAAATTGAATCCAATTAGCAGATTGTGCATTAAATTTTATTGCCTATTAAATCTAAAAACAAAATTCACAAATTTGATGGTTTTGAGAAGAACTCTTAACAATAGTTTAGTAGTTTAAGTTGTTTTACTGAGTGTATAAACTTTTTCTTTTCCTTATTTTAAAACTTATAATTAATACTAATATAAGGTTGTTTAACCCAAGTTGTCCGTCGCTGCAAGGCAGTCTAACCTAGGTAGTCTATTGGTGCAAGGTAGACCAAAAGCTTTGTTTAAAAAATAGTATAGTTTTTAAAGTTTGTTAGATATTGTTTTCAAAATATTGTGAGATTTTAATGTATTTCTAAGAGCGTCTCATTATAGTGTTTAATGATATCTGAATGTAAACGCCTTCCACAAACGCTTCGTTATTTAGGTGCCCCAAGAAGTCTTTACTGTCTTTAGTGACAGCTAGGACTTCTTGGACCTTTAAGTGCATTTAACTAGGAAGGTCACGCTTCCTTCCTTACCGTGACGCGAAATATGTCTAAAGCTCGTTTCGAACCTGGATCTCCCTGCTTATAAAGTAAGGGCTCTAACCACTGCGCCACGGCTACACCACGGCCTTTTATAAACGCATTTTATAAACGCCCTTTATAAACGCCTTTTATAAACGCCTTCTATAAAAATTTAAAAATCTTTTTTATTTTTTATTTCAAAAATTCATTTAAAAAAAAAAATTTGTTCGCCTCCTTAAAGTGTAAAAGCATTAGTTTTATTTAAAAAAACTTTCTTTGCAAGTAATACTTTACCAGAAGAGGAGCCTCCGAGTATATATATATATATATATATATATATATATATATATATATATATATATATATATATATATATATATATATATATATATATATATATATATATATATATATATATATATATATATATATATATATATATATATATATATATATGTATATATATATATATATATATATGTATATATATATATGGTCTAAGTAGCACTAATTTAGTGATAATTTTCAAATAATTAACAATTATTTTAAAACTTTTTAACAACATGTTTCATCAATATCAATTGACATGATCAGGTATAAAAAATTAGTTACAATTTCTGTATAAAAAAAAATTTTTTGGCTGCAATAAATATTTAATATTTTTACAATAGTTACCATAGTTACATAAAATAAATAATTACCATGAAATTTTACATGAAGTTTATATATAAAATGTGTGAAATAATTAATAACAAACAAAATAGGAAATAAAAAGTAAGATAATAATGAAATATTGTTATAGTAATAGTGTATGATTTTAATTGTGTATTAAGAAGAGGTTTTTCATCTCAATATGGGTTCCTTCCTTAATTTTGAGTTCATACTTGAAGGAAGGTCTGTCAATAATGGAAAAGCAATCAGGATTTGTTGAACTTTTGCATTTTTGTGATGAATTGAGGTGTTTGTAAATATGGAAGCCTTATCAGAATTTAAATGTTTTGAAACCTTTGTTGTGTAGTGTCTAGTGGTTTCACCAATGTATCCAGCATTACAGCTGGAACAAACAAATTTATAGGCAACAAAGGATTTTAAACTTGAGGGTAAGGGGTCTTTTAATGGAAACATACTACTTATTTTAAAAGGAGTAAAAACTACTCTTGCTTTTATATTATCTTTACAATATTTTTTAATATATTTATTTAATTGGTGTTGAAGTGTATTTTAAATTTTTCCAATGTAAGGGAGTTCAAATTAATGTATATCAGATGGTTTTAAAGATAACATATTTTCTTTAGGAGAGATAAGGTTGTTTAGTAAAATTTTTAAGGTTTCGTCAATTAAGTTCAAGGAGAAAGGGTTTCTTTGGAGAGTTTGTTTAATTTTTACAATATCTAGATAAAAATTTACCCAGTTTTTGTCGATTTTGACAGTTGCCATTAATTTTGAAGGCCCTGTCAATCAGAGTTTTAATGAGTTTATAATTAATTGAAGCTGGTAAAATTAGTCAGTAACCTGTGTAAGTTTTTTTATAAAAACGTTGAAAAAATATATATATATACATATTCATAACAACAACTGAACGTGCTATTTTTCAATTAACACGTTGTATTAACGAATCTTTTAAAAATCTAAAATTTTCACTTGGTGTTTTCATTGGCTAGTCAAAAGCTTTCGACACGGTTGATCATAATATTTTGCTAAAAAATCTTGAATGCTATGGAGCAGGTATGGAATAGTAGCTAAAAGTTTCTTTAAATCTCTCCAACCAAAAGAAATCTTTAAGATTCCTCAAACACTAATTCCATTCAAACATCTCAAACATTAATGAACCTAACATATAGTGTCCCACAAGGATCCATACTTGGACCACTTCTTTTTTTTATATATATAAATGATTTTAACAAATGATTTTAACAGCATCTCATTTAAAGACTTTAATTTTTCCTGTCGACACAAATTTGTGTCAATGACATAAAAATATAAACATACTTTTTAATAATATAAACAGAGAACTTGAAATAATTTCTTTTTGATTAAAAAAAAAAAAGCTTTTGTTTTTTTAATTATCTTTAAATATTAAAAATACAAAATGGATACTTTTCTATTCAAACTATATAAAACAGATACTGCCTGTAAATATGCCTGATCTTTTTATTGACGATGTCATCCTAAAAAGAAAAAAAATGGCAAAATGTATAGTTTATATTGAAGAAAATCTGTCTTAAAGATCACGCAACAATAAAATTTTTACTAAAGTTGCAAAACACATTGTATAAACGAATCTTTCAAAAATCTAAAATTTTCACTTGGTGTTTTTATTGACTAGTCAAAAGCTTTCGACACGCAACAATAAAATTTCTAATAAAGTTGCAAAAAGTATTGAAATTATCTAGATATACAAATCTAGAGGTACCTTAAACAAAAACCAATTAACACAGTATCATACTACTCTTTTAATTATTGTCGTATAAATTAGGCAAGTATTATATGGGGAAGTACACATAAAACTAAACTAAAATCACTTTATCGGCATCAGAAACACGTAGCTCGCATAATAAATTTTTAAAACCGTTTTCCGAACTCTGAATCGCTTTTTAAAGAAATGGAACCCTTAAATGTTTATCAATTAAATGTATTTAATATTTTGTGTTTATGTACAAATGTAAAGAACTTATGTTTTTACAAAGTTAAACCCCAAAACAAATATAAGGGATAGTCAAATACGCAACGCTAAATTTGTTTAAAAAACAGAAGTAGGAGATCACTTTATTTTTTTAAAAACAAATATTTTCAGTTGCTATACTGCATATTGTTTTGTTATGTTTTATTGTGAGTTTCACCTCTGAAGCACGTGAAAAATTTAGTACAGAATGTAATATGTACACTATTAAATTTATGATATATATAGTGGTATTTATTTTATATGAATAAGATGTTCTTATTGTATAAAAAAATAGAGTTTTACATTGCAAAGGGATTCGTTATAAGGTCTTTACAAACTTCTTGAGGTTTATATATATATATATATATATATATATATATATATATATATATATATATATATATATATATATATCGAATAAAAAATAAACACATCTATAAGGAAATCAGTTTCTTTCTTTCTTAATTTTTTTATTTTTTATTTTAGACCATATTAATAAAGTTCAATGAATAAATCCCTTAAATATTGCTTTTGGATTAAATAAGATTTTCAGATTGTGGTTTGAATTGGGTTTTACCTGAATTTTTCCTTTTTTTCGATGCTTGTTAAAAATACCTTTGTGATTGTTGGTTATTTGGATATCTAAAAAATTTAATCTTTTGTTTTCATCTTCCAATTCAAATGTGTATTTAATGGCATGATGTTGACTGTTTAACATTTGTTAAAAACGGGTGGCATTATCTTTATTTATAAATCTTGCGTGGTTATCATTAACGTACCTCAAAAACAATTTTATTTCAAGCGGTGAATTAGAATGAAGCGCCATGTCAATTGCTTTATTTTTAAAAAATTGCAGGAAACCTTCCGCAAGTATTACCATGAGTAAAAGTCCTATGAGACATGAATCAACAAGCTCGTGAATTTTTAAAAATAACATTTATATAAACACAACTCTATTATTTCTGATTATATTTCTGACACGATTAGTTATGTTAGTTTATTTAAATTTGGAAAAGAGCTGTAACATATCAAGAAGAATTTTTGTAGCCTCTCCCAGAGGGATTGATTGATATAAATTGACAACGTCGTGAGACTGTATTTTATAGTTTGGTATACTCTAATGGTAGCTGTTTCGACAAAAGTTGACAAGTTTTATAACTTTGTTATATTTTTGTTTAAAATTTGTTTAAATATATTTACTAAATACTGTGATATTCCATAACTTGGTGTCCCGGTGGTTGAAACTACTATTCGCATATGGTATAGTTTTTCTGGCTTGTGCACTTTAATTACGCCATACATACGTGGTGGTATTAAGTTGCTTGGGTAAAGAATTTTATATTCTTTTTTAGTAAACCGCTCTTTTATATTCAATTTAGATTGATAAGTTCTAATTTTAGTAGCAAATTTAGTTGTTGGGTCATATTTAATTATCTTTGTTTTGCTAAATTCTTGGCGAATTTTGTTGTTTTTGTTTGTCTATTCTAACAAAGCCTGCTACTTTATCAAAAGAGTATACATCAATGTTTTTGTCCTCTTTAATTTCTTTTAATGCTTGTCTTTGGTTATGCTTTATGTTGCTGTTTTTTTACGGTTTAAACATTTTAAGTTGCCCCAACACGTTTCTTCTTAAGTCTTGTGAGCTCACAATTTTGTTGCTATTTTTCTCTCTACTTTGTTATTCTCTAGTTTAAATAAAGTGGATTCTGCCACTGAAATAAAGTCTAAATAAGGTATATTTATTTGTGTGGGATTATCTTCATTATAATATTCTAATATCCAATATCAAACAAACTTTTTCTTTCAAATACATAACAAACATTCTCACTTCTTGAAATTCTCTTCATGCAACAATATCTTTGTAGAAAATACTGGGACAAAAATATTTGGCAAAAAATCAATTAAACATCAGTGCACCAATGCTTGGAACAATCTCTCTCATTCTTTTAAAACTGGAAACTCAATATCTTGATATATTTTTCTCAATAAATTAAAAACACACAAATTGAATAGCTACAACAATAATTACATCAATTAAAGCAATATAATACTGGTAATATTCTTATTAAAAAATACTCTCCCATATGTTTTTTTATTCTTATTTTATTTCTTCAGATTCTCTACTTATCTACAGCTATTTTGTCCTTGTACAATGATTGTATGTGTATGTGAGCATGCATGTGTGAGTATATGTAAGCGTATGTGAATATATATGTGTGTATAGGTATATACATACATATATGTATGTGTGTATATGTATATATATATATGTATATATATATATATATATATATATATATATATATATATATATATATATATATATATATATATATATATATATATATATATATATATATATATATATATATATATATATATATAGTTGATGCAACAGCACTCCTCGCATGTTTTACCTACTTGTCAGTCAGTGTAACACCGCTCCTCTCAAGTTCTACCTATTTGTTAGTCAATGTAACAACACATCTTGTATGTTCTATTTATTTATCAGTTGATGTAGCAACACTCCTCCGTGTTCTAGATTTCATGTCCGGTTCGCTTGTAGTTTTCTCGCATAATTACAACATTAAAACTAAAAAGTTTTTCTTTTTTTAACTCAATGAGAATCTCCTACAAGTTTCAATCCTCATAAAAATTCTGCTGAAAACTTATATTAATTTATAAACCTTAAAAATAACTATTAAAACCCGCGAAAACATGTTATAATTCGCCGTTCCCACAGCAACTATAATTTGTAATGCGTTGTGATAAATTTATGCCGTAGCAATCATAACAATCTGAATTTCCTAAAAAGGCTCTATATATTGCAGATGAAATTGATTTTTCTTAGGAAGAATGTAGCTTCTTATCTTTTGAAAACTCTGTATTTATTTTATAATGGCTTTAAAAGTTATGAACAGTTTAAAGTTGTTTTTAAATATTTTCAATCAGAAGCTAGTTGGAGCTCAAATAAAAATATGGACAGTATGACATACAGTGTTATCTAAAAAATGTAAACTTTAACAAAAAATTACTCCAGAAACAGAATTTTTTATGGTTCTGTGTAGACTAAGATGTGGTTTTCTTATTGAGGGTTTAGGAGTTAGTTTCAATGTCAGCAAGCAACGTTAGCCGAACACTAATAGCATGAATAGATTTTCTTTAATCGCAGCTTTGCCAAATTCCGATTTGGTCATGAAAGAAAACAGTTTTAAAAACAATGCCTAACTGTTTTAAAAAGATGTATCCTTCTACTATAGTCATTCTAGATTGCACAGAAGTGTTTAATGAGATGCCAACAAGTTACCGTAGTCAATCAGCTCTGTATTATTCTTATAAACATCCTAACACTGCAAAAGAATTAATTAGAATTTCTCCAAGTGGTGCAGTGACATTTGTATTAGATATGTATGGCGGGAGAAGCACTGATTTTTAAATTATAAAATATTGAAAATTAACAATTTTATTTAAACAAGGTGACTCAGTTATGGCCGACAGAGGATTTGAAATTAATGAACTTCTTCCAAAAAAAACTTTATTTAATATTCCACCTTTCTATACTTTACCATCTCATGGTAAAGTATAGACAAGAAGAATTGTATCGGTTAGAGTAATAGAGCAATAGAGCGTGTAAAAAACAATAAAACTATATAAACAGGTTTTCCTCTATTAATGCCTGCTGATCTTAATAAAACATGGGTAATATGCTGCTATCCGGTGAATGTTTTGCCACCTATAGTGGTTGATAATGACAATGCAGACGAAGTATAAGTAGTTGTAAACAAAATAGTTTTTTTCATTTAAAAATATCACTAAACATATACTTGAATAGAATCTTAAGAGCTTAGATAAAATTAAGTTTGTCTTTTATTAAACTTTCTTTTCGTGGTTTCAGCCACCGTGCCACAAAAATAAACACGTTAAAATAAGTATGGCTTAATCAAAGAATATTTTAACCAGTCAGGGTTACATTTTGAAGTTACATTTAGATCATTTTTATGGGTAGTATATAAAATTTCCTAATAATGTTTTCTTGCGGCATACATTTACTACAATGCATTGTGAAATTTATCTATAGTGGGAACGGCAAATTACACTTAAACCGTATAAAAATATTTACAATAACAATTTTTTAATTCTTTTTTTTTTTTAATTTAATGTGCCCCAAGATGACCTAACGGTCTTGTCACAGAGCCCCGCGGAAGAGGTTTAACAGGAAGTTCACTATGACGAGACCGTTGGAACTTTTTGAGGCACCTAAAATAAAAAAAAATTAATAAAAATAAAATCTCATTTTTTTTAATATTACTTTTTTGAACGTCTTTTGAACGTCTTTTGAAGTTTTGGAACGAATTGCATGCTGCCAGGGGCTTCTGTAGATACATCGACTGACAAATAACCTGAGTTGCAGTGGAGTGCTGCTACATCGACTGAGGGTTTTGTATGGGTCAGCAATCTTTTGATTCATTATTCTTCGTTTTCTTTTTCTTTTTCTAAAAAAGCCGCATCAATTCAGATGAGCAAAAAAAGTGAATAAGTGCACATATAAATATGCTATAGTAGATATATATATATATGAGATTTTTTATATCAAATTGATTTTTTAAAACGCATATAAGAATGAATAAATGCGCATATAAGAATGAATAGAGACGCGTTTATAAGAATGAATAAAGGCGCATATAAAAATGAATAGACGCGCATGAATAAGAATGAATAACCCTGTAAGATAATCATTGTAAACGAATAATGAATTTTTCTATAATTCAACATATTATAAAAACTAATACTATTGAAAATTATTAATTGACATTTAACACTTTTTTACAATTCCTTGTTATGACGTTATGACGTTGTCACGTTATGAGCTTGTAATGTTATGTCAATTGTTTTAGTTCCACGTCATAATAAGTTGAACTTTTATTTTATTATCTTGGATAAAAGTTCAAATCAAGACTAAATTTTTTTTTGTTGAATTTTTCATATGATTTGTCCGAATTTAAAATCTTCATAACAAAAATGGAACGCATAATTTAAAAGTTTCATTAACATACTTAAAAATCTAATATGTAATTAGTCTGTTATTTTTATTACAGTGGTTTTAAGCACTCGCTAAATTAACATAAAGAATATTTAACAACCAATAATTTTAACATGAAGAATATTTAACAACCAATTATTTTAACATGAAGAATATTTAACAACCAATAAAATTAACATGAAGAATATTTAACAACCAATTATTTTAACATGAAGAATATTTAACAACCAATAAAATTAACATGAAGAATATTTAACAACCAATAATTTTAACATGAAGAATATTTAACAACCAATTATTTTAACATGAAGAATATTTAACAACCAATAATTTTAACATGAAGAATATTTAACAACCAATAAAATTAACATGAAGAATATTTAAAAACCAATAAAAAAATAATTAAATAAAGAGTTAAATAAAAAAAAAAAGTCTATTTAGTAATCCTTCACAAAATATATTTTTTCTTACTTAAAAAAAGCTATATATAGTTTATTTAGAATAAATGTCCACATAATTCTTTGGAATATTTTTATAAACAAGTGTTTTTATGTTTATATAGCTATTTTGGGAGAATAGAACTTCCAACTCTAGGAAAAATGAAGCAAATTACAAGTTTGGTCATTCTTGTGATAAATAATCTCGATACAACACCCAAGTAATTATCTTGATAATTTTTTTTTTGAAATATAATTAAAAAAAAAATTTTTGATAATTATTTAAAAAGTATACATTTTAAATAATTTATTTATTTATATTTATTATAATTAATTTAATTTTTTATAAAAATACTTTTTATTTTAAATGATATAACTTTAGAGAATTATGTGGCCAAGGTTCATTAGCGAAACTTGTTCAAGATGCTAACAAATTGGGGATTTTTAATATAAATTGTATTGACGATCCAAGGTAGTTATTCTTTAAAATAATAATTTCTTTATTTATTGAAAAAAAAGTATTTTCTATTTTGTTTGAAGCATTTGTTATAAATGTAATTTTTGATAATAAAAAAGTTTTTAGTATAAGTATTTTTTAAATTTTATGTTTAAGGGACACGTATTTTATGCAATGTGCAAAGTACCCTAACGCCCAAGAATGTCAAACAACAAGTAGCTCATTATTAAACACTATATCGTAAGTGTATCATTTAAAAGAAGTTTATTCAAACCTATAGAACAGAATAGCAAATGACAAACAAAATAACTTTTGTTTAAATAAAGTATTGCATAATATGTAAAATTAGCTAAAAATAATGAAATAACATAGAAAAATAACATAAAAAGAAACATAGAAAAATAACATAGAAAAACTTTTGAAACACTTAATTTGAGCAGTTATAATAAAAACAAAAATAAGAAAACTTGAATAAAGAGTGTAAGAAGTTTTCTAATAAGCTTTCAAATTTCTTTAACTTTTTTTCTTTAGGTGGAAGAGTTTTACGGTTTTATTTCTAGCTTGGTCAATAATTTTATATTTTCAGATTGTTTAAATGTATATATATATATATATATATATATATATATATATATATATTGTATATATATGTATATATATATATATATATATATATATATATATATATATATATATATATATATATATTTAAATTTATTAAATAAATTAATGTTATTGTTACTATTTATAAATTGTTATACGATAATGCATTGCAATTGTACTTCACATTTGTTTAAATGCAACAAATAAAAAATCATTGTTCTAGTTTACAGAAACCCAATGTTAGTGGTCCGTTTTTTATTTTTAATTTTTGTGTTTTTTAAATGGGTTTCGTGTTGTACAGGTTTTTAAAATAAATTATAATTTTTAAATTGATTATAAATTACTTTTTGAATGTTAAATTTGATGAAAAAAATAAACTTTGTATTTTTCATTATATTTGATGTAGTTTTGCTTTATATTTAGTAAATTTTGCTTTATAGCTAGTAAATTTTGCTTAATATTAAGTAAACTTTGCTTTATATTTGATAAAACAATAAATAACTGATATCTACTAGTCATTTTCTGAAAGAACAGATAAATTTTTTCATCTCGCTTGTCGCTTTTTATAAAACATTTTTGTCAACCCCCCGGCATAAAGACGTTTATAAGACATCTAAAAGTAGCTTAAGTAAGCGTCTGAAGCACATCTTTAGACGTCTATCTGTTAACACCTTTGAGACATTTCGTATAGACGTCTGTAAGAAGTATTGCGACAGACGTCAATAAGAAGTCTAGTATTAGATATCTTGTAGACGTCTATTTGAAAACTCGCCTTAGCGTTTAAAAAACGTCTTAAGGCGTTTTTAAGACGTCTTGCTGAGATGTCTATTAGACTTTCTCTTAGCGTTTGTAGCATTATAAATCGATTCGATTAATAATACAAATTCGGCACTTAAATTATATTTATAATCATATTTTATACATTTTTACGTTTAAGGTAATATATAACCAAAATGTAAAAGAAACTATATATCTGCAATAAAACATACAATTATATTATTATTTTTTATAGGACTGCTACCTATTTTGCTCGTGCTGGGGCATTTTTAAGGATGCTCTGAACAGCTTAAGTAAAATTCTTTTTCCGCCATCTTTAAAAATTTGAGCTTCTTTGTATATTGTTTTGTAGGTCTCGGTTCCGCTAAAAACTAACTCATTTTGGCTTCCGATACTATTCATGGTCATTTCACGCATGACAAGATCGGTGAAAAATTGTTTGATTATGTTCTTGATCATATATATATATATATATATATATATATATATATATATATATATATATATATATATATATATATATATATATATATATATATATATATATATATATATATATATATATATATATATATATATATATATATATATATATATATATTATATATATATATATATATATATATATATATATATATATATATATATATATATATATATATATATATCCAGCGGGCACAGACGTGAATCAAACGTCTTACGGACGTCTTAACTAGGTCGCGACGTCTCAGACCAAATAAGGACGTCCTAAAGACGTATGGTAAAGACGTCTTTGTTAGGACGTCCTTGTGACGTTAATATAAAGACGATATCAGGACTTTAATATTTAGACGTCCTACTGACGTCGCTAAGACCTACATAAGACGTCCTAATTAGAGACGGAAATATTTGCATACCGCCGCTATTTAGAGGCCGTCTTCAATGGCTTCTGCCTCCTAACTGGCTGCGGCCGTCAAATTGGAGACGGAAATATTTGCATACCGCCGGCGAATGTAATGAAAAATAATTGCTCGTTTGCTTTAAAGCAATTAAATATTATTTAGAAACAAATGTTAAATACTTGACATCAAAGTTTTATTTTATATGATTATTATTAAACTATTAAACTTAACTATTAAAAAACTTTTTTGAAAAAAAATTATAATTTTGTCAGAGCGGTTGTTTTTCTAGGACTATCAAAATAGTTAGTAACTTTTATTTCAAAACAAATGTTAATAATAAAAATTTTGTTTACATGCCAAGAAAAAAAGTCGAAAAAAAGTTTATGACAAATAACTAAATTGTCAGTTTTTGATCAATGTTTGATATTTTGTCGCCCATACGTCATGCTAAAACTTTAATTTTTGGACCATAGCATAAAATTATTAATTTTAGTCATTATATATTGTAAAAATATTTGAATAACACAACATCTTTTAATATTATTAAAAGTTAATAAAATTAATTTATTTTGATGTTGGTTTGAATTGATCTTTTTCCAATAATCCAAACTTTAACAAAAAACAATTTTTACTGATAGTAAAATTTTTTGCTACATAATTGAAAATGAAAAACGCGCTTTAGAAGCTGTGCATACGGATAAAATAAATCCCGCCTAACTGGGATTAAAAAAACACTGAGATCTAGACTCTCCTTTGAAACTCATACAATTTTAATATTACGTTAATTTATAGGCGAGACCTCACCTAGGCAGGAAAGTAATTTACTTTCCTGCCTAGGTGAGGTCTCGCCTATAAATCACCGGGTTCCCGTTAAGACGGCGTAAAAACTCTTCATATGAACACAAGCTAAAAATTCGGTTGCAAAAAAATTGATTTTCAAAAAAAAATTTAACGTATAAGTTTTTATTATTGGAAAAAAATATAATTCAAGCTGACATCAAATTAAACTAAATTTGTTAATTTTTTATGAAGGTAGTATTTTTCAATTATTTTTACAATATACAAAATGATTCATATTAGGAATTTAAGGACGACCACAAAAAAAAAATCAAATCTGTTACAAATATTTAAAAACTATCATTTGATTCAAATTAGTTAATATATATCTTACAACGTAAATATCGCTAAAAATGTGTATCTTTCATAAAAAAGCATAAAATTGTCAAATTCACGTTAAAATAAAGCTTTAATAACTACACTTGCAACACGATTTTTGAAGTTATAGTAATGCTTCAGCCTTGAAACAATTGTCTGCTAAGTATAATAAGCATGATATTCTTTTTTTAACTTTGACATCATCTTTTGTAAGCATAATATTTAAATGATTTGTATCTTTTTGATGAAACGGCAATAAACTTTTAAAGTCAAATTTTACATTAAGGAAATTAAAAACTCTGTTTAAGACCGTATTTGCCGTCATTGAAGTAAAGGATTGCAGTAATAACACCCACTTCAAGCGAAAATCTTGTAACAAAAATATTTTTTGATTCTAACTGACATATATTTAATTCTTTGTTATAAACTCTTTTTTTCAAAATGTATGAAAAATTTTTTTACTTCTTTAAATTCCGATATAGTATGAGATTTTTACTTCTCTGTTTTTTATTAATGATAAATTTTTACTATCCAGTAAAAAATTTCATTTTATATTTTTATTCACCTTCTTTTTTTTTCATCACTTTTTTTTCGCTAGTACCTTTTTTTCTGAGAAATTGTTTACAACAATTTAAGCTGCATATAGAGTAAGATGCAAAATGTAGGAGTTAAAGAATATTTTGAAGTGACTAAAAATAAGAAATGGAAATGCTAAGTGTGCATAGAAAAAAACTTAATTCTTGCCGGTAATGTTTCTCACCTCAAAAATCATTTGCATTCACAACACAAGGATATTGCCATAGAACTTTGAATATTTGAAAGAAAAAGAGTTCAAAACAAAAATCATGATAACGTTGAAAAAGTTATTTTTGTTTCACGTAGAACGGTTAAGTATGACTTTGATATTAACGATACAGAAAGAAATTTTATAAAGTCAATTAAGAAATACTTAGCAAACATGTCAGTGTTGAATCAACGTTGAAAACCAGTCGCAGAGAATACCGATTAAATGCTGATGCAGTTGAAGTTGTATCTGGTTTTCTAACAGAAACATTTTAAAATCCTGTTAACCAATCTCGAACAGCCTTTTTTTGCTCTATCCAACGCATGGGATATTTTATTTTATTTGCTTGAACTATTTCAAAAGCTAGAGCTCTTACTTAAACTGGTGTAAGGCCATATAGCATATTAGAACATGTCTTTAGATAAGTGTTCAGTGTTTGTTCTTGCACAACAGAGAAAATTATAGAATGTTGATAATTTGGTTATAGATTAGCAGCTGAGTATTGACACTTTTTTTTAATACACCTTTGAAGTGTAGACTTTGAAATGCCAGCTGAATATGCTGCTTATCTAAGGCTCATCCCATTTTGCACTTCGGCTACAGCAACTTTTAAAATGTTTTCTAAAACATGTGGACTTTTACTTTTTCTTTTACCCTTTTTTAGGTACAAACTTTAGGCATGACCTGAAATTTAAAAAAAAAAATTAGGTTTGAAAAAAAATATATTTATTTGTTATGGTATTAAGGTTAATGTTAATACTATACCTTTTGTCAGTCAATTATGAAATTATGGTTTTATTTAAGATTAAAAAAACTTTTATGCATGCCTTTTGGTTTCCAAATGTTTTTAAATTATTAATGTAAAAAGTCTTCTCAATTTACTCCAAACAATAACGATGAATCATGTCAAATTTATCTTTAATAAAGATATCTCTTTCCAAATTTTGTTTTTAATTCAATTGTATAAGAACTAAAACTAAAATTAAATACTTCAATTAAACGTATCAATATTTTTATTTTGAAAACTATAAAAAATCGTAGCCACAATGTTCTAGAAATTTCCGCAATAAAATAACGCATAACTGTTAAGAAGAAGTGGAACAACGACTTTTTTCTCTGTTGCGCTTCACCCCTATGTAGGGGAGACGACATAAAACTAAAATTACAGCCACACAGGTAAAGTTAAAATACAAATTTAATTACTAAATGTTAGATGATAAGTGTAAATGTTAGATGATAAGTATTTCTCTATATATATATATATATATATATATATATATATATATATATATATATATATATATATATATATATATATATATATATATATATATATATATATATATATATATATATATATATATATATATATATATATATATATATATATGTATATATATATATATATATATATATATATATATATATATATATATATATATATATATATATATATATATATATATATATATATATATATATATGTCTGTGTGTATGGATAAAGAAAAAGATAGTATCAATTCATGTTTATTATAATTATTATGAATATTGGCATTAGGAAATATTTTATTCTTCCAACAATAACTAAACGATACAAAAAAATTTAGCTACTCGGTGTAGTTAAGGCGATTTTAAGATATTACAACGTCTGAATGATACTTTGTTGACCCCAACATATTTCCGTTAAATGATCAGGTCTGTGAATTATGAAAAAAACGGTAGATAAGAGCAATATGAGCACCATAAGCGAAAATTGGAGTATTTTCAAAAATAATTATGCTGGATCCAAAATTTAATTCTTAAAAACACAGACGTTTTAAAAAATTAGCAAAAGTGCTTATCTTACCCACACTATTAGTAATATGAGCTCTTTAAATTAGCTCAAAAAAATAACATTAATTAAATAAAAAAATGCCAACCTGACAATTAAAATTAATATCTGGAATATTATGATTCGTTATGAACAAAACTTATCATTAAAGGATTAAATTTTAACTTTATGTTGAAACTATACTATGTTTTCCGCAAAAAAAAAAAAAATTACTTTTTTTATTTTTTCAATATTATTAACTCAAACCTTTGAATAGTGAAATTAAAATTTTTTGAATTTAAATAACAGAAAAATATTTAGTATTTTTAAAATGTTAACATTTTTTACTATGTTTTGTTTTTATTCAAAAAGAAGTTAAAACCACTGCTTTTTTAGGACTTTAAACTACGTAATTTTAATGAAAAACACTGGGTAATTTGAGCATGCTCATAGTTCACTAAAATAGTATCCTTAAATAAACTCAAAACAAAATGTTTCTATGCATTGTTTTTCAAACAAAAATAGATTAGACTTTTAGCTAAAATATTTTTTTAATGAAAAAATTAATTTTATTATTTTAGCACCAGAATTTCGCCACAGATTTATTCATGCGTGACGACATTATTTTAACAAGGCTACAAAGCCTTTTAATTCGATGATAACAGCGTTTTAATTCGATGATAGCCGCTAATTAATGCATATTAATTTACGATTGAAAAAATACAAAACAACTTTTACTTCACTGCTTACATCTAACGATGTAACAAAATGAGCATCTAAGTATGCTCACATTACCCTAATCTACACTATGTACCGAGAAAACCCAGACCAAAGGTTCTTTTTTTTTTAGTCTCCTAAAAGTCGCGATTTCTTGCCTAATTTAAATAAAATTTTGAATAAATACGTTTTTTAAGTTAAATAAGCATCATAGTTTAGCAATATAATCTGTTATAATTGTTTATTGGCATTTTTTCGTTTTTATAAGCTCTTTCTTTGTCGGAATTCTTAAGTTTTTTGTAAAAATTGATAAAAATGTTGTATTTTGACAACATTATTTAATTAAAATGTACCAGATCAAATTTATATTATATATATATATATATATATATATATATATATATATATATATATATATATATATATATATATATATATATATATATATATATATATATATATATATATATATATATATATATATATATATATATTAATGTATAAAAAATAAGTTGTTCTATGGTACTTTAAACATCATGTTTATACGGCAGTCATCAGCCATGAAATACAGAGCAAGAAGTATATTAGACTCATTTAATAATTCTAAATTCACATTGAGAACATTTATTGATTTAGCGAAACCATTTGATATAATTCATCATAAAATTCTTGTTGAAAAATTAAAATATTATGGTATAACAGGCAATGTTTTAAAATGGTTGAAAAGTTATTTAACTAATCATAAACAATTTGTTTATGCCGATGAAACATTTTCATCAAATTTGTTTAATATTACATGTGGAGTTCCTCAAGGATCCATATTAGGACCTCTCCTTTTCCTTATTTATATTAATGATCTATACAAAGCTTCAAATTTAATAATAACTTTGTTTGCTGATGACGTTAATTTATTTATGTCAAAAGGATACTATGCCATGCTACTCTATTTCATTACGTGAACATCGAGTTAATTAAATATCTGACTGGTTTAAGAGTAACAAATTATCTCTTTACAGCAATAAAACTAAATGGATTCTTCTCTATACTCTTATCAAAAAACATAAACTGCCAATTAACATGCCTCAACTTGTTATTGATAATATATAAATTAAAAAAGTAACAGTAACCAACCTTCTAAGTGTTTTTAAAGATGAAAATCTTACATGGAAAAATCACATTAAAAACTTATCAAGTAAAATTTCAAAAAGGATAGGAATATTGTAAAAAGCAAGAAATGTTTTATATAAACGTACTTTGGTTCAATTATATCACTCATTTATTCATTGTCACATAAACTATGCAAACATTGCTTGGAGCAGTACAAATAAAAGTAAACTTAAACCTATTTATTGTCAGCAGAAGCAGGTAGCAGGTGTCTTATACATTTTAAAGACCATTATACTCATGCTAAGCCTCTATTATATGAAATAACAATCTTTAATATATATGAGCTTAATGTTTCTAATACTCTTTGTTTTATGTTTAAATGTAAAACTAATTCATCCCCGATTTCTTTCTATAATTTATATTCATCAAAAGATAAAAATAAATACGTTTTACGCATTGATAATTTTATTAAGCAGCCCATTTTTCAAACAAATCTTTTTAAATTTTGTATTGATTATCGCGGATCATTCCTATGGAATAAAATAGTTTTAAAAATTATTACTGAGGATTCCATTCATCAAAGTAACAACTTTTCTTTTAAACGAAAGCTTAAAAACTCATTTTTACAATCGAAGATAGCAATATACTTCTGGTGTTTGATCTTTTTTTTTACCCTCTATTTAAGCATGAATTTATTAAAATTATATATCCATCATTAACATGTTAATGAAATTAATTATACAATTAATTATAGTTTAATTAATTAATTATAGTTGTTAACAACTATAATTTACATATATAATAGATATAACGCATCTTGTATTTATAACGGAATATTTCAAGTTTCTTACTTTTTTAACTTATTTTTTCTCTTGTAAATATCTTATAAATAACAAACATTTCTTAGTGGCACTCGACGACAAGACCGTATGGTCTTCTACGAGTCCTCGCATTCTTTTATTTTTTAATAACGATCATTCGGGTAAAGCGGGGCATATAAGGACACTTTTAAAAAAATGCTTGTTGCAAATAAACAAATCATATATAATAATTTATAAAAAATTGTATTATCTAAAGGTAACACAATTTTTTATAAATTTCATAAAAGTCATTGATATAACAAAATTTAAAAATAATAAAAAAATTTCTAAAAATAAGACTACCAAACCGACTACCAAAGTAATGAAACTCTTGACAAACAAAACATTTACATTTTGCAAGTGGGTGGGGCAAAACGGGAAGTTAATAAGAAGCAGTTATACAGTACTGGAAAAATTATTATGGATTTTTTAAAATAACACAATTTATGCAACCATTTTAGTTAATTTTATTATTTAAAGTATTATATTTCACATAAATTCTTTCTATTTTCACTATACATTCATTGTGTACCATATTTTTCATAAATGTCAACATTTTTTATCATTTTATAGATGGCAACACGATTTTTATGTGTTGTGTCATAATTATGCATATTATGCACATTTATGTTAGTTCGCTGCGTTCCGTCACGAGGGCTTGTCGTCGCTGAGAACTAAAGTTTTTATAACATTTTATTGAAGTTTTAAGTTTTTTTAATATTATCTAAACCAAAAAAGTTACTTAATTTTTTTTTATTTCATTTAGTTTTGTATATAAAGTCATGGGTAAAAATAGTGATTTAAGTCCTCGTAAAATTGGACAAATTAAAGTTTTACTAGAAGATTCTGAACTTAAACAAAAAGAAATCGCTAGGAAATTAAATATATCGACACAAATTGTTAGTCTGATTAAGAAAAAAATTGAGAGAGGGATTGATGTGGGCTCTCAACGACAAGGAAACTGTGGGAGGAAAAAAATAACCACACCAAGAACCGATAGAAAAATCCAAAATATGGCACTTAAGGATAGAAGAGCAACATGTTCGAAGATTTCCAGTATGTTAGGGGAAGAAGGAATCTCTGTGAGCAGAAAAACGGTAAACAATCGATTGTTAGAGTTCGGATTGAAAGCATATCGTCCAAGAAAAAAGCCACGCCTTACAGAAAATATGAAAAAAGCAAGATACGATTGGGCAAAGCAGCATGAATCTTGGACTTATGATGATTGGCAAAAGGTAAAAATGGTTTTTTTAATCTTAAATACATTTAGGAATGATAATCAGTTAAATTACTTTTGTCTTTATTAATTATTTTAGTTGTGATGGGGTCTTGTAACATTATAATAATACGTATTTAATAAACAATAATTTTCAAATTTTAACTTAGAGGTAAGGCACTCTCTCTCTACTTTCTCTAGCAGTTAATTTTGTTTCAGGTTGTGTTTTCTGATGAGTCGACTATCGCAATTTTGGATGATAGGGTCCAAACCGTACGTCGACGACCCGGGGAAGAATTTTTGCCAGAATGTTTGAAGAAGACTGTGAAATTTCCTCAAAAAATAATGGTATGGGGGGCATTTTCGGTCCATGGAACCAGTCGATTGTACATCGTGGATGGCACAATGAACCAGGACAAGTACATTAAGGTGCTAGAATCTCGACTAGTGCCACAAATTAGGGAATGGTATGGGTCAGACTTCTGGATTTTCCAGCAAGACTCTGCACCTTGCCACAAATCCAAAAAAGTTATGACTTGGTTCCAACAAAATGCTGTCCAGGTTCTTCCTTGGCCAGGAAACTCGCCCGACATGAATCCCATAGAGAATCTATGGGATATACTAAAAAATGAAATCCACCAAATACCCATAACAACAAAAAGCCAACTGATAGAAAGGTTAATACACGTGTGGTTTCACTCTACAAAAATTAAATTTTTGTGTAAAAGTTTGATTGAGAGCATGCCACATCGTGTAAAAGCTTTAATTCTTGCGAAAGGTGGCCAAACAAAGTATTAAAATGTATAAAAATGTGTAATACGTGTAAATAAATCATTTTTGGTTATGAACTAATGAACAAATTGTGTTTTAGTAATGCCTTAAGTCCGAAATAACGATGTATTTTAAAAATCCATAATAATTTTTCCAGTACTGTACGTCAATTGTAAAGCTTTCAAAATAATAAAAAATGAAGGTTATCTATAGTTTAAATATGTTCAGACATTAAACTCTCAAAAAAGTAACAAACTCATAGAAACTAGACGCCCTAACACCCATACACCATAAAAAAGAAACAACAGCTAAATTAAATTTTTTTTAGTGTGTTTTATTATAAGATACTTCTGCTTTAGTCTAACCTATATATTGTTAAATTAATAATATTAATAAAAAACTAATACTAAACTTGAAATTAAACAAAAACTTTTATGGATCACATAAATAATACAAAAAATATCCTGAAACGATTTGGCAACATTTTTGATGAGCTGGCTTATTAGCAATATGCTAATGTAGAGCAAACTTAAATATGTCATATGTATCAACAGCTTTTCTAGTTCTAAGTTTCTGTTTACGCACTGCTAAAACTGCATTTCATCTCATTTTGGATGATTGATCTTTCTTATATAATTTCTTACCTTCTTTCTTCACATTAAACACTATTAATAATCACTATTAAGTTATAAAAATAACAATTTGTTGGAATATATTACTAAAATTGATTTTCTAAATAAAAATAATAATATTTTAGATTAAAAACAAAATCATCAAACTCTAAAGAGCATCACGAAATAGTAGTAATATACTCAATAATATAAATAACTTGTGGTCCCGCTCCACAAAAAGTTATTTTACTGAATTAGTACTATTCAAACAGTTCAGTTTCAAATACTTTTTTAAAACCAGAGTCTAAAAGAAGATAAAAAAGTAAGTATAAACTTTTTATAAATATAACAAACGCGTCTGAAAAGTATAAACTTTTTATAAATAAAACAAACTCGCAATAGTTCAAGATAAAACTTTTGTCGTTGTATCGCTTAAAAGAATACGCTAATTTTGTTTTTCCCAAACTTTATGATGCATATCTGGGTTCGCGGACGACACAAAGAGCTAATTTTTTTTTAATATACAATATATATAATATATATAATATATATAATATATATATATATATATATATATATATATATATATATATATATATATATTATATATATTATATATATATATATATATATATATATATATATATATATATATATATATATATATATATATATATATATATATATATATATATATATATATATATATATATATATATATATATATATATATATATATAAAGCAGTTACAGTTTCATCAAAAAAGACTTGTAAATAAGTAGACACATTTTTTGTCTTTCAATAGGTTTTTGTGCAACAGACACCCTTGTGAGTTAAGACAATTTTACAAAACTATTTTCTTCGAGTCTGAAACACGGGCGGATCCAGCATTTTTTGGTCGTTGAGATGGAGGCTGGGAACATAAAAGCCCTAAAATTTCGCCCCTCCCCTGCCCCAAACATGAGAGCAACAAGTTGATGAAATTTTTTTTGTACTATTCTCAACTAGACTTATATTCATCAATAAAATAATTTATCGTTCAAAAATTATGACCATATAAAATTTAAACCCCTTTCATTTTGAAGGGGGTTGCAAATTTTATGTGGTCATAATTTTTGAACGCTGAAAGATAATACTGTAAAACTTAAAATTTATCGATGAATATAAGTCTAGATAAGAATAGTACAAAAAATATTTCATCAACTTGTTGTCCTCACGTTTTGGGCAGGGAAGGTGAAAACTTTAGGGTTTTTTTGTTCCCAGCCTCCAATCATCGCAGTTTTTCTCGAAGCATCCTTATTTGACATAAGTATAAACATATCATGGTATAAACATGGTCTGAACAAACTTAAGATATCAGACTAGCATGCATATTTAGTTTCCCCATTATATTCATAACGTAACTTTTGGCTTCTTTCTGTAATCCAGTTTTACGAACAGATTTAAGTAGATACACAAAGTCATATAACAAAAACATATTGCCTTTGGTCAACCATGGATCAACACATTTAAACATTTAAAATAGAAAACAAATTGAGTTTGCTCAAACAGAAATTTAGAATCAAGCTCACAAAAAGGTAAAATTCTGCAAAAATATTGCGGTCCATCATAAAGTGAAACTAACATAAAACTTGAAACAGTAGTTGCTAAAGAGTCTGGTTTATTAACTGCTTTTCCAAAAATTAAGCCAGCATGGTAAATAAGAGATGATTTGATGTATACTTTGTCAATCAATAGCAAATAATTTTTTTGCATTTCATTTTCAAATTTAGTAAAAACTGAGTTTAAACTCAGTTTAAAAAAAAAAAAAAAACTCTGTATCATCCATTGCAGAATCCAGTTTTAAAGTTAACTTAGTTAGGAGAAAAATACTTGAAAGTTCATAATCTTTCCTTAATCTTCCATATAATGATCTTGAAATTGCAAAGTATTCAAATCTCGTAAAACACTTTCTGTAGTATTTTTTTTTCTAGATTTTGTTTACGTATTTAAAAATTTAATAGCTTCTTGAGCAAGAACCGATTATGAAAATCCTGTTTTTAGATAGAGATTCAATTTTATGTTTAATCCCACAAAAGTATCCCTCAAAAGTAAGATCATTATTGATTTTAAGCATAAACTGACAATTGAAGAGTTTTCTTCAAAATCTGTTGACTGAATGATCAGCAACTGTTCAACAGCTAAATACCAAGTTACATTAACAGTACCAAAATCAATTTCTTTATTTTGTAACTTCTGATGTAATGAGCTAAAGGATGTAATTTTATCAGCAGCTAAAAATATATCAAGTTTGTCAGAAAGTGCCTATCGCAAACAACTGTATCTGGACTGTCAGGTACATTGTCTCGTGGTATAGCATTCACCCAATGAGAATATTCTTCTTTTTTATGAGGAAGCCGGAAAACGTTTTCTTTATTTTTCTTATTGTAATTACCATTGCATTTTGTCACATAACTCTTTTTAGGTATTTTTTTGTATCTATAAACAAGATAATTGTTGTACTATAATTAAAAATTAGTAAAAACGACGCTTGCAATAATTAAACAAAATTATTTTAAGGGCCAACAACAATGGCAGAGCATTAAATAATATAATAAGATAATTATTTGCGTTTACGAGGTCTGTTGGTAAAATTACAAGGTTTGTTAGTAAAGACGGCTATGGGAAGAACCGAATGATATTTCGATAACATTTAATATTTCGTCAAATAAATTTTATTAAACTACGCGCTAATACTAGCACTTTTTCCTCTTTCGATTAAGGATAGTATGAAATCAAAACCTTAAAAAGTTTTTCATTTTCAAAAAATTTTCATACTTATCTGAATCTAGAAAAGAAAAAGAATTAGAGAACTTCTGACGAACATAAAGAACATGTTTATGCATTTGTAGATGTTTAAACTTTAGTGATTTTAATTTTTAATTTCTTTTGATATAAGATTTTTTTTATTTTTGTTTTTGTTTTTTAAACAATATTTTTTAGTAAAATGCCGTGGTACATAGAATTTTAAAACACGGAAACTCAAAGAGGATTGTAAGATCATGTCACCGAGAACCGTTTAATTATACAGTTATAATATAACAAAATAAAATATAAATTTAATTAGGTCTCTCAAATATTTTTATTTTTTTTTATTTTTTTAAAAGTTAATTAAGGTTCCCCCAAGAAGTCCTCACGGTCTTATCCAGTGCATCGCGGAAGAGCATTTAATAGGAAGTTCACGCCTCCTTCTCAACCGATGTCGCAAAACTTGCCCAGAGGTGGGGTTTGAACCACGGATCTTACGTTTCTGAGGCAAGTGCACTACCACTGCGCCACGGCTGCTTTAAATATAAAATACCAATGTAACAAAAATTGCAATGAAATACTTTCAATTACGTTTAATTCACTTATAAAAAAGGATCAAGATCAAAAGAACTGAAATATATTATCTATTGAAAAAATAACTTTTTAACTTTTGAATTTAATTTAATTATTTCATTAATTTTTGAAAGTTAAGTTTAGGAAAAATCAAAAGTTTTCTTAACTATTTGGTTCTAAAGAAAAGCTTTTCAAAATGATGTAAGAGATTTTCCAAATTTTGTATGGTGAAGATAATCATTTTTTTAAATTAATATTATTTTTTTATTTTAGGTGCTCAAAGCACCGCGGAATAGCATTTGAAAGGAAGTTCACGCCTCCTTCCTTACCGAAAATACAAAACTTTCCTAAAGGTGGCGTTGAACCACATATCTCTTGCTTCTGAGGCAGGCACGATAACCACTGCGTTATGGCTGCTCTTAGATCGTATTCGATTTTGGGTTTTATTGCGTAAAAATTTTAAAAAGATTTAGAGGTTAAGTTTATTTTACATTTTAATATAAAGCAAACAATATTTTAATGATATATATTAAGAATATTTACTTCGAATAAAAAAGGTTTGATAACGGGAGGCTGAATAAGTGCAACTTTTATAAGCGCAAACTAGCTTAAGTGCAAATTAGCATAATTACACTAAAAGAATTTTCAAAAATTGGCATAAGTGCGCTGAAAAAATTTGAAAATTTTGGCATAAATGCAAAGCAGTTACATAAGTGCGCCGAACGAATTTGCAAACTTTGGCATAAGTGCAAACTGCCATTAGTGCAAAGCAGTTGAAAAAACTATTTTGCATTAATAATAAATAAATGCGATGTGCCATTAGTGCACCGAAAGAATTTGAAAATATTGGCATAAGTGCGTACTGGCATTAGTACGACGCAGTTGCAAAAACTGGCATAAGTGTGAACTGACATAAGTGCGTCGATATAATTTGAAAACATTAGCATTAGTGCAAACTGGCATAAGCGCGAAACAGAGGAAAAAATTGACATAAGTGCAAACTGTCATAAGTGCGAAAAGCAATATTTTCAAATTCTTTTGGCGCACATATTCCAATTTGTACTTATGCTGGTTTGCACTTACGCCAGTTTTTGTTACTGCTTCGCACTTATGCCAATTCGCACTTTTGCTAATGTTTTAATTTTTTTCGGCGCACTAATGCTATCTTGCACTAATACCTAATTATATTTGTAATGTATTTAGTTATATAAATCAACAAGAATAACACAAAACTCTTGTTCTGCAATCGACAATATTTTCACAAATACACTCTTCCATTCCACATTTAAATCAGGCATCATCAAAAGTGACATAACCAACTATTTCCCAGTCTTTTCAATTTTCAAAAAACCAAAAGATATACTAAAAAAGGTACTTCAAAAAAAGAATCTTTACAACCCGAGCAAAAAATATGTTTAAACTAAAGCTATTGACTGTAAATTGGAAATTTGTTTTTCTCGAGATATATACTAATAACAGCTACAACTTTTTCTAAGATAAAATTTTCAATTTGTACGATAAGCGTTTTCCTAATAAAACAATCCGTATTAAAACTAAAGGACTTCTTAATCCTTGGTTCACTAAAAACCTTTTAAAGTCTTCGAAGCGGAAACAAAAGCTATATATACGCTTTATTAAATGAAAGAAAGAACGTGATAAGCATAATTACTTAGAGCACAAACGTCTATATAAAAGAACTAAAAAAATAGCCAGAACTACATACTTCAAAAACAAACTGTTAGAACTAAAAGGTAACTGCAAAAAAACGTGGGATGCTATTAAAGAGATTCTTGGAAAACAAAAAATACACAACAAAGTCTTACTAAGTATGATTTCTGTAGAAGGCACACAGATCTCTGATGTAAAATCGGTGGGAACAAAATTTAATGAGTTTTTCGTAAATATTGGTCCAAACTAAGCCAGCAAAATTAAACACACTCCTGCACATTTCTTGAGTTATCTATCGAAAATAAAAGCTCACTAGTAAAAAACTTGATGATTCAATAAAAAAATTAAATAAAAATAAACCAACAGGCTATGATTCTATTTCAGCAAACATAATCAAAGACTGCTATGAGCTTATTAAAGATGTTTTAATAGATATTTTTAACAAATCGCTTAAAGCAGGTGTTTTTCGAGATAAAATGAAAGTTGCAATTATTACACATTAAATGAAAGTCTGGTTACAAATTATCGACCTATATATATACCACAGTACACTGCGATATTGCAATTAGTAGGACTTTTCTCTTTTATCAATGTTGCTTATCGCCTAGAGCTTGCATTGAACCTTGGACTAAGCGAAAACTTTTCCCACCTAAAGCCCATTCTCTGTTAAAAATTTTTTAGGAATTTCCTCGCGGAAAAGCACCTTGAGCTTACGCAAAGAATGTTAAATAATATAATAAGATAATAAACTGTAAAAATTGCTGTACAAATTATTTACGTTTGGTGATTACACAACGCTTTGAGTGTAACAGCCTTTTCAATGTAAGATTTCCTTAATAAAAATAGTTCGTAAATATGATTTGGTAACAACAGTTCAGAACTTCATCTATTCTATTTTTGAACGAGTAAAAACTATAACAATAACGCTTGAAACATATTTTAGATAAAGGAACTAAACCAATTAAGAAAAAACCAAAAAATATTAAAAATATTATATTAATAATATTTACCAACATTGGTTTCTCTCGTAACAAAATAAAAAGTCTTTAATAAATCGAATAACAATTTTTACTATTAATAAATTCATGTTTACTTACTATTACTTTATTTAAAGGTAAATGAATCATTAAAACATTGCGAATAATTTTCTCCATAATTTTTCAAACTACTGATGTTAATGATATTTGATTATTTGAATTTTAATTATATATAAATTTGATTTTTTAAACTTCGCTTTAAAACAAATTTGCGTCAACAAAAAGTGCAACTTGCATTTGTTAATAGCAAATAATCGAAACTTGCTTATAAATAAAACAATAAGTTAATATAAAGTTAGGAAATAAGTTTATATTAACTTATTGTTTTAAGGTCTTTTCATTATAAGCAAGTTCCATTTTTAGCGCATTCGCGAAGCACTTTTCGTTGACAGAAATTTGTTCTAAAAATGAAAAAAATATGAAAGGAGATTCGGCTTTATTGGTTCTCAATTGCAAAGACTTCATTTCACTATGTAACACAATGTTTGTTCCTGGTTTTTTAGTACTATATTTTAATTGCTTATATTTTTTATTGCTTATTCCTGGCGTATAAGTGTTACATTTTAATTGCTAATGTTTAAAGTATGTGAAAAAATGACTTTATTAGGCACAAATTTTGGTTACATCAGCATCCATCATGTTTATGTTATACTGTCCTTGGTAACAACGTTTAAAGTCCAATATATCTTGTCGAAAGCGCTCGCAATTCTCCTCGGAGTAAACGCTCGTGTTCTCCTTGAATTTGTTGAGATGTGAATTAAAGACTTTCAGAGACATTCTGCATCGAATTTTGGCATAATTCTTTATGAGAGTCTACACCAATCTATATATAGTTTTCAGCTTTGTGATTACCTGCTCCAAGCCACTCTCTCAGTCCTATTTAACAGCTTTGCAAAATCCTCATATTCTATGATCTTCTTGATCTGTGGTCCGACGAATATACCAGCCCTGATTTTACTCTCAAACAGCTTTGGAAAAAGATCTTGGATTTATTGAAATGCTATTGACTTCTTGTTAAGAGCATTGACAAAATCTTAACGAGGCCTAACTTGATGTGCAGCGTTGACATAAATACTTTACGAGGTTCTATCAGCGGCTCCCACTTCAATTGCTCTTCCCAACAGAAAACTCTGTCCGTTGTGGCCAGTCCTTTGTGCAATAATGCGCCTTAGTTTCACGGTTGTCCGAGAAACAGAGAAAACAAGTAAATCTTGTGAAATCTCCTTGAAGACCTATGAGGAATAATACCATTTTATAGTCACCGATGACCTCCCAATGTTCACGTCTTTCTGATTAATGAAGTACGACTTTCTATATCCAACTTCATCACATCCTTAAATTAAGGCTTAGTAAGGATGTGAATAAGAAATAATCCTTATTAAGGCCTAATAAGCCTTATTAAGCCTTAATAAGGATTATTTCTTATTCACATTCTTATTAAGCCTGAAATTAAGGATGTGAATAAGAAATAATTTAAGGGATACAAATAAGAAATAGTTCTTATCATAAGGATTATTTCTTAATCACATCTTTATTAAGATTTAATTTGGTTTAATTGCTTAATCTTACAATCCTTTCTAACATCTGTTTTGTTGATATTTCTGAAAATTATATTTTGACAAGATTGCTTGATATTTAATTTTATATTAATTACATTTTCTATTAATTTGTCTACTTTGTAAATAAAGGTGATTAATTCAGGAAAATTAAGGCGATTAATCAAATTGCCAGATAATAAAATTAGTTGGTGATCCAAATTGGAAACTGGGAGATTCTATTCATAAACTTGAGTTTCAAGAAGACAATCATCAGAATGACTTAATAAAGGCTTGTCTACAATAAAAGTTTGAGTTACAGAGGTTGAAAAAACATCATTAGCAGTTTTCAAGTTTAAATCAGAAAATAAACTTCTAGAAGCAGAAACATCTTCTTGAACAAATTCTCTGGAATTTATTCCAGAAGATGTTTAAGTAGAAGTAGGGATAGAAAAATTAACAGAAAGTAGCAAATTACCAACATTGTTAAATTATGCCAGATTGACTTTTTATCTGAATGTAAAGTAGAAGACACAGTAAAAATATTTCATCAACATAGGAATATCAACAAGATTGGTAAGACTTTTTAAAGACTTCGCCAGATACACCATATCATCCAGAGTAATAAAATGTGCCTCATCGCCCCTATGTAATTATAATTTCAAATCTTTCTATAACGACAGTTAACAGGTCAGCTCAAAATCGAGATGATTCAAATCCATGTTTCTTATGTTATCGACAAATAGAGCCACCTGTGAGATTTTCAGGATGATCATTAATGTTGGTTAAAAATGGTAAAGGCTAAGAATAGAAATTAACATTGTTAGCTAAGTATTGACACTACTGTGAATTTGCAGCTTTTAGTGCCACAGGGTATGTATGTTTGTTTGTCTGTATGTTTTTGTGATTGTAATGTTATTGTTGTGATGTTTTGTGTTGATAGACGACTTGGCTTACCTTCTTGCTGGTGTCTATTGTTAAAAATGATTATTAGGTTGTTTCATTACTGAAACTTATTACTTCTAATCATTCACTAAAAAAAACCAAGAGATAAGTTGTATAATAGCAACATTTTTTGTTCTAATGTTGTTTTTATCTTAGGTGTTATCAATAGTTCACATAAACATTCTCAAAGAGTTTCTTATTTTATATTTATTTAGACTTAATTGCTAATTTATAATTTTTTTAAGTTTTTAATTTTTAAAACGAATTAACAGATATGTTTTAAAAATTATTGTGTATCTGTGTTTTTAATAATAATTTTATTACACTTTTAGGTAGAGTTTCTACTGTTACACCTGCTATTACTAATATAAGTACTTAAAATTTTAGGAAGTTCAATTGCTGTAAGTTATTTTCATTTAAATTTAAATTTTAACTTTGTTTATGAATCTTCTGCCTGTTAAATAGGTGATTCTAAATATTTCAGATAGATTTTAACGCCCTTGCGCAGTAATTTACTAATCGGTCTGTAAATTAAGCAATAGTTTTAAACAGATGAATTAATTGGATTCTACGATTCTTTATGCATATTTGTATGGAGTTTTATAATATAACTTAAAATTTCATTCTCCAAGACTAGGTAAATAAGTAAAAACACTTCAGTCTGTAAAATTAACGATTCTAGATAATCGAGACAAATGTAAAAAAAATTATGGCATTTAATTTTCTTATATTTTTGTATCCCTATCGAAAACTTTAAGTCAAACATAATAACAGTTGGAAATTATAAAATATATTCAAAGTCAAATTACCCAATTGGTTTATGCAACCCTTTTGCAGTAATTTACTGACCGGTCTGTAAATTATGCAATAATTTCAAAACGATGCATTTTTCAGATTCCATGATTCCTTTATGCATATTTGCATATGGTAACCCTTATTTTTGTTCTTCATTACACAATTAAATTAGTAAAAAAACTTCAGATCCCGACAGATTCAATAAAAAATGGATCACTATTTAAAATTTAAAATCAAATGTAGTAATCACGCAATCAACAAGAGCAGACGTGTGAACGGAAGAAGTTTAATAAAGAAAAAAAAAAAAAACTTTTAAATAAAAAATAATAACTTTTTATTTTATTTTATTACTTATTATAATTAATTATTATTATTATTTTTTTTTTTGATACTGTCTGTCCCATAACAACATCTGAAGTAAAAAATAAAGAGTTAAAAA
>NC_061157.1:19309237-19326737 GCF_022113875.1 Hydra vulgaris | reverse complement strand
TCAATTCAAATGTATTAACGGTTCAAAAGTTATTCAAAACTAAATAATACTCTCATTTTCGGTGCCATAGCAAATTTTCCATACTTAAGCCCTATACCTTTTGTCAAAAAATCATCATTTTTTCCACTACAAAAAGTTCAATTACTTTTGATTCGCTTAACTTCAAAGGCCGAATGATCCATCATTTTTTAAGTCATGCCAAGCTCTATACAATGACATCAATTATAATTGAATATTTAAATTACTAAAAAATTGTCTGGAATGGCTAACTCTGCGCAAAGATATTGTTTATCACGGTTTGTATTTTAGAGATCGAAGTCTGACAAAAGGGCATACAAACATTAAAAAATATATATAGTACCCCCTTGCCTTGGAGAAGTAAAAAAAAAAAGAGCAATAATTATTTGGTATTATTGACTGTTACCGTTGTGTGGGGAACTAGTTATCTAATTACTAATAAACAATGGAACAATAGTATTAATATTATTTGGAAATACTCAATAAACAGAAAACAATTTACTTTTTTTTAACAATCAGATTAAAATAAAAAAATATATTTACAAAGCTTTAATGAATATACCATTCAACGAGCGTGCTTTACATGGTTTCAAAGAAACGGTCGTGGGGTCTGTAACCAGTTTTTATATATCTCTATTGGGGGAATTGATGTTGGACGAACAATGTTGAACTGTTTCTTATTTTCTTCTTGATCAGCAATCCCTGATGTTACAACCAACTCTTTTTGCGTTTCTTCTTTCTTCATAAAATTTATTTTAGCCCATTCTGACATTTCCAATCTTGGCTGTTCACTAAAAACTCGTTTATTGGACTGTCCAAAATAAATCTCTTGCATATCCGCAAAGTTTGCAGCCATGGTATAATTAGATTCCTCGACGTTACGTGAACTATTATCGTTGATATTACTATTAGCATAAACGTCTTCCCTTAACATAAAAGCATCATGAGCTACATTAAGATTTAAACGAGACATATCATTTCTATATTCTGATTCTCTGTGCGACCAAAGGTTGTAACTCATTTGATTAGTTGACATGCCCGGATAAATCATATTTGAATCATTACTTTGCATATTTAAAGTATATTCAGTTGGGTAGAGTGGAAGGTTTCCCATCACATGAGAAAACTGAGGATTTGAAAATGTTGGCAAAGCACAGTTAGACCATTGAGAATTGTTTACAGGTACACATGTTGGTAGTCCTCCGTATGAAGAACTGCTTTGAGTAAACTATAATAAAGCAAGACTATTTCTTATGAAAACTTTACTAGAAAAATAACAGAGCTTTTTCAAAAAAAACATTTAACAGTTTTACAATTTAATGAAAAAATAAATTTAACAAAAGTAAAGTGGAGTTTTTAAAGGATTTTTTACCCATCTTTAAAAAATATACATGCGACTTTTAGCTTGTACAAAAAAAAACCGGTATTGTTGGGGTTTAAAACGCTTTAAAATATAAGTATTTAATGCTATACGTGTCGTGAAAAGCATTTCTAAATTTAAAGTAACACCCAATTTTTACATTAACTAATAATTAACAAAAGTTATAACAAGAATCAATCTACAACATAAACACCTAGGTCAATGATTCCGTGATTCCGTAACATTGTAATTTATTAATTCTGGTTAATTATAATAATTAAAATAAGTTATTTTTGGGCACCTTGAGTAATTAATTAGTTTAGACATCATTATCTGATAAAACATTTTAATATCATTTTAGACATTTAAAAAGAATCAAAATTTTTACTTCACTATAATAAAGTATGAGCTTGAGTAAATATGATTTTAGTATTAAATAAATTATTTTTTAAACAGCTATTGTATTATTGTTTCATCGTACATTCTATTAACAAAAAATATTTTACGTTACTTTACGTGATGAGGTAAGTGTAATAAGAAAATCAGGAACATTGGAATATAAACTGTAAAAATAGAAAGGTGCGGAAAATTTTTTTAAATGTGTGGTTAAGTTATAAATTTTTCAAAATTTTTTATTTACCAAACAAGTTATTACGATTAAATTTTAACTCTTTTCTTTTAAGATTTTTTTTTTATTTTAGAGATAATATATATGATTTTATAAAAAAAATTTACACTAAAATCAACGAAATATTTTTAAAGTGAAATAATAATAAGTGAAATCTATTAAATATTTGGCATTCAATCATCTATCTTATACCACTGCAAGCAGTAACCATTTTAGAAAAAGTCCTCGCATCAACTCATTATCCATACTCTTTGACTATAAAGCTTCAATCATCAACACAGCTTAACTACTAAGGCATTAATAGACCCATAGAATTGTGCAGATTAAATTTAGAAAATAACTTTTTGGCTGTCTCTAAATGTTTTTGACATTAAATTGTTGAATAAAGAAAGACAGCTTGAAACAGTTAGGCAGATAACAGATTCGTGCAATAAACATGCATTTTATCTTTATACTTAAATAAAGTGGTCACTTTTTTGAGTTTATTCATGAATAAATGATAATGCAATATAAAATGTTTAAATTTGTTTATATTGTGTACGGTTATTAAGGTGCTCCCAAAAGTCCTTACTGTCTATTCACAGAGTACTGCGGAAGATATACCGTCACGATCATTTCACAATCACCTAAAGTCATTTTGGGTGGTTTTGAGTTATTAGCTGAAATGTAGAGTCAAAGAGATATAGCAGAAAAGAGAATGAAGAAAAAATACGCCATTTTTCAAGGAACCTTCTTGTAATAACAATTTTCAATAAAATTGGAATGTGAATGTTAATCATTCACATTCCACCTTTAAAAAAACTAATTAGATAGTTTTTCAACAACATCATTAATGATATTGTTTAAAAACGTCATAAACAATCATTGCAAATAAAAGATAAAAGTATAGAAAAATTGATAAACAACATTTACTGATTTAGAGTTAGTTCATAGTTGTTTTTTGTTTTATTTCTTGAAACGACTATTATGAAATTTCTAGATTAGAATTAAATTAATAAACCTAGATTAAAATTGGAAATACTTTAATCGTTTTTTAAATACCTCGATAGAGGTATTCAAAAAACGATTACTTTTCGTAAATCGTGATTTTTGTGCGATTACTTCAAGGTTTCGAACAGCTGTTAACAACTTATCAAGTCAACTTTTAAAAGAGTAACTTCGATTACAGTTTCCAAACTCCGATTCATTTAGTTTTTTTTAAGTAGTATGATTATTAAGGAATACTAAGGTTTTACCAGATTTTAAAAGATTTATCTCAAGTGTGCTGAGACGACAAACAATATCACTATAATTTAGGGAAGTAACAATAAAAAAATCAAACCTAACATGATGGTCCACAACAAAGTAAGCACAGATCGTTTTTAAAACGTTTAGAAAACGTTAAAAACCGTTTTAATAGGTTTTTTAAACGTTTTAAAAACGTTCTGTGCTTACTGGGAAGAAATAATTCTACACTAGCTATAAAGTTACGCTTTTTAGATATAGTCTAGGCTTAAACTAAAATTTTGAAAGGAGAAAAACAAATTGAAGATCTAATATTATAGGACAAAATATTAAACTTTGAATTTTTTTAATTCTGTATCACATATTAATGAATGTAAATTGCTTCAAAAAATTTACAAAGAAAGTTCTTAGATCTAAACAAAGCGGCCGCATTATCTAATATAAAATCTTTTAACCTTATTTTCAGATAACCTATAGATAATCTGAAAGTCGAGTTAAAAGCAATTAGGCCAAATTACGATTTATTTAAGTTATAGGTTATTTTTATTTGCATTAAGTGGCAAATCAAACCAACTTTTAAGTTTAAAAGACAATCCAAATATAAAAAACGTTTTGATAAGTCACTAAACTTTATGGCTGTAGCCTAATAAACAACATTCTTCAGAAAAGACGCGCGAATCCGCTAGTTAAATACTCTTACGCAATGTTATTTGATAAAACCGTAGGACTTCTGGACCAAAACAAAAGTAAAACATTAGAGTTAGGTAACTGCTGAATTTGCGAATAAGAAGACAAGTAAAAATCATATTTAAGGCAGTTAAATCAATAAAAAATTTCTTAGGATATTCTTCAATTTTTTTTTCTATTCTTGATCGCATTTTCTTAATTACTACGTCTGAAGATAGTATAGCTGTTATAAATATAAAAATAGTGTCATAAGAGGTCGTCCTCAAATTACGTCACGCACTTTTGACCGTTTATGACACCTCCCCCTTCCCTCGTCACAACATCGTGACTCTTTAATAATAAATCATAAAACCACTAACCCTTCCCCCACCCCCTAATGCGTCGCGTAATTAATGGTGAAGTAAAGTTAGTTTTTCATATTAAGCATGTTTACCTTAAACATAATTTCAATGTTTGTTCTTTTTTATAATTATTTGGAGCAGATCTTTATCCAATTATAAAATAATTACTTTTTATATACTTAATCGTCTTTTATAAACTAGATATAAAAAGCAATTATTACATATTTTATTTTTAAATTTAATTTAAAAGTTTTGAAGGGGAGGGTCCCGTCACTTTTTTGTGCGGGTTAGGGGGGGTATATGATTAGATTTATAGTTACGCATCTGGCTTTCCTTTCAGTCTATAATACTTCTTTTGTATAGTTTACAATACTATAACCACGTGACTTTCTGACTGAGAGGATACTATATTACACGACAAATCACCTATATTTGAACCGATCAAAAAATAGTTTTTTTCATGTTTACTTTTTTCCAATTTTATTTGGTTTTCTCAAAACATGAAATAACGACTAAAGCAATTGTAAAATGATCGTGAAGATATACATTTTTGCAATAAGTTTATTAAATCCGTATTTTATTCCCAATCGAATTAAAATCAAAACAATCGAATCAAAAAACAAAACAAAAAAAAACGGACGACAACAGTTTAAATAAGTATTTAATTTGCACGTGCAAATGATGTTTATATTGTGTACGGTTATTAAGGTGCTCCCAAAAATCCTTACTGTCTATTCACAGAGTACTGCGGAAGATATACCGTCACGATCATTTCACCATCGCCTAAAGTCATTTTGGGCGGTTTTAGTTATTAGCTGAAATGTAGAGTCAAAGAGATATAGCAGAAAAGAGAATGAAGAAAAAATACGCCATTTTTTAAGGAACCTTCTTGTAATAACAATTTTCAATAAAATTGGAATGTGAATGTTAATCATTCAAATTCCACCTTTAAAAAAACTAATTAGATAGCTTTTCAACAACATCATTAATAATATTGTTTAAAAACGTCATAAGCAATCATTGCAAAAGAATAGAAAAATTGATAAAAAACATTTACTGATTTAGAGTTAGTTCATAGTTGTTTCTCAAAACATGAAATAACGACTAAAGCAATTGTGAAATGATCGTGAAGATATACATTTTCGCAATAAGTTTATTATATCCGTATTTTATTCCCAATCGAATTCAAATCAAAACAATCCAATCAAAAAACAAAACAAAAAAAACGGACGACAAGAGTTTAAATCAGTATTTAATTTGCACGTGCAAATGATGTTTATATTGTGTAGGTGTATTATTCTGTGTATTGTAAACAACAGTTTAAATATGTAAATGGGTATTTAAACTGTTGTTTTCCTTTGTTTTTGTTATTATAATTTAGTCTTAACAACAGTTAAAATTAATTTAAGATGTTAAACAGAAAAAATATAAATACACAACCAACAAAAAAACAAATATAATAATAATATGTTAATAAAACAGAAATAATATTTAAAAAAGTACAGTAAAAACATTAAAAAAAAAAAATTTTTGTTTTGTTATTATAGATCCAATTTAAGAAAAACATTAAAAAAAACAAGAAACATAACTTAAAAACATAACACTTTATTAAAAAAAAATTAAACTTTTTCCAATATTTGTTTTTTTAAACTTGCACCATAACTGGAAATATCTGAAATACTAAATTATACTAAATCCGCCCATTACTGAGGCAAAAAAACTATAATTATAATTATTATTACTATAATAATAGCAATAATAATAGTAATAATAATAATACTAATAATAACAATAATAATAATAGTAGCAATAATAGTAATAATTATTATTACTATATTTATGCAATAAAAGGTAATTTTAAATTAAATTTACGGAAAATTTAATATTCTTAAACTCACCGATTCTACAGGAGAGACGCCAATATCCTTACATAGTTCAATATCGCAAGGTTGATTAACACAAGTGTTTTGATGAAACTCACATAGCTTAAGAACAAACTGCTTTGTTTTGCATATATAATTGTTATTTTTACAAAATCGCACATGCTGTAAAATAGATTTCATATTTTTGCACAACAAGAAGTCGCATTTAATTTCGCAGATATCAGCATGTATCAGTCCTCTAAATAGAAAATTTTTTGCTACTGTACACTTGTTTACTCCACATTGATCTGAGCTAGAAGCAGGACATTTTAAAGCGTGTCTAAGAGCGTTAAAAAGTATTGGATCAACACTATTCACAGTTAGGGGTACTTTTTCAGGAAAGTTGTGAATAAATAAAGGGTTTGGTGTCATATCTTTTGGTTTGCTGACACTGATTGACACGTCAGCCAGAGTTTCATCAACTTCTTCTTTTGTTTTCTTTTTGACCTTTTGATCCTCAATATTTCTAGAACTGCTAGATTTTGATGAAAAAAATTTCTTTTCGCTACTATGATTTAAAGGACTATATTTTTCTTTTTCGTTGTTATCTGTCTTCACATCGGTATAATTTTCTATTACTCTGCATTCTTCTGTTGTGTCTTCTAGTCCACGCAATGCAAACCGTTTTCTTTCTCGAGTTTTTGATCTCGTTTCTAGTTTTACGTCCATTTTTTAAACGCTTTGATTTTAATTAAAACAAGTAATTTGCTAAATTAAATTAGAAATGAAAAGCTTTATCGAACAAACGCATTCGAAATAAGAATAGAACATATTTATATAAATTATTTGGACACCCGTATATGGAGCGAATAAAATAAACCGAACCAACGCTCAACAAACGCTTTAAAAAAATGTTTTTTACAAAAGAAACATGGAGCAAATATTTATATAATATAATTATAACAATTACATTAAAAACATTTTTGAAGGCAACTTTTTGAAAAGTTTTCTCCGCGTATTAAATTCGTAGTAAAAAAAAACATTTTATTGAATAACTATTTCATGTAATTAAGGAAACGTTTTGCATATTTTGTCTTGATCATTTTTTTAGTCCAAATGCTAAACACAATTTAAAATTATTTTTTGTTAAAACTAGTTGGCGCCATTTAAGGGAAAAAACTGTAAATACTCTTTATAGCAAATATTAAAATGAATTAAAAAATTCAGTCTATTTTTAAATGATATTTTAAGAATTAGCACTCAAGAAAAGAAATTATACTACTTATTAAGTGACATTAATTTAGCTTGTTTTCAAAACGAAACTAATTGTGGGTTAAAAATTTTTATAATGATTTATTTGAACATGGAGCGTTTCCGTTAATTAATAAACCAACTAGAATAACTGAGACATTAGTTACCTTAATAAAAAAATATCATTTCAACTGATAATTTTTAATAAATCTCTTTAAAACAAAATTATATGTGACATCTCTGATCACTTCCCAATTTTTTTCTCAATTAACATTGCCACAGCAAAAATACCCCAACAGAATGTAACGTTTACAAAACGCTTTTTTACTTCAGCGAATTTAAATTCATTCAAAGAACAGTTATCCCTACTGCATTGGAAAAACGTAAATGCTTCTGCAGACGCAAATGTACCTTACGACGCATTCTTTAAAATTTTTTATAAAACATGCGACGTAAATTTTCCAAAATGTACTGTAATTTAAAAAAATAAAGGTTTAATGTCACCGTGGATCACAAAAGATCTCAGAAAATCTTCTAAAATTAAGCAAAAATTATATATTAAATACAAAAACACAAGAAAGATTCTTTACAAAAATTATATATTGAAAACAAAAACACAAGAAAGATTCTTTACAGAAACTATGTCAGAAAGTTTGAAACACAAAGAAAGAATTTGAAAAACTGTACTACTCCAATCTACTTAAAATGAACAAACATAATTCTAAACGCACCTGGGAAATTCTAAGAGAAGTTACTGTCTTAGAATTTCCCAGAATTTCTATCTTACCAATTATCGCCCAATCTCTGTTTTACTTATTTTTTCTAAGGTGTTAGAGAGAATCCTATATAACGTAATTTATAATCACCTTTCTTTAAATAATATACTTTATACTAATCAATACGGGTTCAAAAAAAATACATTAAAAGAACACGCGATACTCCATATAACTCTTAGTATTTCTGAATCGTTTGAAAATACGTTGGGAGTTTTCATAGATTTATCAAAAGCTTTTGATACAATCGATTACCAAGTTCTCCTTAAAAAAGTTAAATATTATGGAATTAAAGGAAACGTTTTAAAATTACTTTAAAGTTACTTAAGTAACCGCAAACAGTTTGTTTATAGTAATGAAGTTAACCCATCTAATTTATTAAACATAACCTGTGGGGTTCCGCAGGGGTCGATATTAGGACCCCTTCTCTTTCTCATTTATATTAATGATCTTCATAAAGCTTCTAATTTGATGTCCCGACGGGCATTTGTTTTTAAAAATTACGATCTAAATGTATTTTAAATGTCTTTTAAACGTCTTTTAAACAATAATGTTTAAAAGACGTTTAAAAGACGTTTAAAAGACGTTTAAAAGACGTTTAAAACACATTTAGAACGTAACTTTTAAAAACAAATGCCCGTCGGGGTCAGTCATGTTTGCCGATGACACTAACCTCTTTTTGTCTGATAATACCATAACTACATTATTTCAAGATATGAACATGGAATTAACAAATATATTTGATTGGTTTAAAATGAATAAACTTTCACTAAATGTTGAAAAAACAAAATGGACATTTTTTCATCCACCGTCTAAAAAAAAACTACTTCCTTGTGAACTACCTTTACTTTTTATTGATAAAATCCAAACAAAAAAAGTAATTAGTGCTAATTTTTTGGGTATCTATGTTAATGAAAACATTAGTTGGAAATATCACATTGAATTCTTGTGTAATAAAGTTGCTAAAAGTATAGGAATATTTTATAAAGCTAGAGGTGTGTTAAATAAACGTAGTCTAATTCAATTATGTTTCTCTTTTATCCATTGTCATTTAAACTTTGCAAACATTGCTTGGTGCAATGTCAATAAATGTAAACTGGAGCCTTTTTATCGTCAACAGAAGCATGTTGCTCGTCTTATTAATTTTAAAAACAGATTTACTCATGCCAAGCCTCTTTTATTTGAAATGAAAATTCTTAATATATATCAACTGAATGTTTTTAATATTCTTTATTTTATGTATAAATGTAAAAGTAACTCTTCGCCAGTTTCTTTCCATAATTTATACACGCTGATATATAAAAATAAATACAATTTAAGAAATGATTAATCCGTCAACCATTTTTTCAGACTAATTTTGGAAAACCTAGAATTTCTTTTCGAGGAGCTTTTCTTTGGAATAAAATAGTTTTAAAACATTTTGATTTTTTGGTGCAATGGAGTTATTTTTCATTGAGAAATAAGCTTAAAGAAATCAATTTGTCACATGATGATATATTGTCATATTTTTAAGCGTTATTAATTTGATGTATTATTTTAGTTTATGTTTATTCAGTTGAATATTTATAAGAACATGCACTTAAAATCGATTAACTATATATGCACTTGACTTTGTATATATATTGAATTTTATGAAGTTTTATTTTACGAGCGGTTCTTGATGAGAAGACCTAATGGTCTCTTGCGAGTCTCTTCTTTTTATATTAACAAAAAAGTCTTAGTTTCATCTTTTATTTATTTCTCATTAAGTAACGTTTTTAACAATCTAATTGTAAATTTTTACTAACAATCTCATTAAAAAAAAAAGAAAATTTATATTTTACAAAATATCAAACAGTACAAGCTGGAAATTTTAACATCTGCTATCAGGTTTCTTCTAAAAAGTTTTTCTTTCTTAATGAAAAAAAAATAATAAACGGTTCTTGAAAAAAATAAGTCGGGGGAGGGTAAGGGCACGTGCCCAACAGCCCATTAACGTTTCAGCTACGGAGGCAATTTTAAAATGCACTGTCATCAGAATCACACAAATACTGAAAGTTTCAGAGCTCTAGCTACCCATTAAATATGTCGAAATGGTGTCACCCGGTGCGGCCTACACCTCCCTAATGACGCCACCGGTAATAAAAAATTCGATATTTAGGTACAGATAACTTGAAATTAAGAACCAGATCGCAGAATATAATTACAATTTTTCTTATAATTAAAAAAGTTGATGCATGTAAGAAGTAGGCTGTTATGACTTTGGCTCCAAACAAATAGGCAATTTGATATTTAATTTCAAGAACTTTAGAATTTAAAAATAGAGTATGATACAGTTCAAATTAGTATGTTAAATAAACTAACTATTGGAGATACGTTAGTCGCACAGCAAGCTGCTTAAATTGTCCCTAAACATGACAAAAAAAAAAAGGGAAAAGTTTTAAATAAGTTATCAAAACAATTTGCAGTTTTCTTTTGTTACATTTATTTGTTTAAAGTGAAAGTTAAAATAGGTAAGCAGAGCCGTTCTTAGGGTGGCGCGATTGGAGCAGCCGCTTCAGACCTCGCGGTTAGGAAGGTCATCCTAAACACGAGAAATCAAAACTTTTACTTATTGTTAACGAGAGTAAGGCCTCGCGCAGCAACGCCTTATTCTTGTTAATAAATAAAAGGCGTTGCCAAAAATATCTAATTACCCGCGTAATTATTTATTAATTAAAAAATTATCAACTTGATTCTCCTTTGTATGTGATAATAGCGAACAAAAAAAATGCAAATCATTGTTCGAAGCTCTTCCGTTTAACGGCTATAAAATACTTTTTTAAAGAGTGAAAAAGCTAAACAAAAAATGAATAGATCAGGCGAAAGTTTCATTTTGTTTTTCATTACTAAAAAAGAAGAAAAAGCAAAATATCTAAAAAGAAGAAACGAGAACGAATTAAATGAAAGAATTTAAATTCAAATTCAAAAGTAACGTAAGTAAAATAAAGTTAATAAAAAAGTTAAATAAAAAAAGGTAAAAAATGAATAGGTTGCACACCGGATTTTAGTCATAAAGATCAGTTATCATAGGTCATGCGATTAGTAAAAATTAGTATGAATGCAACTTTTCCCAAGAGGGAAAATGAAGATGTAACCATCAAAGAATTAAAAGTAAAATATTTAGGATTTAAAGTAAAATATTTACAATGTCCATGGATTACTATGGGTATAAAAAAATATTCAAAAAACAAACAAAAACTTTACATCAAGTATTTAAAAAATAGAAATGAAAAAAATCTAAATACTTGCAAACAATACAAAAATTTATTTGAAAAAACAAAAAAAAGTTTGAAGACAAATTACTACTCTAACCAAATAAAAAATGCAACTGGTGACATTAAAAAAACATGGAATACGATAAAAGAAATAATTGGGAACAAAAAAGTTAAACCAAATAGTTTACCTGCTCAAATCATCATAGACAATATAGAGTACAGTGACAAAAATACGATTGCTGAAAAATTCAACGAATTTTTTGTTAATATTGGCCCTAACCTTTCCTCAAAAATTAAGTCTCCTAATAATTTATTTAAATCATACCTAAGTGATATCCAGAGCGAACTAAACTACAAAGAACAAAACTACCAAGGACTTAATATTGCTCCTTAAAATTATTAATACAGGTATTGATGATACCTGTAGTAGGGTAGTGGCAAATGTCTTTACAACAATAAATAAACCTATATTTGAAATTTTAAAGTCTTCGATTAAAACAGGAGGTTCCATTCTTCTACCTCTTCTGTTTCTTCTATATATTAATGACCTTACAAAAGCCTCGGAAAAACTTGCTGTAATTATATTTGCCGATAATACAAACTTATTTTATTCATCGAACTCAATCAAAGACCTTTATGAATGTATGAACAAAGAGCTTAAGAGATTAAATTTATGGTTAAAATTAAATAAATTATCACTAAATACACAAAAAACAAAATACATATTGTTTCATTCCAAAAAACAAAAAAATAACATACCAACTACCCTTCCCTCACTAAAAATAGATAAGGTAAATATTGAAATAACAGAAACATCTAAATTTCTTGGGATACTAATTGACGAAAATATATCTTGGAGAGCCCATGTAAGTTCAATTAACACCAAAATTTCAAAAAATATTGGCATACTCTACAAAGTTAAACCTATGTTATCCCAACATAATCTTAAATCGCTTTACTTTTCTTACATCCAAAGTTATCTTACATACGCTAATATTACCTGGGCAAGTACACACAAATCCAAATTGAGTACTATTTACATAAGTCAAAAACATGCATCAAGATTAGTTTATAATAAAGATAAACTGACCCATGCTGAACCCTTACTAAAAACCTTGAATACACTAAATGTTTACCAAATCAACATCTAACAAAATTTATGCTTAAATACAAACTTGGACTAGTCCCATCGCATTTCTTAGATTAACTTCTTTCAAGTAAACTCTAATAGGTATATGACAAGAGCAACAGGCAACTTCACACTGCCCAAAAGAACAACAAAGCTCTCACGGTTTTCTATTTCCTACCGGGGTCCGTACCTATATAACAAAATCATATCCAAAAATATGGAACTTAAAGTATTAAATAATGCTGCCAACTTGAAAAATAAATTAAAACATCTCATACTTAATACCAACAATTATATCAACATGTATTAAACTTAACATTAAAATTTATATTAAAATATTTATGTGTATCACTGATTGTATATTGTTTAACCATTTTTGACTCTATATAAAAATAAAATTTAACCTTTTAAACTTTTTTTAACCTTTTAAAGAGGTACTCAATGATAAGTCTTCATAGACTTCTACGAGTTTTCCCTTACAACAACATGTATATATCTGAAGAACCAAAAAAATTTTTGTCTTTTTTTTTTTTCTTTTCTTATTTTTATTCTTTTATTTTTTAAAAATACTGGTAACATTTATGATAAGAAACATTATTAATTTACGCTATACTTAGATATACTAAACCAATTTTTATTATGCTATGTTATACGTGGTATTATTATCTTATATTTTTACGTGAGATTATATTATGTCATGTAGTTATTGAATTTATTAAAGTTGTAAAAAAAAAAAAAAGAACATTTTCTTGGAATCTTAGACGGTAAATCAACAACGGGAAAAAAACTAACTGATTTTCTTTTACAAGATTTAGATGAAATTGGATTGCAAATCAGGGACTGAAGTGGACAATGGTATGACAACGGTTTCAATATAAAAAGTATCCACTCTTGAGTACAGGCACGGATCTTAAAAATAAATCCTAAAGCATTTTACATGTCTTGCGCTAGCCATAGCCTCAACTTCCTAATTTAGGATGCAGCAAAATGGTTATCTAAATCTATGATTGTTTTTGGTGTTGTGCAAAAAATTTATGTACTTTTTTCTTTGTCAAAAATGTAAGGCAAATTTTCATTCAACACGTACTAAATCTGGCTGTAAAAAGGTCTTGTGGTACTCGTTGGGAAAGTAAACTGGAAAGCGTAAAAGCGCTTCGATATCAAATTAAGGAAGTTCATACTGCATTAGTTGAACTAGTTAAGTTCACTGAGAATCCAAAAAAAAAAAAAAAGCCAATAAGGAAACACCGTCCGTTATGAATAAAATAAGTTATGAAAAAAAGCCTACAGACTCAAAAATTGCACCTTGGAGTTGCGTCGCAGTTACTTCAAAAGCAAGTTCAGTTTTTTTCAGAAATTTAGGTTTTGTGGCGGCAACATTGTTAGCAAGAGAACTTATTGAAACTCTTGGTGTAGAGCCAAATTTCAAAGAAGCCAGGCAGAGAAAGAAAAGAAGAATGTTTGAGTACGAGGGAGATCCTATGGCCGGATCCGCCAAGCAAATGTTTAAAGTAGAGTACTTTTTTGTTATTGCAGAAGGTTTGAACAAATTACTAATTACGACAAACTGTTTTAAAAGGTGTGAAGATAAACTGTTTCAAAGGTGTGAAGACCTATAATCGTTCCTTAGTTTTGAAGAAGAAAAGAATGTTTGTGGAAATGACCTTTTTTCTGAACTTAAGGTTCTTCGAGAACTTTTACTGGCTGAGGTGGAAACAGCTGCAAGGATTTTGAGATTTATTCACCAGATTCAAAACCCATTTCCAAATGCATTTATAACGTAAAGAATTTTACTGACTATATCTGTAACTGTAGCATACGCAGAAGGAGTTTTTCACGCTTGAAACTTATCAAGACATAGTTAAGTTCGTCCATGGATCAAGAAAGGCTATCAATTGTGACATCTACGTTATCATCCTTTTGATGCAATTTCAAAAATTATCTAACCCTGGACGATTGTTTTTACAGTATTAATAACACTGTATAATTTTATTATAAATATTTGCCAGTATTCTATTATAAAATTAATGTCTATTATTTTACAGTGTGAACACTTACTATATAACATCTAGCTAACTATGAGCACCCTTCATATCGATTGCTGAAAACATAATATGTGCAATAAGATTACTATTTTGTAAAAATATGTTTTTACTCTAGATTATTTTATAAAGCAATCAGCCGCCGTATTCACAACTCTCCGTTAAACTAACGGAGAATTTGAGTGTCCGTTAAGAAAAAAACTTTCAACGGCCGGTTATAAAACGGAGGAAAGTTAATGGTATTCTAATCATTCCGTTTAGACTAACTACTCCGATAATTTTTTCAGTTAAGGTTTCTCCGTTAGCGAGCTCTGTTAACTAGTTTTCGTGCTGTTTTTTTCATGGCATTTAAGCGTTGCGATGCCAACAGACAATAAAGCTGTTTAATTGGGAAATCGCAGCCGTTGATTTTTTTATTAATAACTGCAGCGTAGGGGAGAGTATGCACCCATGATCCTAAAAATCTATCAGATCAACTTACTGAATATATATTTTTATTTTGATCTCTAAAATAACAGTACATAATAGCAAATTTTATACCTTATTATAACTCAATAATCATTTTTTTACCAGAATATTTTAAGTAGATTTAAAATTATAAAGTACGCTCAATTGGGATCATGGGTGCATACCAGTATGCTCCCTTGATCCTACCTATATGCACCCTTGATCCTATGTATGTATACTTGATTCGAGATCAAATTTAAACCATGAATGTATAAAAATAATTTTTAAGTCATCAAAACAATGTCTATAATAAAAACCAAAAAGTTATCATTAATTTTACTACAAATTTATTTTTCTTAAACAAGAAAAATAACTTTTTTCTTGTTTAAGCAAAAAGTTATTTTCTTTTTTACTGAGACTCAACGTTTTTATTTTCATTACTTTCAAGATCAAGTTTTCTTTTCCTTGTCATGAAGATCTTATTTTGCGTTTCATGTTTTTTCTTTTTTGACTTTTTATTTATTTCCTGAAACTTATTTAACTCATTTTAAACAGGATTGTCTGTGAGTATTCGAGTACTTCTAGGGTCAGATATAGGTTGAATAGGCAATGACAGATTTCACATCAATGATTGATTAAAAGCTGGGGCATGAACAATAGCAGAAACTGGATCAACAACACCTGGAAATGGGTTAGCAGTAATAGGTTCTAGACGGTCTGTTACATATGAAGACAAATACTCGTTATCAGAAAATATTTTAGGATTATAGGGTTCGATTCCTGCCACAGCAAATCCTGCAGAAATGTTAGACAAAGTAAAAGCTTGTGCATAGGCTTTCCTTACAACTGAAGCTATATCATATATGGTCATCGGTCCGGGATTAGATACAATCAAATCATCACAGGCTACATTGTAATAACGTTTTAGTGGCCCATAAACTGACCGATATAATGGCTGCAACTTGTGACTACAATGTGGTGGAAAGGACAGCATAGTTATGCCATTTTTTTTAGCTAAATCTAAACACACAATTGAAAAATGGCTCTTGTGGTTGTCAAGAAGTAAAAGCACTGGATTAGCTGGTGAACATTTTACATTTTGAATAAAATGTTTCATCCACTCAAAAAATGTTGCAACATTCACCCAACCAGATGGGTTTGCAACCCTAACACATCCAGGTGGACCACCATTTATCATACTTCCTTTGAAATGAACTCTTGGAAAAATAAAAAATGGAGAGATTGAGTGTCTTATTGCATTAACTGCACAACAAACTGTTACCAATGTCTCTCTTTCTGCTGAAGTTATCCTTCCAACTTTTTTATCTCCTTTTTTAGCAATTACTTTAACTGGTTTTAAAACAGTTGTGAGACCTGTCTCATCAACATTATATATGCTTTGTGGCTGAAACTTGTGTCGTAGACAAACAACTTTTAGATTAGTGAAAAATTATCCGACTGTATAACAGTTAAAAGCAGTTGCTCGTGCCATACTAGTAGCTTCTGGATTTCGTAAAGATAACTCATTCCTACGTAACATAAAACCTTCTTTGTTCGTAAAGATTTGCATATATATATGACGTATTGTACATGTTACTTTAAAAGTTAAACATTTTGTGTGTGTGTGTGTGTGTGTGTGTGTGTGTGTGTGTGTGTGTATGTATGTGTGTGTGTGTGTGTGTGAGTGTGTGTGTATGCACCTTTGATCATAGGATCAAAGGTGCATAAACGCATTAGGATCAAGGGCGCTAACCCGCTTCAATTTTACAAAAACTCTTTTTTTGTCATATTAGATGCTTCTATAGCTTACCAAAAGCAACCATACAAGAGGTAAATAGTTTAGTTACAAAATGACATAAGCATAATTATTCACCTTAAAAAAATAATAAAGATGTGAGGTTCCTTGTGAAATAAAAAAAAATTACTTTTTGTCGTCAAAATCAAACTATTTAGAAAAAATTTAATAGTGGTCTATTCTCTAACCAAAACACAATTAATTTTGAAGATACAATATTTATAATACACTGGTTATCAGCCCTCTTTAATAAGTTATGTAAGTATGGAGATAACGCTACAGGATCAAAGGTTCTTACGGATCAATGGTGCAAGTTCTCCCCTAAATTTTAAAAATTTAATTAAAACACGTTACAATATAAAAAAACTTTTATAATTTATGATATAGAAAATATTAAAACAACTTATTGTCCGAAACGTCGAAAAACAAAATTATCACGAAATCGAAAGTTATTTTCAGCAACTATGTCTTCATTATTATTTTCATAATTTACAATTGGATTGTCATCTATGTCCACATCATTTAACTCTATTGCTAAATTTTGCAATACAGCACACGCAGCAATTATGGTGCAGATTCTTTCTGGGGTCATTCGAAACTCTCCATGAAGCAAACAAAACCATCTTTTCCACCTTCCAAACACTTGTTCAATTAAAACTCTTGTTCTTCTTAAAGATATATTATATCGTCGCTGAGCTGCTGTAGTT
>NC_061157.1:19264237-19304237 GCF_022113875.1 Hydra vulgaris | reverse complement strand
ACGTCTTTTCCACGTCTTTATTTAGGCTGATTATAAAAAGACATAACAAGTCATAAAAAAAGACGTCTTTTATTCGTCTAAAGATATCTTATTTTCCACTGTTAACAGTGTTCAGTGTTTGAGCAATAACTTTTGTGGTTTTAATGCACTAGACGTTAAGGTACAAAAGACGTTATGGGCCATAGCCCTAGTTTACGGTACATATATAATAATATTGATATTGTAAAGTGCAATACGTAAAGAGCAAAAAAAAAAGCTTCAATGTACTCTTAGAAAAGTCTTAATATAAGCTTTTCAAAAATGTAAAAAATTCTAATATTGCATTACCCACATAAAATGCTAAAGTAGAATTAAATAATTTTGTAGCAACCATTGCTAAATATTTTAATCTTTTGTTATGGTATTAGAGTTTAATTAGACTGGTTTTAACAGCCTTATTTTGCTCTCTTTTACTAAAATTTAAAAAGTAGATAAATTTATATGGCCCAAAGTACTCTTAGGTGCTTAATACACGGGAGGGGACGTTTATTAATTTACGGAAATCTTTTTTACCCACGCCATGCCATGTAAACAATTCCCACCCACTCTTTATTAAAATCCCCCTCCCCCTCCTTCCCGTTAATTAGGCCTGCACTAAAATATGTATTAAGTATCCCTTTTATATTAGGCACTCTAGAGTTTCTAATTCGTACATTGAACCAAATGGCCACACTCTTTCTGTCACCTCAATGATACAATCGACTATTAAACATCTCAACCACTTGTTGAAGTTATTTCTCACTTATATTCTTCTATAGCTTGTTGTCCGGGCAACATTACCATCACAGTTTTACAAACTTGTTCTCCAGAACTCTCTTCATTGCTCTCTAAACTAGCTCACAAAGACTTAACTAAATTTAGCCATCCTGCCTGCTGGAATTTTTATTAGAAACTAGTTAACAAGGGCTTAACTAACCTTTAGCCATCTTTCCTGCTGGAAAACAGTTTCAGTTCTTGAAAAATTTTGAATACCGCTTTGACCTCTCGAACTGTTGATTAACTCTTATTATTTTTATTAGCAAAGCCTTTAATTAAAAAAATTTTAAAATCTTAAGAAAAACAGGTTTCTCTTTGACAACTTATACAGATTTTGATACTATTGTTAACCGCTATCACAAAAAATTTCTGTCGTACATTAGAAGAAATCTAAATTGCGTTAACCAATTTTCTGTTCTCTACTTCTATATATATATATTTTATTCTTCCTTGTATAGAATACTATTGCCATATTATATATATATATATATATATATATATATATATATATATATATATATATATATATATATATATATATATATATATATATATATATATAATTTTTTTAATTAATTTTCTGTCAACGTAAACTTTCAAAGTAATTCCCAGAGTACCGTAAGATTGGGTGGCTTTGCATCTTTTGCATCTTAATGTGTATTGCACGAAAGCCACAAAAGTTATTTCCTCAAACACTAAGTACTTTCAAAAGTGCACAGAAAGGATAATTAGAACTATCTGTCTCCCATTTGAATATTATTTACCTGAAGTATCTTTTGTTTGGTTTAAATGGTGGGCCGAAGTCGTCCTTCTAATGTGTTAGGGTGACATTGGCCCAACCCAGTAAAAAAAGACTAAAGGAAGCAAAACAACAATAAAAACAACAATATTTAGGCAAAGAAAATAAATTTACAAAAATAATGTGACAAAAAAAGATTTAGTAACAAAGTCCAGTATACAGTAAATAAAATATAGGTACAAACTAAACAAATACCAAGTGAACAAAACAGTTTAGGTATAAAGTAAACAAAAATGACAAAAATAAAGTTTTAAAAAATTAAAATCAACTATTTCAGACTGAGGAATAAAGAGTTGCTCTGCTGGTAGTGACAATTTCCAGTTAAGTCGGTTTTTGTTTATAATAGTAATTTCTGCTCCATTTTTTCTTAATTTTTTCAACTGCATAAAAAAAAAATTTCAAAAGTTTCTTTAAAATTATTCAGTAGTTATTATAATAAATAATAATAGTTATTAAATTGATTAGTTGTAAAGTTTACTAATTGATTAATAATTTAAAATAAATAAACAAACCTGTCTAGATTTTAACTCTCCGTTGCATTTAACAATTTACATAACAATTACATAACAATTACATAACAATTCTCTACAAGATTTAATAACTTTTTCTTTTACAAACATTTTTTGTTTTATCAATATTTTAAAAATTCGTTTTGCCTAATGCTGAATGATCTAAAGATTCTGTATGACTTTCTACGACTAAACTTACATCCGCAAAAATTAGATTAGAAGTCTCAGTAGTTCCAGCATTTGTACTTGGGCCAGCAAAGTCAATGTTGTTGGTTTATTATTTATAATACTGATAAGTGTATCTACATTATTTGTATTTAATCTATTATTTTCATTTATAACAAAAGATGATATATCTGTTGAATCTGTTTAAGCTTTTACCTGGGGCAGCACATACTTTACGTCGCTTTGATTTTTTAGAATCATCTGAGGGATCATCCAGTGATTTACATAAATGATCTAAAAATGATTGGCTTACTAAATCAGTAGTCGAGTCTAAACCTACATTACAACATGGTAGTCGTAAAAGCACTTGAGACTTGTCTAATGGAAAAATTCCAGTTTTGCGAAAACCAGCTCTAAGGTTATCATTCCCATGTTTATTTAAGTTGGTAATTAAACGGTCTTAAAGTCTAGGTAATTTATGTTTAGGAAGAGAAGCAACTCTTTTTCTTTTTCCTTTCTCATGGCTGCGTGAGATGAGTAGAGGTTGCTTGTAATGCCACAAATTTTATTACTTTGACATGCATCCAGTATTACAATGCTCAAATGTGAAGATACGTTATCACCTATAATGACACTTCTTCCTTGAGCCTTCTCAGATCTTGGAATAAGTAAAAAGAAAAACCAGTCCTCAAAACAAGTTGAGTCAAACCAACCACTTTTTAATCTGTTATAAAGTGCATTTGGTGGCTCATGTTACATCCATGTATTACATAACGACTCTGCTTTGTAAATAACATAAGGTGGTAGTAATTCATCATTAGCATTACCACAAAACATTACAGAGAATGAGGTCTTTGTAGAATTAATGATGCGTTAAGGATATTTACATCCACGCTTTGTTAATATTTTTTTTTTACCTGGATTATCGCTGAATTCGGTTTTATCATAATTCCATATATCATCAGGTGATATATTACTTATTTCATTTGATAGATTTATGAAGTAGTTATAAATCACAGTCGTTCCTATTTCTGCTCTCTTTCGCTTTATGTTGCTTGCAAATCTTACTGTAAGTTCTGGATTTCTTTAAAAAAAAAATCGATTCCAATCGCCACCTGGAAAATTATTTTTGAACTATTTTGAGGTATAACTTTTTTCTCTAAAGACTCTTTTACTATGCATCTTAAATCAAATTTATCAACAGGAAAATCAAACTCAAATGATTTTATTGTATATGCCTTAAACATGTCTTCTTCTTTTGATATAAATATTTGTTGACCACCATACTTTTTAGGATATGTCCGCTTTATTTTATTTTTTAATGTTGATCTTGGTATATCGTATTTCAAAGCTGCTTGTCTTTGAGTAATTAAACCATTTTTTAAATCTTTTAATGCATTGTCTAACTGATCTAAAGTATAGTTTCATAAATATTTTCTTTTTCCACGATTTGACTTGTGGCATATTTTAACTAAGAACTAAACAAATTTCACTACAAACATTTATACTGATTTAGTAATACAAACTGTTATACTGATTTTCTATTGAATTATTACTACAAAATTTATCATTCCAACATAGTAACTACCATAATATCTATAAATGATCACTAAAAAGGTTTTCTTTAATACGATGTAAAAGTTTACACACCTAAACAAATTCGGATTTTAGGTGCTTCTTCTAAAGTGCAATTTACAATAGTATCACAAAGACTCGAGATAGACTAAATAAATGATAAATTTCCCACAAAACATTAGCCGGCATACCTTGAGGTATCGATTTTAAATCGTTTTTAAACAAAAAAAACGCTTGGGCTAAAGTCATCCCTTAGGGCCGAAGCCACCCAATCTTACGGTAATTAGTCTGTTTGCAGTCTTCTTTGAGTTAACTCATTTTTTGAATAAAAATTTAAACAACTTAAGAACAATAATAACATTGTCTCAGACACATATCCTTTGCTGGTTATCAGCAAAGAATATATTGCATAACAATGATTATAATACCATTTCTATGTTAAGCAACTGTGACGTTCTAGTAAGAGCACAGGTTCAAATGACGGTGTTTCGAACGTATTAGCAATTTACAACTTTGGCTGATCGATTTTATTGATATCGAGTGAAAACAAGCCAGTATTCTGAAACCCAGAGACTATTTGGGTACGCGTAAAAACTTCACCATGGCTGAAAGGTTTTTTTTGCCGGTGACTAGAACATTCTTTTGATAAGTTCCTCAACTTTGTCTCTGTTGAAGTAATATGCGCCAAACTCTTTTGACAAAAAATCGCTATTTCACTTTACCCTGTTATTATATAGAGTAAACCAAAATATTTAGTTAATTTGCTTTATTTAAAGGGTTTTCCTTCAACCGATATCGGTTGTAAAGTATTTTTTTCCGATTCCGCCTTCAAATTAACACTTTTTTTAGTTTTTTAAGTCTGACTTTCTCATGCACGATTTTTTTAAATTTTTTTCCATCTGAATTCGCCAATTCAGACTTTAATGTTTAAACTTTAAAGTCTGACTTCAAAGTTCAAGAAGAACTTCACTCAAGTTCGCTTCTTGCATTCCACCCCTAGTGTTTGATGCCGTAAATCTAATGTTTGATACTCGAGTACTCAATGATTTCTTTAATAGTCATACAAATTGAATGATTGTTGCCTCAATATTATTACTATTAACAAAACAAATTTCCATATAATAGATGGAAGTTCCTTTGGTCAAAGGGAGTATTATTAAGTTTATATCACAGCTATATTAAATTTAAGAATTTGATCATTCAAAGTGGCGCATAACTAAAACCAAAAAAAAAAGTAAACTCATTAATACATAAAAATTTTTTCTATTAATTTATTCGTCTTTTTAAATAAATTCAAAATGTTTTTGTTTAGTTTTCACAAAAACAAAGAAAGCATTTTTTGGTTATTATAAATAATTAAAAGTGTTCTTTTTCGCGTGACAATTTTGTATTATAAAATAAAATGGACAAATATTTAAATATTTATTTGTATTATAAAATAAAATGGACAAATATTAAATATTTATTAAAAAATTAATGAGTTTAATCTTCAATTATAATATATGTGCTGAGTATATCTTCTATTGCTCTAATGCTATCCTTGTGCTGAAACGCTTGAATAATGTCAATACATTGCTTCGCGTAGTTTCCACTCAATGATTTTGCTTTGTCTGCAATACCGTCACAAAGACTCGCAATATTTTCTTTAAACTCATTACTACTTGCAATATTCATATTTTTTATATAGCTGTTGTAGTAGATTTTTGTTTTTTCATTTTGAAGAAGAGCTAAAATTATTATTATATTAGTAGGTTTAAGTATCGATTTGCTATTTTGAAATGCTCTAACGTCCTCTGCACACTGCACTGCGACTGACAAGTACCTTCCAAACTCAAAGGCTGCATCCATATGCTAAATTATTTTAAAAATACATAAAAACTTATTAATTAAAATAGCTACACTGTTCGTTTCATGTTACTTGTTTTTTTTTTTTATATTAATGAAGATAAGCTTTAAAGCATTTGTGGTATGAAAAAAATTAAACTGTATGACTTTTAGGTAGAAATAGGGTGACCATTGTCCTGGTTGGCGTTGCGCTCTCTTACGTAAAAACCGGAACAATGGTTCAAATACCCTAGGTAAAGATGTCTTCAAAAAATAAAATGCAGATTTAAAATGCATTGACAAGCAACATAAAATCACCTTAACCATGTTTTTGCAACTAAAAAGTATAAAAATTTTTTATTTACTCTTTTTTTTTACAATTCTGTAATTTATTATAGCTTTATAAACTATTAAGACAAATTGCACTATACCTGCTCTTGGTGCCCGACAAGAACCAGCGCTGATTTGCAACTATTTGCAAGCAAGCTTCCTCTCGTTTGAAACGTATGCACTTCCCACTCTTTTACACTCCACTTGCAGATTTGTTCAGCGCAAAAATCATCTAACACATTTCCCTCGGCGCTATCGCCAATTGCCTGCGATATAAGTTCCACAACATAGGTATTAGAAAGTTTAGCTAATTCAACTGACGCTTTAGCGAGTAAGAAATCTCCTCCTAAAACGGAGAGCTTGTTTCCAAATTCAAGCGATTTTTTACTGAGAGTTTCAAGGTACTGCAACTTATCTAAATTAATGATGCAGCCATGTACAAGGAATGCTAAAAAGAAAATTAAATTAAGCAAAAAAACACACCAAACAAAACAAATAAAAAACAAACAAAATAAAAAATAAAAAAACACAAACCTATGTTAATCATTTCACATGTTTCAGCCAATATCCGTTGTTTTAGATGTATTCCATTAACAAATTCCTCTTTAATGATTGCAGAACTTTCACCGGCAGCTCTAGATATAAGTAACACCCATAAACCACCAAGACGAAGGTTTATATCTCGACTAGGAGAAAGCATATCACGGGCAAATGAAAGTAACGGATGACCGCTCCCAACAAGCTTCTTTGCAATGCTCAGAATATCAGCGGGTTCTTCGTCAACTAGATACTTTAAACTATTAAAAGCAGGAGGATAACCCACCAACCTTTCTGCGTTAGTCAAAGCTCTTTTTAATCCATAACTACTTGTCAACCATGAGTAATTATGCTTTAAATTGTGTAAAGTTATATAATTAAAATTTCTCGTAACTCGAAAAATATATTTCATTTGGCAGTTCTTATCTAAGATTAAAGTTTAACGAGTTATTTGCCACAAAAAAATGAATCCTACTAGCTGGAAAATGTAAGCGATTGATATCACCAATACATTTTCTTTAGTTCAACATGGAAATGCTTGCGAGTTTTGCAGCGTTCATTTATAACATCTTGTCCTAAGATCTTTTACAACTAAATAATCTGAAAAACTTTTTAGAATTTATCAAAACTTTAATTATATTTTGCATCTATCTACACCTTACATTAACCAAAAGTCAACACCTTACTTCCACCTACGACCTACACCATATATTGCATACTAAAATAGATTAACATAATTATTTTGAAAAAATAATTATGTTAATTTCAAAATAAGAACTTTCATGCAGGATCAGACAAATCCGTAGTTGTCATGCAAAATCATACAAATCGCTATTCCATTGTTAGGACAATGGAATAGCGAATAACTATTAGAATTGTTAGGACAATGGAATAACTATTTCATTGTCCTAACAACTCCATTGTTAGGACAATGGAATAGCGAATAACAATAGTTTACGTGTAGTTTTCTTATTAACTATTTTTCCGTAAAAGCTTTAAAATTAAATATTTTCAAAAATTTAACATTTTGTTTAGTAACTTTGTAAAACTGTAATTAATTCGTACCATTTAAAATACAATACAGATTTGACCTTTGGTGAATGTTTACTTATTAAGCTACCTAAATATTTTTTATTACCAGAACGGTTTTAATTTTCTCTATATTTTAGAGGAATTCTTTAAATCTTTTCTTTAAATAAGCACAACTTATTTAAATTACTTATTTAAATTTTTATTTATTCTTTTCATTTTTTGGTATACAGATATTCACACAAAGAGTAAAAAAAATGCATATATTAAGTGGGTATAAGTGGTAAAACCACTAAACTCCGTCTCTTAAATGCGTCACTGCGTCAAATACTTTATCAATTTCATAAGATAAATAAAACTTATTTTTATTAATACAATTCGAAATTGTCCATAAAAAAAATCTTTAGATATATTTTTATTGATCGATGATCCTTCTAGATCATTTTCAGCAAACCTTTTAAAAAAATTCTTCATTGTATATCTTAAACTTATAAATAACAAAAAAACGTATAAAACAAAAACGATTTCCACGACCACCTGAATTTCACTTTGCAATACTAAAATTATCAACATTTTCTTTAAAAAACTTTTCGATTATGCCATGCTGTAATAATATAGAATTAGTATTCTTAAATAAATGCTGTGAAGCAATATACCTACACTTTATAAATACAAAGTTAAATGCTTTAAATCATAACAAATTTTAAAATACATCGCCATACTATAAATACTAAAACAAAATAATAAATATGAAAAATGACAACTATAATAACAATTAATGATAAGTTGAAAACAAAATAAAAGTTTTAAAAAAAAACAGTTATTTAAAAGGAATATTTTAGTAAAAACATGACGTAATCAAACTAGTATTAAAATATTTAAGTATAAACATGACGTAATCAAATTTATAGTACAACTTAATACGTTTGTTTCAGTTCCACCGAGTTTCGAAACGAGTGCCATTAAAAACTGAGATAAGTAAAACTTTGGACGCCAGTAGACATTACTTCGCTTCAGTAGACAGTACTTTGTTTTTATGTCAAGATGTGGAAGATAGCTTGTTGAAGTAACATAAAACAGGTAAGCATTGCAAAAAACCACAACCAAAAAAAACTTCAAAAAAATGTTTTATCAAACTTCCTATACAATTATGTTATTTGTTTCAACCACTCGGAATCTATGTACAAGGAGAAGCTAAATATTTCAATTAAACTAATCTTGTCAGACATCATTAACTATTGGTTTGCTCGAGGATATACTGTAATTTAAAGTAAAGTGCTTTTGAAAGTATTGCTTGCGAACATAACTCAAGCCAAGAAAAAGCAGAACCGAAGCAACAACGGCAACAAGCGTAAAACAAGATATCTTCCATAACCTGATGTGCGAAAATGTAAACTTTTTTTTTTTGTCGAATAATAAAATTAAATAAAACTAAAATAAGTCTACACTTAAGTGTATTAAATTTCGCGTCTATTTAGTGATTTTGACCATGCGCAAAATTTAACATGCAAGAAATCAATAATATTACGAAAAAAGTTAACGCTAAATTTATTACACTTAAGGTACAACTTAAATAGCGGTGTTCATACCTGAATACATTTATAATTAGCTTTAAAAGAATACTCTTAAAACATTTAAAGTATAGAAAGATTGATCATATAAATATTATAACGTGCAAAAAAGATTATAACGTAAAAAATATAAATATTGTAACATAAAAAAAACAAAAAGGTATTACTTCATTTACTTAAAGGGTTAAAATTTACTTAAAAACCCTTCAAGTTGAATGAAAACCGGTGCGCAAAAGAGCTAAAGGGTCATCCATAAAGGACGTCATCCAAAAGGGAGGGGGTCGAGATAAAAAGGACAAAAAAGGATAAGGGGAGGGGGGGAGGTTGTCACAAGACAACTTCCCTATAGACTTTTTATTTTAGTTTAATTAACATGGAAAACTATGTAAACATGTGTTTCTAAGAAGATAATGTATGAGAATAATTTTAATTTTATTTTTCAAAGGTGTAGCAGCAGATTCAAACATCATTGCGAGATGAAGTAAATTTTTTTAAGGTTAAAAATAGGGAGTGGGGGGGGGGTCAGGATTTTATGACGTCCTTTTCAAGGGGTATAAGGAAAAAGGACAACCGGTGACACAGGGGGGGGGGGGGGGGGACGAGAGGGTCAATTGTCTAAAAAATAGTGACGCCCTTTATGGATAGCCCCTAATGATCTCCTACTTCTATTTTTTAAATTCCTTTCGCGTTGCGTTTTTATGGACGATCACTTTTCTTCTTCGAATGAAAAATATACTATTTAACGCGATCGTATTTAAAATTTATATAAAATATAATTTTTAAATACCTCACTTTATATTTTCATTAATTTAAAATATATAATTTAAATTAATGAAAATATAAATAAAGAGAAAGAGTTAGAAAGAGAGAAATATAAACAAATGATGGATGGCTTTCAATAATTTTAAAATGCCATCACGTCTAATAACTACTATGTTTAGAGAGACATTGATTGATAATCACTTTTATGTTAGAAATCTAATATATACATAAATATATATATATATATATATATATATATATATATATATATAAACATATATATATAAACATATATATATATATATATAAATATATATATATATATATATATATATATTTATATATATATATATATATATATATATATATATATATATATATATATATATATTTATATATATATATATATATATATATATATATATATATATATATATATATATATATATATATATATATATATGCATAATTTCGGCTTTTACGGAATCGACAAAATCTGTGCCAAGTTTTTTTAAGTCTGTTTTGCGTGCTATGCTAACGTGATACGCTAACGTCTTAAGTGATCTTAGTTTTTAGAATTTGATATCAACTTAGATATTAGTTAAAAAGAAGAATAGTTGAACTTTTTTTTGAAGTTTTTTTTTTTATAGTTGCTAACGTTTTTATCGACTTTACTATTGTTAAAAACTTTGCTGTTGATTAAGCATCAAACTTTTAGTCAAGATATGTCGGTTCATTTTTAAAAATTACGAGCAAATGTTAAAAAACCTTTGACGGACGTTTTTTTAGTAAGTCCGTAAAAAACGAGTCCTACGCGAGATTAGTAATATCCAAAACAAAGACTAAAACCCAGTGCAGAGGATAGGCTACCCTTAACACTTAATTAAAAGGGAAGGGGAGGGGAAAAGGGGGCATAAAATTTTGTGCCCTTTTGCTAATTTAAGGAGGTTTTTATTTTAGCAAAACCTAGCGGTAAAATTTGGGAATTATGAGACCCAAATGACACGTTTTTTGGGGGGGCCTCCGACCCATAGCCACGGCACTGCTTAAACCTGTTTTTTATCGATTAGCCTGAAATACGCTTAACTTAGGGCCAGTATATAAGGGGTGACATGTGTGCATGGGCGCCCGTAGGATTTTTTGATGTTCTAGATAGGACACTTTCACACATTTGGCATAGGTATACTTAAGCTTGGAGCTTGCACAATCTCCAAACATAGGTATGCCTAGGCCTAATATGTGAAATTTATGCAAGCTCTAAAACTTAAGTATAACTATGCCGAATGAGAGGAGGTTTTGCAAAAAATTGGGATGGCGGAGGCCTGGGAACAAAATAAGCCTTAAAATGCTTGCCACCCCGCCCAAGTGTGAGGGCACTAATGTAATAAAATTTTAACTTTACCATTTAAAACTAAATTTAAGTTTATCGACAGATTTTAAATTTCGTAGAAAAATATTGTAAATTATAAAAAATATGACCATACAAAATTTACACTCCCTCATTTTTTTTTTTTTTTTTTTTGGGGGGGGGGGGCTTATTTGCTTCCAGGCCTCTACCTTCTTAATTTTTTGCAAGGCCTCCTCATTTGGCATAGGTACAAACATACTTAAGTTTGGAGTTTGCACAGTGCGTGAAAGCGTCCTATGGAACTTAAAAAAAAACAACGGGCCCCGATGCATGTGTGGGCATTGAGGGAAACTATACCCTCTATTCCCTATACCAAACATCTTTTTATGTTGGCAAACTAGGATCTTTAGTCAGAATTTTAACTTTTCCATTGATCGGCTGGTTAATTGTGATAAATTAGAAAATCGATGTACGAACTTTTAATTTGAACTTTTAATTTGAACCCCCTTCATACGCTTTTTGAAGACCTCCCCCTCCCCCTATTTGCGTACGTACTTTATGGACGACCCATTACCACAATTTTTTTTATAATTTTATCGCATATAGTAAATATGAACATAACTTATATCATTAGAAAAACTAAATTATTGCCATCTAGTAGTAAATAAATACAGCTTATTTTTTATCATTAATTTTATTGTCAACAAATCTATAATAATTGAAAACATCAGAAACATTATTTGAAATATAGTGAAAGTGAAGTATTTGTTAAGGTGGTCCTTATCTTACCAAGTGTATTACTTGGTAAGATAAGGACCACCTTAATAATAATATAACATAAGTAAACTTAATTTGTCCATATTCTAATCCCTTAAACTAATGATTAATCTGAGTTGATAACTTAGCTTGATAAATAATTACTTTTCATTTACTTATTGAATTGTTTAAACTTATTCTATTGTTATACGTTAAAACAATGAATTATTAGTTTATCTATATTTCGTATATCTGTATATTTAATATAAGTTATATAAAATACTTATTATTCGTTGTCTTAAAAAAGTCAATGATAGACTAATATCTATAATTAAATTTTTCAGGGTGTAAATTTTTTAATTTTTTTAATTTTAGTTAAGAAATGCTTTAACTTTATTAATTATTGAACCATCTGCAGTTTATGACACAAAGACATTAAATTATTAAAACTTTTAAGGACAAAAATTAGTGATCTAGAAAAAAATAATACATAGAGCGTATTCGTAAGTTGAAGGCTACAAAAAAAAGCGTTTTAAATAAATAAAAAGCAAATGCTAAGGCAAATAAAACTCAAATATAATGCTGATATTACGGCAAATAATAGTAATTTTTTGCTTGAAAAATTATGTTTCTGATTGAGGAGAAGGAGATTAAAAATTTAAAAATTTTAGAAGATGGAAAAACATATGAAAATGATAATTTATTCCATGTTGTTATGAAATGTCTTAACAGTTAACATAGCAATGCTAATATAGAAAATAGTGCAATATATTGGTCAGTTTTACTGATATTCCCAATCACAGTACTGCTAAGCAAATGACTCGTGAACTAGTCATTATATCAGAACTGCAATCACCAGAATAAGTTATCGAAAACAATCATCTTACTAAAAAATTTTATATTACAATATAAGAAAGTGTTCACATTAATAGCGCTCGCTTGACATCTAGAGAAAAGGAAAAAAAGAAACACTTGGTAGAATTTTTATCATTTTACTGATTTGATTAAAATGATAATTTGTTAATAAAGCTAAAGCTCTTTTTTATTTTAGCTGCCGCAAAAAAATTAGATGTGGTATTTTATTTGTTATTTTAATTATTTTTAAAAATTTGTTTATAGACAGGTTGGCATAAGATTTTTGTAATTTTACTAAAGTTACTATAATTTTTTAGTTTTACCTTTTTAATTGACGCCATCTTTACCACTGCCATCTGGTGCCAACAATTTTTGTGAAAACCTCTCTTGTATGTTTTTGTCTTAATTTTTTGTTCATTTTCGTTTTTAGATTTTATTATTTAAATATGGTTTTCAAGGAGTGATTTTATGGTTTGGCGCAAAACCACCTTGAGCCTAAATTAAAATGGATTTTATGTATATGGAAGCAAAGACTTGCCTAAATTTAAATTTCAGCCTGCTAGTGGCGGAAAGGATGGCCGAAGAGGTGGTAAAAAGAAAGGCAAAAAAATATTGTTTTTTTTTCCTTTCTTTTTACCACCTATCTGTTAACCTATATATACACTTATTAATATGTGTATGTAGATACATTCATAGGTGTATCTACATTAACTATTGTGTATGTATATTGTTTTTAATAAGTTTATATTTGTATACAGTCTTTTTGTGTATTAAGTTTTTATATACTTATAGTTTTTTTTTCGTATATAAAGTTGATGTTTTATTAAAATTATGGCTTTTTAATAGAAATGGTTATATTTGAGTTTTTAGAGTTAACCCACCCTGTCTGCATTAGTGGGATGGGTTTGGAAATTTTCCTTCTTTCACTCACTTTATGCTCTTAAATTGAATTTGTTATCTCTAAAATTTTCTTTTTTTTTTTGATGCTAAATGATATACATTTAGATATGAAAATACATTGGTTTGACGATGATATTGGGTGGAAGGGGGCAACTATTGCCACCTGATGCCAAATAAACTTCTGTCGGAAAATGCAAAAGTAGTCAATTCTAAATCTCTTTTTTGTTAACATTTAACAAACGAGTAATAATGTAGACACAAAAAAGTTTATTAAAATTATAACTTGATTTTACTTTATTTAAGTTAATTGATATAAATGTTATTCTCACCACGAATTTGATTGTAATTATTTGATTTAAATTATTTTACTCTTGAATTAACTTTATGCCATTGTTTGATAAAAGAAAATAACAGAACTTTTTTTTCTCATACGTACAAACATATTAATTCTTCTGTTTTTACAATTAAAGTTTTGAATGATAATGTTGGTCATCTTATTTTTGAATTTGACTAAGTTAAAACTGCATGAATTTTGCAAATTTCTGGCGCTTTCAATAAACATATAACTGCTTATAATAGAAATACTTAACTTTTCAACGCACCTCCCAAGGGATTTGAAATACTTAAAATATCAATTTTTTAAAGTTATTTAAAAAAGATTATTTAAAGACTGTTAGCAAGAAAAAAAGTTGTTTTTCTTTGCGATTCCCTAGAAAAGTTGTTTTTACATTTTTTTTGTTTTTGTAAGTTTAAATAAATTAATTAAAAGTTTATTTAAGGAATTGTTAATTAACAAATTTTTTTTCTCATTTTTAAATGAAAAAAAGTTTAAAACTTTCAAATTTTTTTCTATTTAAAATTAAATTACTTATTGACAGTGATCCAGAACTAAAAGAAAATGATCACTAAATCACAAAAAAAGCTAGCCGTCAATGAATAAAACAAGATCTTGAAAAAGAAAATAAAGAGAAAAAATAATGGATAAAATTATTAAAGTAAAAATAAAATAAAAAAAGTCTAAAAGTATCGACTCAAAATCTTCACCTTCTGGACTAACAATTAACATTTCGCTATTCTCTAATAATTAGACCCTAGAAAAATTTTTCAAAAAAGATCACGTTACTGAACGAGTCGCTCTACAAAGTTCCATAAACTAGCGTGAATAATTCAGTTATGACGAAAGCAAATATAATTCAAAGTCTCAAAACACTACTCCGATGATGACAAAGTCATCATTGGAGTAGAATTTATTAAATCTGTTATTATAGTTAAGTTATTCTGTTTCATCATTAATGTTAAGGTATTAAGATTTTTCCATTTGTAATAAATTTCTTTCTCCAGTAAATAAATGGAAAAGCAGATTCAAATTCATCATCTTCTTTTAACCATTAAAGATTGTACCAACTTTTTAAATATATTCATCCGGAAATCAAAGTTTTACCATTTTTTTAAACTTAACTATCCGAAAATCAAAATTAGATTAAGTAGGTTTGTGATCTGCAACTATCAAACATTGTTGTCTCAGAGCGCATCCTTGTACTTACCACAAAAACATGCAATTGGCTATGGATTCCTTGGTGAAAGATGATCGTTTGCCGATTTTTCCATCATTGAATCACTTAACTTTCAAACAAGCTGGTATCATTGGCTGAAGCTAAATAAAAGACGTAACGTTACAAATATCTAATCTAGATGTTTTAAACGAAACATAACTGAATTATTGAATGTTGCATTAATTCAAAGTGATTATGCAGAGAATTTAACTGAATAAAAATTCAAATTGAAACTCAAGTTGCGAACTATATCAAACTTTTCACCGCAGCGATCTAGCAAAAAATCTTCAGACTTTTACCATTGCATCTGACTCTCTGGATGACAAAAAAAATCTTGCTGGTAAACTTGGATAATTTATTGGATTCAATTTCCTCTAATACTACGGAAATTCACATTTACGTGCAAATTTCCAGTGGCGTACTTAGGGTTAATGGCGCTCATGACAAACACCGATCTTGCGCCCATCTCCAAAAATAGGTTACTTCTGTTTTATTTTTTAAAACACTACTTTAAAATTGGCTTAAAAAGCCCACAAATTAAATCTATTAACAAAATATATCAACAAAAACTGCGATTGTCAGCAATATTTGCAATGCATATTAGGAAAAACGTTTTTTTATAACTGACCTTGACCCTAACCCTAACCCTAATACTGAGCTATAAAATTAATTGTTCTGGACTGGAAATTTTTCCAGAACGGCTTGTTAACAGCGTTCTAAAATCCAAAATTTCTTCTTATAATTCTTGTCTATCCACATCACGATTGTAGGCTTCCCAAATCTTTTACAAAGAAAATAAATTATTCGTTTTCAGCATGCTTCAAAATGTCAAGAAAGATTATATTCGAAAAACCAAAAATTTTGATGTTTGACCTTATTCCACATATTTATAGGGGAGAGTGGGGAGAGGTAAGACGCGGGAGAAATGGGACAGCCTGAAATTTCTAATTAGGAGTGATGCCTAAATAATGTTATTTAATGTAAACAATTAAATTTCTTCCCCTCTATTTAGCAGAAATTGCTTTGTTTTCCTGCGTGCGCTAAAATGTACTTTAAAAAAGTGTTTACATTGGGGTGCAGTGGGACAGAAAAAATAAATATTTATGCTCTGCTTCTTCCAGTCGCAATTTGATTATTTCAATTGTTGAAAGCTCTTGAACATTTTTATGCCGATTAAGTGATTTTATGATTTTATCAGTTTCTATTTAATAATTTGTCTTAAAATGTTGTTTTAAATTTATTTGTCCCATTTCTATTCACATTTGTCCCATTTCACCCCAATGGCACGGTTTCCCTACAAGCAAAAATTTATATACTTAGCAATAATTGGCTGGAAACTTGAGGGGATTGAATCGCTGCCTAAAAAGAAGGTTTATTTGTAAAAACTTGTTTAATTCAGTTTATACATCAAATTAAAAAGATATTGCAATTACCCTAAAAAAAAATTTACATGTCCCACTTCTCCCCGACGTATAAAAATATTTATTTTACTTTTTATTTTCGCTTTTTGCCGCCCCTCATCCCCTCAGTTGGCGCTTATGGTACGTGCCATGATAATTAATAAATCTCAGTTTAAAAATAAAGTCGCGATGCTCAGTGTAGTTAAGGCACTTCTAAAATATTATAGCGTCTGTATGATATTTTGTTGATTATGACATATTTCCGTGAAATGGTCTGTTCTGTGAATTATGAAAAGACGAAAAAACTAAAATAATAAATTTTGCGGTATCATAAAATATAAATGTTTGTAGCGAAAAAACTCAGACCGTGGAATCTTTTTTTTTTAAAAAAAATCATCTTAAAATCACAATCGCTCGTCCAAATTTAAATAAGATTTTATATTAATACGTTTTTTTAGGTAAAATGAACATTATAGTTTAACATTATGATCTGTTCTGATCGTTTATTGGCAATTATTTACAATTAATTATAAGCTCTTTCTTGGTCGGAATTCCAGTATTTTTTGTGAAAATTGATAGAAATATTATTTTGACAACTATATATAGTTAATATACGTCAGAACCGATTAGAACTAGGATCAGTATTAAATTAAGTAACTTTTTAAAAAGATTTTAACTTAATTCATGTTAATGTCGATGAGCGAAATTGATCTAAAGACTCCAAAATAGTGTTCTTTAGATACATTATTACGGGTTGTAAAAAGATTTTAAAAATTATATATAAAAAAGAAAAGTTTCTTCAAATATTATAAAAACTTTAAGCAAAAAAAATTATAACATTTAAAGATCTTGTTTGGGCATAATATGCTGACAAAACTATGCTAATTCCAAATAAAAGTATTCAAATATTTTGTAAATCGCCTTAACTACACCGAGTGAGCACATTGATGCTTCTTGAAAAGAAATTTAACAAAAACGTCTTTTGATTTTTTTTTACCCATCAATCCTCGACAAAGGAGTTGTTGATGGGATTGGGGCTAGTTGTTGATTGGATTGTTAAGCGCTTAGCACCCAACAAATTAAAGTCTGGATAAATCGAAAACTGCTCAGCAAATGATTTTGTGAATTCTCTTTGACATGAAATTTCTATTTCTATCAGAGGAGTCAAAAAGAGAGGAAGAAATGCGCGCTCTAAACTATTTTTTTCAAATTGTAACGCCAAAAAAAAAAAAAAAAAAATTAAATCGGAAAAAGTTTCACTGTAATTTATTAAGAATTTTAAACAAATAAATAAATGAAACTATTGATTTTTATTTTAAAGGATTTTTTTGTTAACATTTTTGTGTTAACAAAAGAAATCGTATACAAGGGCAATTCATGGCTCTTGCAAAAAGTCAAAATAAAGAATTTACAATATTTTTAAAAAGTTTTTTCAAGTATTTTATCAATTCAATTAAAAGAGGTTAATAAGTAAATGCTTATAAACAAGTTATAACATTAAAACCTTTTTTATATCTAGTATAATAGACAAATTTATGGCACGAGATAACGTCTAAAACGCTTTTAAAATGAGTTAAAATTTACTGTTTTTGACTCAATAAACTTTTATAAATCGGTTAGTGACCTATTAATTCAAATTAAATATTAAACTTTGAATAAGTTTGATACATTTGCGAAAAGCGATTTATTCTATACTAAAGCGATTTATTCTACACTACAAAATTAAACTAAAACAAATACTACAGATTTTAAGCCTAGTAACTAGAATTTAAAGACTTTTTTTACGAAGAAAGAAAAAGGTTTCCCGGGGGTTCAAATAAACTTAATTGCCCTCGAGCTTGTCTTCGACATTAAAATCGCATACGTCTAAAATAGGAGAAACACATTAAATCAGAACACGAACAATTTCACAGCCTACAGCTGATATAAAGTGCGCGATGGCTGCACATTTTACACACGATTTACTAACGATCTATTATGGCTTTTACTTCTATTTTTTTCCTGACAAACAATAAACTAATTTTCTATAAATTATCAAAATTCATACCAGAGATATGAACTGGTTTGTGAGAAAATGATCTCTAATAATCGCACGGCAATCATAAAGTTAAATGCATAGTGTCAAAAAAATACGTTTATTTACCGCATTTCTATAGCAATTTTTCTATCTTTGTGATAAGTAATATTAAGTTAAAAGTTTTAATGATTCACAATACCAATTTTCAAAAAGTATAAATATTTATTATATTTTTCTGCGTAACGTAAGTTAAATTGAAATCATAGGTTCGCTATACTTTTGTTGGACACAATAAATTTTAGCTTGTTTTATTCTTTAGACCATATATTATTTCAAAAATAGCTTTCATATAAAATTGTAAAAACGTACAGATGTGAAATCACAATCAAACAAATAAAAAACATACCTGATGTCTTCAAACTCGCTTGAGGAAGAATAGCGATCATTTCCGACAGGAAAATTTTTCGGGTCGCATTCGGGAGCTTGAGGAATTTTAAGACAGTAAATTCTCAGAACCAACCTTTAGAAAGGAAAGTAAGAAAAACATAAACTTTCTATTTAAACTTCCAATTTTAAAAATATTGTTCAAAATATTTCTTAAAACAAGCTTAAATTTGAAATTGATAGCAAAATCCAAAATAACAAACGTACAACTGCGTTGGCAGTTTTTTTTTGATTGGGCCTAGAAGACAAATCAAGTCTGAAAAATTGAAGATCCATATAATAATAGAAAAATAACTTTTTAAAACTTTGTGGCAAACATAAAAATACGTTCACCACAAATAATAAAAAAAAAACAGTTAACAAAAAAATGCATTTTTAAAACGCAATATTATAAATACAATATTAATATAAACAATCAACTCTCGAAGATAAACAATGATTTAATAGCCTGCTCTTAGGAGCATCAACTTGACAAAAAACCTTTCAACAGCGGGTTTGTATATACATACATACATACATACATACATACATACATATATATATATATATATATATATATATATATATATATATATATATATATATATATATATATATATATATATATATATATATATATATATATATATATATATAATGAACAGTGCGTAAAAAACTACTATGTGCTGGTTTCCTGAATGCCGAATTGATAACAACCCCATTCAGTTTATAATAAATTTCTAAATGTGCCTACCCAAAGAAAAGAGCAACGTCAACGTTTGAAAGATTTTAAGCAAAAATGTAATTTAAAAGATGTTAAAATAAAAATAAATGAGGCATTTATTTCATAAGTAAATTTTAAAAGTAAAAAAAGCCAGTAAAAAGTTGAATTAAAGGAAAAATTTTGTAAAGAAACTTCAAAGCTTTTAAAGAATTCTTCCGGTAAAGACATGAGCCAATAAGTAATAATTTCTATTTTATGAATTACACAACTCTGTGATTTAGCTCATTTTATTAAAATGATTTAAAAAGAAAAAAAAAATCTAAATTATTTTTATTTTGGATTAAGATTTTAAATAATATATTTTCCCTTTTAATTGTACAATAAAAAAAATATTTGCTGAAAAGAAAAAGTAATTATTCTGGTCTGAACACTTACAATGGCTGATCAACACATTCAAAATTTATATTTAAAGCAGCTGTGTCTTTTTCTAATTCCCGCAACGAAGGAGAACCGCAGTACTCTCTAGAAGAAAAAAAAAAAAAAATACATAATTACATAAATCTACTAGGATCAAAAAAACCTTTGTTGTTTTATATACAGACATGTATAATAAGTTAACTTAAGTAATGAAATATTTCATTTTAAATTATAACAATCCATCGCTTCTATGGTATTAGCTTTAAAAATCTAAAGATCGAAGCAAACTTTTCAAATTCAAATTTTTTTAGGGATCATCCATAAATTACGCAACACTAAATTTCACTAATAAACAAAACAAAAAAGATTAAAAGTTTAAAATTCAAAAAGTTCAAAGTCAAAACAGCGCATTAAGTTTAATGAAAATCGCCGCGTAAAAGAGCAGAAGGTCTTTTACTTCCGTTTTTTAAATAAATTTAGCGTTTCATAACTTATGGACGATCTTATAAATCGAGATTTATAAACATTAAACGGTTAAGTTTTTAAAACTTTTAACTTTTTAAAAATATTGTGTGATATTTTTTTTTTTTAAAAAAAAAGTCTATTTATATTTAAAAAAAAAATCACGTGATAACCGCTATACCGGACAAAACTTTGTCCCGTGACTTTAAACTAGCAATTCGTCTTACTTCCGCTAGACCGTCTATGTCGTTTATTTAAAATATAAACGCTTTTCGTTTATACAATAAAGTCAGTTAAATGAAATTAAACGCACCGCTAGTGGTGTGTGATAAACTTGTCCTGCTTGAAGAAACAGTTACTTGCTCGCTCCTTTTTTTCTTCCTCAAGTACCATTAGTAGATTAAAAAAAGTTAGTTATTTTTATATCACAAATATTATATTAGAAAACTATATTTACAATATTTGTTTAAAGATACAGGATGCGGAAATACACATGAGATGTACAAGAATGTTACAAAATACAGAAAATTTGTAAGTAACTCGACTTGATGATCCTCAAAATATGATACCATCAATTATAATAAGGTAAGTTAATTTTATTAAAATAACTGCTTGCTTCTCCTTTTTATTGTTGGATGTTAAAATAACAAACTTTAATTATTTTAAAAATTGTTTTGAAAAAAAAACGGTTATACAGTGTTTTTTCAGCAGAATGTTATGAAATAAAAAATCTAAAAAGATAATCAACTCGATAATTTTTTAAACACTGCCAGATACGTCAACGGAAAACAAAAAGCGCTAGATAACGAAATCATGGTATGAAATCGGGATATAAAATGAATTTACTTTCAATATTTTAAAAAATATCAAAGGAATATTATTCAATAAAACTTTGAAAGATTATACTTTAAAAACAATTTTCAACTTATAATTTATATGCACCCGTATAAAAGTATTGAATATATAAAAATTTTGTTCTGATTTATAAACCCTCATGAACATAAGCAAAACTTAACAAATAATCATAACTTCAAAAATTATTAACTACTGTTATTCACATACGCTGAAAAATAAAATTCGCAGCTGATTTTAAATATAACCTTTCAGTTAGCGCCTTAATTATTTACCTATTTATAATAGTGATCGCCTCTTAAATTAAATTCACTTCTTATCTCATCTATTATCACCTAGAAAGACTAGAAAAAATATTTCTCCCCAGTAAGATTTTTTTAATTTCTCAATAAAAACCTTTTTTAAATAAACCGTTTTGTTGTTTGACTTTTTATTGTAAAAATTTGAAAAAAGCTGAAAAATATTTCTCAACTCTTTTACGAGCGACATAGCTTTCAGTATTATTTATTATTATTTTGTTATTTTTATTCCATAATATTAAAGAAAATGCAACAAAATCTGTAGATTTCATATAATATATAGTTGCAGGATAGTTGTTGAATCGCCTGCCATTAAACAAATCATGTAAAGACTTTTATTATTTATTTTTACATGATATGTTTAATGTTTTGGGAATCTTGAAAAACATTTTATATTATCAAAAAAAATTTATAGAATAAATATATTCAAAAATGAAAACCTTTAAATAAAAAAAATAAAAAATAATTTTTAAGAACGATGATTTGTTGTTGTTGTAAAAATTGACCATACCTTTTAAATTTTTGTTGCGGTAAAAATTGACTACACCTTTTAACTTTGTTATGGTAAAAATTGACCGTACCTTTTAATTTTTTTTGTTTTGGTAAAAATTAACCATACCTTTTAACTTTTTTAGATATAATATACCAAGCAGGGTACTTGGTATTAATATTAAAATTTTCGTTTCTTTATTACACTTATCAGCACTATCAACATTAGCTTTTAATTTATAAGTAACAGTTCTAACAGTAAGCTTCAAATATATCGTAACAGTTCTAACAGTAAGCCTTAAATATATCGTAACAATTTTAATAACAGTAACTTTTAAACAGTTTTATATTAATCCCCCGTTTAAAAGAATACCATAATACAAAAATAGCTCATAATAAATACTAAATTTAACTTATCACGTTAAATTTAAAAGCTAATAACTCAACTTTATTTTTAACCAGTGATTATAAAACATCATTATTAAACTTAAAGAAATCTAAACTCTTGGTCAAACTCTTGGTCAAACTCCTTTGAAATTCCTTTGAAAATGATTTTAATAGTCAAACTCCTTAAACAGAATCAGGAAAGAATCTAACTAACTAAACTCCTAAACAGAATCAGGAAAGAATCGCTTAAATTTAAAAAAGCGCATTTAAAAAAAAAAGAGTTATAACTAAATACCTGATGTTATTTACTATATACGTGATTTAACTAAAACAATATTACTGTTGATTTTATCAAATTTAACATGGTTAACCTCTTTAAAAAAGATTTTTTTTTGTTTTTTCATATTTAACTATATTAAAGATATTTGATTAAGTTTTTAAACTGAAAAATAACAACTTTCTTAAACCATTATATCTAGTTATTTCTACTGTTCGAGCAAATTTATACCCTTGACAAATGGTAAAGTAAAAATTCAATATAAATATACCTTTTATTTGTTCCAATGTTTGTTGCGACTAATGCAATTAACTTATCAATTTTTAAATATGGTACCTCAACACTGCGAAAGAAGCTAAAATCATACAATTATTTAATTAAATATAAAGCAATTATTTAGAATAATTTAAGATATAAATCCAGAGTAAGTATTTAATTTGATGAAAAACTACCTTCCTTTTAAATATGCAGGGTTGTTGTCCGGTCGACTGCCATTAAGCAAGACATGAGAAATGCCCGCTGCTCTTTCTGCAAACTATAATATTATATAGTGTTATAAAAAACAGAAAAAATTAAAGAAACTTTGAAAAATGCAAAAAATCAAAATTTGACCACATTGATCATACTTTTAATATGACAGTATTATTGTACTTTTTATTATGTTTTATTCTTTTATGAAAAATAACAACAAAAGTCATACCTCATACCTTTTTTGATGCTATAAACCATGCAGGATACATTGCATTACAAACATTATTCTTTGCATTACATTTGGTGTAATTCAAACCATCAGGCGTGGTAGGTGATCCACACCAAGTTAGTTCATTCATTAAATATCTAGAAAAAAAAACATTTAGCACTAATCATTAAGATAGTCACAAAATGTCACACATTTTATCACACATAAATAAAATAACAAATAAATTTTACAATATTGTAATTTTCAATAAATGTAAAATAAATTTATTTGAAAAAATCTATAACCCTGTCATTGTTTCCTCAAGAACAATATGCTGATCATTAATAAATGTAAACTGATGTACAAGGGTACTAGATCCAGACCAAAACATAGCCTAATAAATATATAAGTATGTATGTATGTATGTATGTATATATATATATACATATATCTACATACTAAAGCATATATATGTATGTATGTATGTATATATGTATGTATGTGTATATATATATATATATATATATATATATATATATACATATATCTATATACTACAGCATATAGTAGATATATATTATAGTAGATATACATTATGCGACTTTTTGTTGATGTATGTACTGAAGACCTCAGCAACCCCCTATTTCAGTATGACTTTAGACTGCTCAAGAAAGTATGCATTTATAATATATACACACATATACGTATATACACATACATATATACAATGGATTCTTTGTTAACAATTTATTAATTTTGGTTATGAAAATTATGAAAATATCAGGTAAAAATACTAAGCTAATCTTTCACACATACTTAACAGTATATATAAAAATCATCTAAATTAATAAAACATTGAGCCATTAAAAATATGTTTGATAACAGCTTTTGCAATATGAGTTGAAATCATTTTTAATAATATATAGTATGATACTGAACATGTTTTACTAATTTATATACATACATACATATATATATATATATATATATATATATATATATATATATATATATATATATATATATATACATATATATATATATATATATATATATATATATATATATATATATATATATATATATATATATATATATATATATATATGAGAAAGAGAGAGAGAGAAAGAGAGAGAATAGAGAACATATATATATATAAAATATATATATATAATTTAATATATAATAAAATAATAATATAAAACACCTCCCTCAGAAAAGTTTTGAAGAACAGCCGGAGGGCGCCAATGTCCGGCACCTATTTGTACCTCTGTAAAAAAATATATATATAATAGGCTTAGTAAAATAAGTGCCTGTCGATAATAATGGTTTTTAAATAGAAGAGGTTTTGTGATTTTCAAATTTTCTTATATAAATAATGCTTTTCTTTCAAAATTTTATACAAATGGATTCTTTGTGACCAAATATTTATTTTATATAAGATAAAACAAAAAATATAATTCTAGCACACAAATTTAAAGTTAAAAAAGTGACATGCACTTCTTGATCCAGAAATAACAATTTCCATTAGTCTGATTGATACAAGGATTTCCTCATTTAAAAGAGCACTTCTTTTAAGGTAAATGATCTTAAGAAGTCATTTTTGCAAAAAAGTGACACAGGCACTTCTTTTACCAAGCTTCTTTCTCACACACTCACATAAAAACTTGTTATTTGATAACCTAATTTTAGAAAAAGTGAAAAGACAAAAATGTCACATACATTTCGAATTTTTTTTGGATTTTCTAACATTTCAAAAAAAGGTTTATAGCTGTTTTTGGTAACATCACAAGGATTCTTGAATGCAAAGCTAGCATAAAATTCATTCCAAAGCTTTGTACAATTTACTATTGTTTTTAACTCATCAATTTTATTTTCTTTGGCTAGCACTTGATAGTGCCAACATCGTCCAATAAATATTTCTTTAAGATTTTGTGTTGTACCACCACTCTCAATAAATTTTGGAGTTAGAAAAAGTATGGCAACAACAAAAATGAAGAACATATCTATAAGAGCAACAAAACTACTACTTTTTTATAATTAACAAAAATATTTATTAGATATACTTGCTATCACTATAATTATTATTGTTATTATTATTATTAGATAATTGTTTTTAATCAAAATCTAATGAGAATCAGTAACTAAAAAGTATAATTAAAATAAATTGTAAAAATATTTAACTGAAGAAACAAAGTATAGAAATATTGTTTTCTCATTTAAAAACTCTTTTATCATAAAACTCATCAGTTACATAAAAAAGTGTTTTAAAAAAAATATATGCAATTAAAAATGTTACACTCAGTTTCATAAAATATCATGATTGCTTTTTACCAAAGCAAGATTAAAAACAAGAATCATCAGTAAAATTTGATGAGAAATTTTTTTTCTATACTCATGTCATTTAATGAAAATGATTTATAAATTCTGTAAACTGCTGTTACAGATCAAAAAAAAACTCAAATAGCTATATACAGACAAATGCTTTCCACCAAACTATATAATAGATGAAAGTAGACACCTAACTGATCAAACTTTTTTTTTTTTCAAATTGCATCAATAAAACTTTATTCTCTAATAAAAATATTTTACTATTAGATGCTTGTGAAATTTTGCATAAATAAAAAATATTGACTAAAAAATTAATGACCTTTCCTCTTCATAAATAAATGAATGTGGCAAAATCAAAAATAATCAAAAAGGAAGCAAAGTTTATATAACCTTTTAAACAACTTAATAAAATGTTTTTTTAAAAAAGAAAAAAAGAAAAAAAAAAAAAAAAGAAAATACTCGTATGTACGTAGTGTTATCAAACAAGGTTTAGCATTAGTACTGTTTCTCTGGTTTCCAAAACATTATCTTAACAATTGGATACTTCAAACTGACAAAATCACTTATGCTTAAAAAGTTTATTCATTGATTAAACATTGTGAAATGTAAGTGATTAATTTAATTTATACAATAAATAAAAAATAATAAAATAAATGCAAAATAATACAACTAAACCTTTAATTGTATTATAGTTATTTAATAACAAAAATAATAATAATTACTAATTATTATTTAAATAATAATGATAATGTAATAATATTAAATATATTACAATAATAATAAACAAAAATAATAACAACAAATAAATTTTTCTAAATTAAACAAATCCAAAAAGCAAAAATTTAGTTGACACAAAAATAAAAAAAAAAATAAAAAAAAAAAGTTAGCTTTCTTAAAAGTCTGACCACCACTTAATTTTACTGATGTACAGACTTACAATGTTTTTGACAAACTATTGCTAAGTCTATGGAACTTTATTTACACAATGAGCAAGAACAGCTTGTGTAACTATTTACACGAGCTATTTTTAAATAAGTTTATTGACATTAAAAATCATTTTTTACAGTTTATGAGTTAAGGTGAACTATTAAAAATATGGTTTATTAATATAAAATATTTTCAGTAAGAAGACTAAATTTTATCAATAATCCCATGATTATGCAAAACAAAACATTCTTTTTAAGACCAATCCTATAAAAATGACTATATGTACACAGTGAATTCAAATTAAATATTAAAACATAGTATTAAAACAAAACAAAAAAACTTTTTATACAAAAGAATGCAAAAAATTTGAAATGATGTAAAAATAATACAGCTTCAAAGGTTCCACAAAGCTTACAAACTTTATAAAGCGTCATTACTTAGACAGTACCTAAAACATCTTTATAAATATAAAACTATTATTTTAAAAAATAATAATTTTTTCTTTAGTTCTTTTATCACATGAGTTATTGGTTAGACAGTAACAGAAACATCTATATAAATATTTAACTATTATTTTTTTAAATAATTTTGTATTTATTTCCTATTACCTGTGTTGTGCTTCATCAAAAAAAAAAAAAAATTAAAGTAATAACAATCAATAAAAATGTAACTAAAAATTCACTGAAAACAAAGTTCTGACCTTTTAAACTTGCTTCTCATTCCTTAAATAATATAGTAAATATTGAAACATTTACTTTGTACAAAAAACCAAACATAGTAAAGCTATTACTGTTGATTGTTCAACTTTAAAATTACATTTGCAACCTAAAATAACTAAAAAGAGGTTATTGTATAAAATCTGCAAAAACATCTAAAACAATGTTAAAACAGAACTAAGTTGCAAACTTTGATTTACAAAACAAAACACTATCAAAAAACTTGATAAAGCATTAAGAATTTTTGCTTGGATATATTTGCACATAATAAATTTATAATTTTCCATTTCAATGTCAATCATATTTTTATAAATTAATTTAAATACAAAATTAAAAAAAAAATGTCTTCAAATAATAAAATAAATAAAAAGTATAACTAATTATGATGGAGTGTAACTAATGATGATGAAGTATAACTAATGATGATGGAGTATAACAAATGATAATGGAGTATAATAATGATGGAGAATAACTGATGACAGAGTAGTATATATAAAATTATATTTTATGGATTTAAAAAAGACAAATTTCTAATGATGAATAAAGGAATGTTTTATTTACAAATATAAGAAAAATACAAGTTAATTTTAATTGAATTTATTACAAAATTTTGTCTAAAACTAAAATAATCTTATCATAGAATTTTTTTAACTAAAAAAAAAAATTCAATTGAAAAACATTTTTTTTTGAATATTAATACAGCCCATATATATGCTTCGATTTGTTTATAAAGTGAAGATAAAAAAAATTCAAGCAAAAAGCAACAACAACAAAAAAAAAATTATAAAAAAATAATAAAAAGGTAAACTATTTAAAGCAACTATAACAATAATTCTTTGATAAAAATTTTTTAACATACTACTTCCTATTATAATTAAAATATTTACACTAATTAAAAATAACTTTACAACTATAATAAAAGTTTTATAAATCATAAAAACACTTTCAAATAAAGTTAACTTAAACATCTTCGTAAAAACCTGGAAACATTGTGAAAATGACAGAAATCGTAATGAGCACAAACAATATCTTACTCCATCTAAATATTTAAAAATGTTTTTAAATAATATTGTTTTTTCTTGAAATTATATAATAAAATTATTTTATTTTATTTAAAAATTATTTAATTATATATATATATATATATATATATATATATATATATATATATATATATATATATATATATATATATATATATATATATATATATATATATATATATATATATATATATTTAACACACTAAATATATTTAATATAATAAATTTAATATACTAATTACATTTAATATATTAAATTCATAAACAAAATATATAATTTCAATTTATATATAAAGTTGATAATCAACTTCAATAAAAAAAAAGCAAAGTATAAACTAAATATTGATTATAAACTTTCTTATTTCATTTAAATATTTAAATATATTTAAAGAAAAGTTTAATTGTTAACTAAATCTGTAAATCTTTGTAAAAATTATTTTAAGTTAAATTAAAACACTTTTTAAAAAAATATTCCATATACTTTATAAAATAAAACCTTAAAGTTTTTAGTCAAAAAAATGATTTTGATTACTAAATCCATTGGTTACTAAATCATGTAATTGGTTACTAAATATTTATTAATAATATAAACATTCTAAAAAACTCTCTGATCCAACTATATTTATCAAAACATTAACATTGATGATAAAACTACTATTATGATGACACACTTTTGTAAATTTTATTTCTGTTGTGTATTGAAATATTATATATATATATATATATATGTATATATATATATATATATATATATGTATATATATATATATATATATATATATATATATATATATATATATATATATATATATATATATATATGTATATATATATATATATATATATATATATATATATATATATATATATATATATATATATATATATATACATAGATGATAAAACTACTATTATGGTGACACACTTTTGTAAATTTTATTTCTGTTGTGTATTGAAATATTATATATATATATATATATATGTGTATATATATATATATATATATATATATATATATATATATATATATATATATATATATATATATATATATATATATATATATATATATATATATACAACTCTTAGAATCAGGAAAAATGAGGTTGGCAATAAATTCCTAACCACAAATTATTAGAAGTCACCATCGAGTCAGCAAAAAAAACTTGACACAAAGGGGTTACCAAAAAATAAAGAAAAGAGGTTGGTGAATATTTCAGAACAGTGCATCTATTCCTACTGTTCATTATAAAACAGTTGATTACTAACGCAATCATAATAAACAAAAGGGCAAGTTTTAAGTTAATCAAAATAAAGAACAGCACAACAGTAAAGTTAATGTTACTAAAAATTCAAAGAATCGAAAAGAAATCTTGTGTTAGATAGTAAAGAAATTGCTGAAAAACAGAGAAAAGTGTATATAAAAAAAGAGAATGACAATTGAATATGAACACAAATCCAAGGATGAGTATAGATAAGTACGCAAGTATTTGAAAAGGCTGAATGAGGCAGGCAAATTAGATTCAGACAGTTAAAATTCAGAAAATGATAAACAGATATGGTATCCTTTGAAAATATAGCAAGAGAGGCTGACAGGTATGAAGTTTCAAATCAAGCTGCAGCCTCTAATACCACAACTGTATGACAGGTGAATTATGGTATTGTTACTATGCAGACCAAAGTAAAGTAATAAATATAATTAAGGAAGAGGATAAAATTAAGAAAATAGTAATACATGTACTGATAAGATTACTTATTACAAGAAATATTGTATGAGTATAATATACAAGTTATCAGGTTAAAGTTTCTAAAGGAGGAATAAAACAGAACTTGAAAAAAGCCTTACAAGATCTGCTACAATTTTTTATTTGTCTTCAGCACATAAATGAACTTCCATTGCAGCATTTGTTTAAACAACTTGATGGTCCAACATCAGACAGAAGTTTCTTTACAGAACTAACTGGTAAAGTCATTTTGATATGTAACAAATTGACTTCTGTAAAACTTCAACCTATTATAGAAGGAAATGGATTACCTATATTATCAAAAGAAACATTTCTCAATCTTAGTAAAGATCATCAGTATATGTACAACACTATTCTTGCCATAATAGTAGGCAATGTAACCGAAGATCTTGCCAGGATGAAACCCGGATCTATAAACCAAAATAAGTAGTTAACTCTCACTAATCAAGCAGACTTTTTATATCTACAATCAAATGAATAATTTATTAACTCGAACATTTTGAAATCATAGAACCCCACTTACATTACATTAAACATCTGAAGAGATCCAATCAGTTGTTAATATACCTCTTACAGTTAGTGATTACCCAAACCACAGGCAAGTGTTGAATGCTGAGCTAAACTTGTGATCAATGTTGCTTAATTGGTATGTGGATTAGAAGCAAGAGATGGGTTTATACAAGTGAGTATAATGTTAAAAACGATTCCTTTAATTTATACAAAAAATATTTTGTAATTAAATAATAAACAAATTGACTGCATTTTTAATTCTTATGTTTTCTTTATATTGAGTTTTAACCAGATTAATGTTAAACATTTGGTTGAAAGTGGGGCATTTATACTTGGCACATGTTTAGTGCAATGGAAAATGGTGAACAACATGGGTTGTTCACCATTTTCCATTTATCGTTTTATTATAAAAATTGATTTTTTATATTAATTTTTGTTATTTTTATTTATATATTTTATATTATATTTCATTTTTAACTTCATCTATTTACAAAAACGAAAGACGTGAAATCGCACGCCTTTCTGTGAAAGCCTGGTATGTATATTTGGCTGAGGTAAAAGAATAAGTTGGTTTTGTAAAACTGGTTTTTAGTGCAATGGAGAATGGTGAACAACCCATGTTGTTATTTTTATTTATATATTTTATATTATATTTCATTTTTAACTTCATCTATTTACAAAAACGATTAATTACAATAATATAACCAAATTTAAACCTTGCCGTAACACTAACTCTGACGTTGATGCCTGGCTAAAGTTGCCCCCAAAATTTTAAATTTTTATTGTAGAGGGCTGTTCATAATTTTAGTATTGCATATTGGTCTAACTAGCATTATTGTAAAATTTCAAGAAGATTGTGCATATTTTGTGGTAACTCCGACCTTGTTAAGTTTTAGTTTTTTATCATTTTCTCCAATATGTCGGGCTGGGTCAGACTGGCACTAAAGAGCCTGGGGGCAAGACATGGATAGGGACCTTATGGTAGCAAAAAATTTAACAAAATTAAATTAAACTTTTAATCAATTAAGGGTTTAATTTTGGTTCCTTGCTGATAAGGGTAGAGGATATTTCTAATGATGTTATTCCGTAAAATGTGAAAATGTGAAAAGTAATTTAACCCTAGAAATAACTACATATTTATTGTAATCTTTTTGCAAATTGAACAATGAATTATTATTAGTATTTGTATGCATTTTTGTGTGTTTTACTTTTTCATCGTATTTTATGGTGGGGCCCAGGACCATTGTGCCTAAAAGGGGTTAGGGGGAATACCCCTGCCTCTCAACCCCTTGCCCGGTCCGATCCTGATGTGAATTTTTTTGTTATAAATATCCTTTTTTACTTAAATTTGTTTTTGTTTCATTGTTTGCATCAGGTCATATTTAAAGTTTTCTAGTTTATGTTTTGCGTAGATTTATTTTTAAAAAAAATTTAGGTATAATAATATGTTGTTGTTTTTATCATTTTTTATTATTTTAAATATCATTGTCATTCAGAAGTTTACTTCAGATTAGTTTATTTTTTACTACTAACTTTACCTCCTTTAAGATATATATATATATATATATATATATATATATATATATATATATATATATATATATATATATATATATATATATATATATATATATATATTATATATATATTATATATATATATATTATATATATATATATATATATATTATATATATATATATTATATATATATATATTATATATATATATATATTATATATATATATATATTATATATATATATATATATATTATATATATATGTATATATATTATATATATATATATATATATTATATATTATATATATATATATATATATATATATATATATATATATATATATATATATATATATTATATATATATATATATATATATATATATATATATATATATATATATATATATATATAATATATATATATATATATATATATATATATATATATATATATATATATATATATATATATATATATGTATATATATACAGTGATATTTATTCAGAAACATATAGTATATTGATATTTTTATTGTATTTTGTAGTATAAAATCATGGATAAAAAAGTACATAACAAATATATGAAATTGTTACTTGGAACCATTCCTGGAGATGATGACAAGAAAATAAAAGGTTCTAAACTGCTAACACAGAGACAGGTATTGTTATGCCTTTTATCAAACCTTAAAGATTTGCACTGGGATCAAGCTTTATCTGCAGCTATAGACAATGTGCTCTTACACTACCAGAAAGCCAATATCCCAACTTTAGAAGGTAGAAACAGTATTGGCAGAGTAATCAAAGATTACTATGAAAAAGAATTCATTACTTTGATGAAATTGAAATATTGTAGGAGACAAGAGGATGAACCTAGAATAACAAAATTTATATCATAATTGAATTTGACAATGAAATTTTATAAGAACACAGTTCTAAAGGACATGGCCACTAAGAAAAAGGGAGTAACTACAGTTAAACAAGATGCCATTGATGTTGATGTTGAATTTACGAAAAGCATGTTGAATGATAGAGTAGCTACATATTCTGGGTTGGATAAAATAAACACAGAAAAGACAAAAAAGCGAATAGAAAGACGAAAACATCATCTGGAGTGAGAAGAAATGAACCCATGTAAACGTACTTTTGAAATGATAAATCTTGAACCAGGCTCTAGCTCTTGTGAGGATGAGAACATAGAAGAAGTTACCACCATAGCTCAAAATAGGAAACACAGAAGATTAGTTAAATGTTCGGAACTTAAACATCATTAGTGTTACCTTAAATCAATGTAGACGCATATTATAGTGAAAATCTACTTTTTGTTATTATAATGCATATAATAGTAAAAAGTAGTTTTTTAATATATGTGTTACTTACTTATCATATTTTAACTTACAAGATAACATTTATTTACTATCTTTCTCACTTTTCTAGGTTCAAAAAACATTTCCCTAAACTGTCAACAGATGAAAAAACAAAGTATCATTACCCTCATATGGTGTTTGTAGAAGAAGAATGTCAGCAAGAGATGGCTAAATTTTTTCGTGAATCTCTAGCACAACCTTTCACAAGAGGTGAATACAATGAGCTGGTTCAGCTTTGCTTGCTTATAATAACTAAGGGATCTGAACCAAAGAACTTCAAGATGCGCTATCCTGGCGCTCTTCACAAAGCAAGGTGGATGAGTAAACTGCTTTATACTCTAAAAATTGTGCTTCTGTCTGGGCAGATCAAAGAACACTTTCAAATAGCTGAAATTATTACTAGCAACCAAATAAGAAAATTGGAACGATTTATTGTGTTCACAGTTTCAGTATATGTGCAGTGGTGGCTTGTTTATTCTGTACCAGCTAGCGCACCAGTTAATGGCTTTATTTTAGGGTAAAATTTGTTGAGCATGACTCAACTCTAGTTAAAAATGCTTGTATGGCATTCAGTCGACACACTTGGTACTTAGCTGAGGAGTTGATTCCATTAGCTCGGTTCTCATCTATGGTAGAAGTAGAAACTAAAGAGGAAATGAGGAAATCTATTCTTATCTTTGAAAAGACTTCTGTCACAAAGAGAGTTGGACTTGACTTTGAGGGATATGGCAAGCCCTATCTTCCTCCTACAATAGAATATGGTACTTCTTTAGTTGACCAAATTGGGCCGGACTCATTCAGATTTTTTTCGCATTTTTGGTATGCCCTATAAATTCCTCTATGTTCCAGCGCATGATTGGATTAATAGGAAAGACTATCAAAACATGAAGCTGATTATCAACAAACTTCAGGCGGTAAACAAGGTGGCAGAGCATGGTGTAAAGGTGTGCCATGACTTTTTAGGAGTAACTAGGGATGAGAAGCAACTTCAAGATGTTCTCCAAGTAGTAGAGTATGATAGACAACGGATTCCTAATCAGCGAAAGCTAATTAGGAATCCGTTGAACAGCATTATACGAAAAAGTTATATATTTTATATATATATATATATATATATATATATATATATATATATATATATATATATATATATATATATATATATATATATATATATATATATATATATATACACATATATACACATATATATATATATATATATATATATATATATATATATATATATATATATATATATATATATATATGTATATATATGTGTATATATATATATATATATATATATAATATATATATATATATATATATATATATATATATATACATACATATGTGTGTGTGTGTGTGTGTGTGTGTGTGTGTGTGTGTGTGTGTGTGTGTGTGTGTGTGTGTGTGTGTGTGTGTGTGTGTGTGTGTGTGTAATATATATATACACACACTTATATCTTCTAAATAACTTTTATTTCTGGTCTAGTTGCATTACTTACATTGGTTTACCAGCATCATTTGACATCTTAACACACTCCCTTGCTTGTGGATACTTTGCGCACAATAAAAACAGTGTGTCACTATATAAATTATAAAATTTAATTGCATGCAGAAAAACAAAAACTGGGTAGTATAATAACAAACTCAAAGTTTTAAATGAAATAAACAAATGAAAAATATTTAAACAAAAAACTGACATCATTTAACTGAATCACTGATGATCATTGGTTGATTAACTGATGATAACAATCATTGTTATTTAGCTGAGTAACCAATGATAAGTGGTAATTATATAATTATACAATTAATGATAATTATTTGTTAATACCACTAGTATTGATTAACACAATTAACATTGAGATGATCATCTCATTTCATCATTATTTATAATTAGTATATTGATCAGAATTTAAAAAATAATCAGTCAATAAGAATAAGATAATAATAAAGATAATATTGATCAGAATTTAAAAAATAATCAGCCAATAAGAATAAGATAATAATAAAGTTAATATTGATCAGAATTTAAAAAATAATCAGCCAATAAGAATAAGATAATAATAAAGATAATATTGATCAGAATTTAAAAAATAATCAGCCAATAAGAATAAGATAATAATAAAGTTAATATTGATCAGAATTTAAAAAATAATCAGCCAATAAGAATAAGATAATAATAAAGATAATATTGATCAGAATTTAGTTAACAGGTGACACAAACTATTTTTGAGACAATCAAATATCAGAATTTAATCAAATAATCCAATAGCACATGAGCTAGTGGAAAAATATCTAGACAAAAATAAAAGCTCACCAGTATTATGTTATCAATATTTTTTGTTTGCTATCTTTTATACGCTTATCTTATCTTGTAATTTAGCATATTTTTTAAATTCAACTAAGCAACAGTAATAGGAGTACAAAAAGAAAACCCTCAAGAAATGGTTGTTAACCCACTTCTAGGGAAATGGGATTATGATAAATCATAAATTATGATAAAATTATGATAAATCATAAACTACATTCAAATGACCATATCAAACAAAAAGTCTTATTTTGGTGAGTTGATCTTTAAAATGCCAAAATCTTTATAAAATTTGGAATTGTTGAAGTTTTATTTAAAAACAAATATATATCCATCAAAAATAAATGTTTTTTATAACTGGGTTAAGACTTTATTTCTTTTTTTTTTTAATTCTTTTTGTCATCAATATCAAAATATCATAGATAAATGGAAATGTAAATAAAGCACAACTTAATAAACAAGTTTATTTATTAATAAATTCAAAACTTTGTTGAAATCAGCACCTATACTGAAAACCAGTTTTTGTTTTTTAGTTTTGTTTTGCATTTTATTTTAGTTGAATTCTGTTATGTAGTATGTTGATTTGCTTCAAAAAAGACAAAATAAATATAAATGATATTCAAAAAAGAAATATAAATGAAAATAAAACAAATTAAGTGAAATAAAATATATTTTATTGACAATTAAAAATAAACACCATCTTCTGAATTTGTGAAAAATTAGTTTAAAAAACTGATGAAGATAACACCAGTAGAGTATGTTTTATATGCTGTACTAACATATGTTTAGCATGTCAATAATAAATAGATACCTAGGCTTATCCCTGCATTGAACATTTAAACCATACTTTTTTGCATCTGAAACTAAATTTACCAAAGAACCTTTTCCACACTTTTCCCTGCAAAATAAAAAATTTCATACAAATATGTTGCCAAAAAAATCAAATCTTTATAATAAGTAAAATAATATAAGAAAATCGCAATATAAGATATTTCAGATATAATATTGTAAAATTATGCAAAAAAATTTAATGTAAATTTTATAAATCATGCAGAAAAATTTTTAATATAGAGTTGAGAAAAAAACAACTTTACTTGGGCTTACTATCAAGATTAAAAACCACAAGCACTATTAACAGATTAACTCTCTTCATTTTTCCAAGAGTGGGTAGTTCAATTTTTCCAAAATAACTAAAAAAAAAAAATTGGAAACTTTTTTAGTATTTACAACATAAATATGCAAAAATTTTTTATACATATTTGATTGGTTTAAAAAATTGAATAGGTTAAGAATTAATTTAAAAAATAATTAGGGGTGGTACAATACATTTGCTGACTATTTTTTCTTATTTCGTCCAGCTTTTTCAGAAAAAGAAAATACAAAAAACAATGAAAACAATTGTTGTAAACCCAAACTAAAACCTTAAGTTGATGTATAAGCACCGACTAAATAAGAATATACACTTGTATATTTTTCTTAATTAGTCAGTCAATTTATGTACTGAAGTTCCTGGCAGCCCCTACTTCAGTATGACACCAGACTGCTTATCAAAGTATGCAATATTATATATATATATATATATATATTATATATATATATATATATATATATATATATATATATATATCAGAATTAGAAAAAATAAGGTTGGAAAAAAAATGCCAACTTAGGATTGTTTTGGATCAGCACCAGGTCTTCACAAAATCTAGAATCAGGGTTCAACAAATTGACAAACGTGCAAACATTTAGCATAAAATTGACAGAAAAATAAACATTGAGTTTAGTGACCATTTAACGCTGACGTTTGCTTAAAAAATTGAAAAAAGAACAGCATTTTACCATTAATATTAAGAATTTAAATAAAAAATTAGTTTTGCTGATTTTATATTAATTATAAAGAATTTTAGTAAAACGTTAGTTTTTTCTTTGTTTTTTTTTTATTATTATTTTATTTAAATCTTATTTAAGTATTATTTATGCATATATATATATATATATATATATTAGGGCACTGCGAAGCTTCGAAATTTCGAATCGAATCAAAAAAATGATTCGAGATTCGATTTGAAAATTTTCATTAATCAAATCCTTACTTATTTTGTTTTTGTTGTGGGTATTTTAGATATTCTGTGCTTTGGCGCTATTCAAAATGTTGATTCGAAATGTGATTTGAATCGTGAATTAAGACCTGCTTTGATTCGAGATTCGATTTGAAACAAAAACTGCCAATTTGCAGGGCCCATATATATATATATATATATATATATATATATATATATATATATATATATATATATATATATATATATATATATATATATACATATATATATATATATATATATATATATATATATATATATATATATATATATATATATATATATATATATATATATATATATATATATATATATATATATATATATATATATATATATATATATATATATATATATTAGGGTGTCCCAAAAAAAACATTTTTGAAAATAATCTGCTCTCACCCCCTAGATGTGTTCTATCTAATGCAAAGACGCTAGGTTTAAATTTTTTTTGAATAAAAAATATTTTAAGGGGCCCCTCAAGATCCTCGAATATTTAATGGGTCCTAATATTTTCGAAAAAAAAGATTTCAAAAATATGTCAACCTGGTACTCAAATGAAGCGAAATTATATAAAAATTAAAAAATATATATTCATTTCGAAATATTTTCAACTTATTTATATAAATGTATGTATAGGTAATAATTTATGATAAAAAATTGTTAAATTATTTGAGAAATTTGATTAATTTAACAAAATATGCAACCAAGTCTAGGACTTAAATATGATGTAAAAAATTTTAACTCAATATAAAACAAATATAACAAAATGTAAGCTGAGTTGATTCCCACCACTGTACAGTTGGAAATGACAAGGCTAAAAATCAAAAAAGTGAACTCATAGTGACTAATAACATTATGTCTGATAGTGGGTTTTCACCCACTATCAGACATAATGTTTGAAGCCACTATGAATTTTTTTCTAAAACCTCACTAAGAATTTTCCAATAAAATTTTAAATGTGAAAGGCTCAATGGTAGTGGCTTCTTGAAGTTAGATTTTTAATGTATTTTTGATAAAAAATTTTAAAATGCAGGGTTTTAGTAATTATTATTTTAATATATATAGATCATTGAAAAATTGACAATATATACATCATTGAAAAAGTATATAATATAGGCTGTCGAAAAAAAAAATTAAATTTTTCCTGAAAAATTTAGTACTATAACTTTTATACATTGAAAGTAAAATAATTCATCATAATAGTACTAAGTTTCAACTTTGATGAAGAATAAAAAAATTGTTCTAATTTGTACTTTTTCTATATCTTAATATTTTTTAGTCTATAGTGCCTGCTAACTACCCTGAAAAGGGTGGCTGCAATTCATCCAAAATCTTGAATGCTGAATAATTTTGAAAAATTGATATTTTTTTTTATACAAATAAAAAATTTCTTTGAATAAAAATGAATAAAATTTTTTTTTCATTCACCACTAAAACTAAAAAAAAAAAACTACTTTAAGGCATGAAAGACTAAAGTAAACTTATTTTTTTATTGTTCTTGAAAGTTATTTTTTTATTGTTCTTTATCAACTGAAAGTGAAATTTTTGAAAAACTGTATTGAATGGAACTCCTTGAAGTGAGACTTATTGAATCTACTTATATTAAGACCCAAAAAGATGACTTAAAAAATTTTTTTTAATGGATGCAAAAATATCGAAAACAATTTTATCAACAGGCTAATTG
>NC_061157.1:19116737-19259237 GCF_022113875.1 Hydra vulgaris | reverse complement strand
TGTAGTGGCCATCACAACAAATGTTTTTACCTAGTGGTAATCCCTCTGTTTGATGAGCAATCCACCACTATTAATCCACCACCAATCCCAAGGTTCAAGATTGAATTGAAATTTTGTATACCCTGATCAACAATAAAATCTAAAACTAAGCCTTTAGCATCAGCCCATAAAAAGTTTTTTAATCCAATTTAATTAGGTTTGTTAGGTATGTACTGCCAAGCTAGAGTAGATTTAGTGATGATCATCTGTTCATTGATGTTTAAGTCAAATTCTCTTTTCTGTTTCAAAAGTACAAATGGACAAAAGTCTTAGAGGTAATGTGATTAATATGATTAACAGCTTGAGTTCAAATGTCCAACAAAACCAAGAGAAACTCAATGAGAATATGTTTGGGTGGTTCAAAAATCAACAATTTTAAAAATATCTGCTACATGGCCCTTAACTCTTTCACTGCCGCAAGCCGCTTTTGAATTTCATTAAATTTGACGGCAAGCCGCTAGTGAAGCATACTGTCAAGCATACTCGAAAGCCGCGGCTTTCGAGTATGCTTTACAGTTTTTTGTTTTGTGTACAATATATTTTTTCTAGACAAATTTAGTTTGTTTATTCCTAAAGTTACTAAAATACTAAAATAGTACCAAATAAGAGCAATAACTTGTAATTTTAAAAATTTATAACCTTTAAAAGTTGAAAATAACACAAACAAAAATTTCGAAAAAATAAATTTAACAATGTTAGTTCTACAATAAGGTAGCGTTATCATTTATACTGCTAAAGTAAACTCGTAGAAGTTGTATAAGTATTTAGCTAAGTAATTACAAAAGTCTTTTGTTTAAAAACATTCTTGTTATACATTAAACGAGTAATCTTTTGAAGTTAATATATCTGTTGGAATTTACAAAAACAATGACTTTAAACGCTTGTATTTCTTGTTGTTAAACGAAGCGTGTTAAAAACCAATGTAATTAAAAAGTTTATTTGTACAGCTTTCTATTGATATATAGTTTGTGACATTTTTAAAGAGATTTACTATTAGAAGAACTATTAGAAATTCAATAAGTTTGTAATGTTATGTAATCCAAATTTTATGCAAAAAAAGTGCGGTCACGGCAAGAAGTTTTTTTTTTTAAAACGGCTGGTAGCGAAAGAGTTAATGTGTACTTTATGACACAAAAAATATTTTTAATCATTGCTAAAGACCCTTGACTGAGTCCCTAATATTAATGGGTCTCTAATATTATTATAAATAATCATTTTTATAAAAACATTATTTTAGATTTTACTGCATAGAAAATAACATCTTTTAACTGAAACTGAAAAAAGTGTCTTAGATTTTTTTTATTATAATTATTTTTTTTTCAATGTTTTTTGTAAAATTATTATTTTTGAAACTTTTATACAATTTCACTTAATTTAATGTTAATACATTTATAGACTAAGGGATATATATCAAACTTACATTACCTTTTATCAAAGTCTTACCTTCCATTATAATAAGCTGTAACGTTTTCAGCACTTGATCCGTTTACCATCACATAAGCTGTCCCATTTGCATTTTCAGCAAACTAATAACAAAATAATGTGTTTATCTTAATGATAGCTAATATAGATGACTATAGGTGAGGTTAGCCATGAAAATGTGTTTTGTAGCATTTAGCTGCAGTGTCTGAGACATTGGATTTTACCATTTAAATTAAGTGACTTGGGTTTAATTAATAACTCAGACATAAGTTGCACTAGTCCAACGCTGTTTACCTGTTACCTGGGTTACCTGTTACCTGGGTTACCTGTTATAATTGATATAAAACCTTAAAAACTTCTACCCTAAAACCCACATAAATGCACATTTTTCATCCCGAAACCCATATAACTGCATACAATTAACTGAGTTATCATATATATATTAGTAAAAAAACTATTAAAAAATTAAGTAAAAAAAAACTTTTTCCCAGGTTTACAAACAAAAATACTAGAAAAACACAATTTAAGGAAAAAAATTACATACAGTTCTCGATGCTTTTGACCAAAAAGAATCAGATGGACTATTGCATGATTTATTACAACGCACATAGTTTACTCCATCATTACAGTTTGGTGTTTGAGGTTTGCAACCACACCATAATAAATCATTTACAAGATACCTGAATAAATAAAATCTTTATTTATACTTGTTGTTATTTAATATAAGAGTAATAACATTAATGCATTAATTTGTTTTCTTTTACTGTGCATGTGTGTGCATCTCAAAACTGCATGAAGCAGCATTCACATCTCTCTGCTAAGCTTAACAAAAAAATAATAAGTGGCAATTTATTCATTATATAGGATTGATAAAAGCTAAAAAGAGACTTATCTGTTGTAAAAAAGGGCAGGATTGAAAAGTAGTAGACATAAAACATGAAAAAAAAAAAAACATGTTCTAACAATTCTAACATACATTTTTCATTTTCAGAATAGTTAAATTTACAATTTTAACTTTAATGATAAATATTGGACTGTTAGTTGCCCACGCTTTAATGTCAACCACAATCATATTCATTGTCACAAAAGGACAAACATAATAAATTTAACTTAGAAGATCTAGAATGCATCTAAATTTTTTAAAGGACTTCACTATTTTTTTAGAAATACCCAAGTATGGTGTATTTTTAAAAAATTTTTTTAGCATTGATGACATTTTTTTAACATTGATGACATTTTTTTAGGATTGATGAGAATGTTAGAAAATGCACTACATTTTATACAAAAAATATGAATCCTTCCATGACAAATTTTGAGTAAAAAGTTTTTTCTTATCGGCTGTATAAATGATGACTTTCTTAAATTCTATTGAGTATTAGATTTTAACAAACTCAACTAAAATTTAATTGCAGAATAAGCCAAATACATGGTAAACATTTTTTATAGGGGTTGAATTTGGTTTCCTTCCGACAATTACTTCTTGATTAAGTTCATTTTATATAACTATATTTTATGATTTTTCGCTAATTTTTACTTTCAGACTATAGCTCATTAAAAAAATATGGGAAAGCCTGGTTCACAAAAAAAGAAGGAATATTTATTTTGAATAAAGGAAACTAATAAGGAGAAATATCTTTAAAAAAAAAGAGAGAGCGAAAGAAAAGCAAAATTAAAACTTTTAAAAAAAAACGCAAACAAATATAAATCTAAGTTGAAAAAAGACAAAAAGAAAAAAGTTGGAAAGAGCTTTGAAAAAAAAAACAAGTAAAAATGTTAAGATTTATTTTAACTGTAATTAGCTCTTTTTAATTGGAAGTATTTTTCCTTTTGTAAAACTTGGTTCCTATTGTAAAACTAAGCAATTTAATTTTCAACTTTTGCATGTTATTTATTATATGATTTATTATAATTTCCTTATGTATTTTATTAATATGTTTATTTTTACTCGTTTTACCTCTTTAGATTTTCTTATTTTTAGATGTAAACAGAGATGGAACAACTAATCAGGTCACTTATTGTTTATTAGACTAATTAAAACGAGCTATGCCAAAAAAAGTCCACTTCAAGTTAAAGTTTTATCTGCTCTTGTGCAAAGTTTATCATCAAGTTTAAAAAAAAAACATCAAGTTTTTTTTTAATTCTAGAGAAAAGCTTTCAAAACTGGAAGATCAATAATACAGGTAAACAAAACAAAACTGGAAGGCCATCAATAATACAGGTAAACAATGAAAACTGGAAGGCCATCAATAATACAGGTAAACAAAGAAAACTGGAAGGTCATCAATAATACAGGTAAACAATGAAAACTGGAAGGCCATCAATAATACACGTAAACAATGAAAACTGGAAGGCCATCAATAATACAGGTAAACAAAGAAAACTGGAAGATCAATAATACAGGTAAACAAAGAAAACTGGAAGGCCATCAATAATACAGGTAAACAAAGAAAACTGGAAGGCCATCAATAATACAGGTAAACAAAGAAAACTGGAAGGCCATCAATAATACAGGTAAACAAAGAAAACTGGAAGGCCATCAATAATACAGGTAAACAAAGAAAACTGGAAGGCCATCAATAATACAGGTAAACAAAGAAAAAGTAGTTAAATTTTTAGAATGGCCAGATATAAGCTATTGATCCCCAGGCAGGAAAGATACTGTTTACTGCGGGAAATCTGATAATGTTAAAGTCTATCGTTCTGGTGTTTTACTTAGCATAATTAGGTTATTTTTAGCACTAATAAAAAGCCAACACTCTCTGATTGCATGGAGAGAGCATTTGAGCTTGAGAAAGATCTCACTTCTGCTACATTCTATTATCCCCTAATGAGGGTACAGCTGTAAAACTCAGTTTTATGGTTCTGAGGCCAGATGGTAGTCCGGTTTCCAGAACTCTGTGGTAGCTCTAAGAGAGGCTGACTCCATTAACAGCTGTAAAATGTCTAACAATGCCATGTTGCGTATGGATGGTGTCCCTATTTGTACTTGTGGTTTGAATTGTCGAGGCCACATTTGGACCCCTTTGATACTGCTTCAGTTTATTAATAGTAATGAGGCAATTGCTCGGACTATTAAATAGTGCACTGAATACTATCTGTGATTTGAGTCAGGTTCTTTAACAAATTCAAAAATAACTTAGTATAAAAATATAGTATAAAAATAACTTAGTACAAAAATGTAGTATAAAAATAACTTAGTATAAAAATATAGTATAAAAAACTATAAAATACAAAAAGCTATTGTCATCACCAAGTTCTCTAAATCTATCATTCACTTATATTTGTGGTCTTCGAAGTAACATTTCTTCTTTTGAGTCTTATCTCTTGCTAAGTTCATCAGACCAACTTGCTCTTTGTGAGACTAATTTGAGTTTGGCTGTCTCATCTTCTTTTATGTGCTTTTGTTTAGCACCACTTCACTCTACCACTTTTCCTTCAGCCAATATCGTTGTTGTTAGTGACTTTAATGCTCATCACACTGAATGGCTTGGCTCTAGTGTCTGACTCTGCAGGCGTTAAAACCCACAACTTTTGCCATTCTCAATGTCTAACACAAATAGTCAACTTTCCAACTTGCTTTCCAGATAATCTGAACCATTTACCTTCTCTACTCGACTTATGTCTTGTTTCTGATCCTAGTCAGTGCTCAGTTTCTCCACATTGACCCTAAGGTGCTTCTGATCACGGTTTGATCTCTCTAAAACTATTATTTCATTCTTCTTCATCATCAAAATCCTCCTATTTTCATATCTCTTATAAATATCTTAAAGCTGACTTGGACCCTTTCTGTGCTTTTCTTCATGATGGGCCTTGGATAGAAATCTTTCATCTTCCTGTTGACCAATTCGCTGTTACTATTCTTAGGTCACAAAATCCTGTAAGCCCACTGTTCATAGGTCACAAAATCTCGTATTTCATCTCAAAAATAAAGCTTGTGAACTCTGGAGAATCTAATAGTATCAATAATAAGGGCAAATCTGCTATTTCACTTCTCTTGTATGGTTCAGATTTTGTCACTTCGCCTAAAGACAAGGTTGTTTTGTTTGCTAAGAACTTCTCATCAATATAATCTCTTAATTCCACTAGTCCTGTTCTACCTGATATAGCCAAGTTAGTTCAATGTATAACAAGTTAGTTCATTGCTTGACTTTGTTATCACTCCAGCTTCTGTATCTAAAGTAATTTCCTACTCAGACACTTCTACAGCTTGTGTTCCTGACAGCATACCTGTTATAGTCTAACAGAAGTGTTTTCCGCAGCTGTCATCTATACTTTCAAAACTATTTAACAAGTACTTATCAGAGTCTTGTTTTCCATCCTGCTGGAAAGTGGCATCTATTATTCCTATTTTCAAAAATTCTGGAGAGCAATTTGACTCGCCCAACTACCATCAAGGTTTTTGAGTCTAATTAACAAACACTTAATCTCTCATCTTGAATCTAATAACTTACTTTCTGATCATCAATATGGATTTCGATCTTCTCATTCTACTGCTAATTTGTTAACGGTAATAACCAATAAGTTTTATTGTGGATTAGATAAAGGTGGAGAGGTTAAGACCATCGCTCTTGACATTTCTAAAGCCTTTGATAAAGTTTGGCATGCTGATCTTCTCCATAAGCTTTCTTTTTACGGTGTATCAGATAACATCTTTAATATTATTGAACCCTTCTTTACCAATTGTAGTATAAAAGTTATCCTTGATGGATAGCACTCTTTATATTCTGTAACTTCAGGGGTTCCTCAAGGTTCTATTCTTGGCCCTATACTCTTTTTAATTTAAATTAACCATCTTTTAGAAATTCTCACATCTAATGTAGCATTGTTTGCCGATGATACTACCATTTATTCTTGTCTTGATAAAAAGCCAACACACTCTGATTGCATGGAGAGGGCATTTGAGCTTGAGAAGGATCTCACTTCTGCTACAACATAGGCCTCTCAGTGACTGGTGAACTTTAACTCAATTAGAACTCTTTTTTTTTTGGCTATTTGTTATTGCAACAATCTAGATCTTCCTATATTTATGAACGGTAAAGTACTCGATGAGTCATTTACCTTTCGTCTCCTTGGATTAACTCTTATTTCCAATTTTTCTTGGAAACCATATATCAAATCCATTGCAAAATTAGCATCTGCCAAAGTTGCATCTCTTTATCGTGCTTGCCACTTTCTTACTCCAGATTCTATTCTTTTTCTCTATAATCTTCAAATCCGTCATTGTATGGAATGCTTTGAATGCCCTTTCTTTTTTAGACAAGGTGCAAAAACGAATTGCAAACATAGTTGGACCTGCTCTTGCAGCCAACCTCCAGCCATTATCACATCACCATAATGTTGCTTCTCTTTCTTTTTTCTACAAATACTATAATGGACACAGCTCTAAAGAGCTAGTATCTCTTGTGTCATCCACTAAAATTCATTCTTGTATTACTCATCATTCTATTAAGACTCATTGTTCTATCAAGTGCTCTAAAAATTCTTATTGGTCTAGTTTTTTCCTCAAACATCAGTTCTTTGGAATTTGCTTCCTTCATCTTGTTTTCTGATTCATATAATTTTTTATCTTTTAAGTCATCTGTCAATCGTTATCTTGCTCTATAAACTTCATCTTTTTTCTTTCAATAACTTTTAACTCTAATAGTGTATTCCTTCTGTGACACAAGTTTTAAAGATCTTTAACAGAAACTTAAGAACTCTACAGTCAATGTCTTTAACCCAAATTACTATTGTTTTTAAGGTAGTTTGTAAAATATTATCAGAACCATCTTTGAGATTTAATTCTTTTTTTAATTTACAATTTAGTGTATCAATTACCTTCCGTGACAAAAACAATACTTTTCTATCCTGCCCAAAAAGACCTTTAAAAAAAAACCCAAATATCATTGGGTTTTTTTAGGTAGGTCTTTTTGGGTTGGCTTTTTTGCCAACCCTGATCTATCAACTTTTATTTTATTTCATAACACCAAAAGTGAAGCTTGCAAATCTACAGCTTTTATGTCAAAATCATTTTTTTTAGTACAGTTTAACTTTTATTTTTTAACAATACAAACAAAACATAACATATGTACTGAAGTAAACATATTCACTACAATGCAAACAATATATGATATTACATAATACTGCTAGGAGATTACATAATACTGTTATGATATTACATAATATAGGCTTTCACAGAAAAACGTGCAATTTCACGCCTTTATATGACCACGCAAGTTACATTTTGCTATGACGGTTTGACCACGGCTAATTCAAAAAACATTTTAGAAAGGCGCTAAATAAAAAATATTCTAAAAAAGTGAAATTAAATATGTCAAAACTTCTTAACAAATGTTTTTATATTAGCGAAACGATTTTAAATAAAGTAACAGTTTAGTGAAAAAAAGTTTTGTTTTTTAAATATAATTGACAGTTATTTTTGTTTATACTATTTTTTTATTATTTCTATCTTAAAACAAAAAAATTAATAGTTTTTTGTTTTTACTTTTATTTGAAAATATAGCTTTTTTAAATGTTTTAATTGTATGTTTATTTAATTTAAAACATATAAATTGTTTAAGCGTTCATTTCTTAAATGAATCTTATAAAAAAAAAAAACTGTTATGTTTTTATAAACGATGATATTCTACGACTACGAAAGTCTCTTTAACGAATTTAAATATAAGAATGATTAAAGTTAATGCATTTAAAAAGATAAACAAAATTTCGTTAAAAAAAAGTTTTAGAAAACCATTACAATTTAATAAGTTTGATCTTAAATGCTTTTATATTAACGAAACGCTTTTAATGATGTAAAAAAAAAAACACTTCTAATTACTTTACAAAAAAGTATTAATAAAATATTTTTTTATTTTATTTATATAACTATGTATTTTTTATGAGAAATATTTAACTTTTGAACATATTAAACAAATAAAAAAATATATAAAAATGTTGAAACAAAGATTGAAAAGGTTTTTTAATGCATAAATTAAATAGACTAAGCATTTTAGTTTGATGAGTTTTGTTTTAGTTGCGTTATATATATGTATTTATTTTTTTGTGTTTTTGCTTTAACTAAGTATTTTTTTTCATTTTCTCTTTCGTTAATATTTATTATTTTTTTAAATTTTTTGTTTCAGATAAGTTTAGTTAAGTTTTTGTAGCGCGTTTTTAAATTTTGAAAATATGCCGTGGTCAAATCAATAAAACATCTTTTTTTTTGCGTGGTCATATAAAGAAATGAAATTCCACGTCTTCCTGTGAAAGCCTGATAATACTGCTAGGATATTATATAATTCTGCATGAATATGCCATGCTAGAATATTTTTTAATCTGTTTATAAAAAATTTGTAACCTGTTTAAAAATATTTTTTAATCTGTTAAAATAATTACCCTGAAAGAGTGTCCTCTAAAGTGTAGAAACCATCTTTTATGTGACTGTAATCATGAACAAAGCCTTTTGTGCCAGACCAAAACAAAGCCTAAACAAAAAGAAAAAAGCCTAAACAACAAAGCAAATTACATCAAGCACCCCAACATTTTATTTTAGTTATATTGAGTTATATTAAGATATTTTTGTTTATTTGCAAGTGTATTTAGTAAGAGGATTAAATAGATAGCCAGTAATGTAATAGCTTTGTGAAATTCTTTTGATGATGTGTTTCAAATCAAGATTTTATTCAAATCGTAATACTGGATTGATTTGATTGATTGACAGTAGCAACATTTTTGCAAAACTCCTTAGGAGTTTGCTAAAATTTTTCAAAAGATAAATTAGAGTTATGTAAAAATCAGGGCTTTGGAGCAGCTTCGGAGCCGGAGCTGGAGCTATCCAGAGCTTGTGATTTTACATGTAGCTGAGCCAGAGCTGGAGCTAAAATATTTCCTGTTGGAGCTGGCTCCTGAGCCAGCTTCTAGCCAGCTCCACTCTTTGATATTTTAAAATATAAAAGTTTTATAAAGTTGTTATTTTATACGAGATTTTTTTTCAAAAAATTCAAACAATTAGGCTAATTAAAATATTTAAATTTCTAAATATAGCATTTTATCATATGCTTTATAAAAAAACAAAAAGGTAAACTAGCAATCATTATAATATTAAATGTTTTATAATATTATGATATAGACATGACAACTGCGCAATATTTTTAGTTTACTTTCAAAAAATCATAAGCATTTTTTGAGAGATTTTTATCAGATTATTTTGTGTAATATGTCATGTGGTTCATATTGTTGAGTATGATAAGTTACTTTAAAACAATATTTCTAAACAATATCAATGATTGGTTAACGAAAATATACTTTATCCATTTCTTAAATTATATGATTTTTTTTAACTTTTTTAATTAGTTAAAACAATTTAAAAAAAGATTTAAACACGCAAGAAAATTATAAAAAGATTTTAAAAGGGTTTTTTTAAGATTATTGATATTATTTTTGTTTATACTATTTTTTTATTATTTCTATCTTGAAAATTAATAGTTTTTTGTTTTTACTTTTATTTGAAAATATAGCTTTTTTAATTGTATGTTTATTTATGTTTGTGTGAGTTGCCATAACATGGCAACTCACACAAACATAATTTGTGTTAATTTTAATTAGTTAATCGAAAATAGAATAAAAATAATCAATGAATAATAAAGTTTTTAATTGAATATTCAGATGATGGAAATTTTTAAGATAAAGCCTTGCAGATGAAGAACAAGAGAAGTTTTTACAACAAGATACAAATGAGGGAGAAAGTGCAGTAGCATGGGAAGAAAATGTAGCCTTTGTCCTTCCAGAATGATGTCATTAATTGTCTCATGACATTAAGTTGATGCGCTGTGTTATTCACACTTTGCAGCTAGCTATTAGCAATGCTTTAAAAAAACCATATATTGCCCAAATATTAGCTAAAATCCATTATATTGTAAAGAAACTAAGAAACTCACATACAATATCATTGGCAAGGAAGCAATACAAGGTCATTCCAATTTTGGATGAGACACGCTGGGGTTCTACATTCTGGATGATTGAATGATTATTACTTTTGCGTCAACTGTGTGAGTAATTTGCTTTAGTTGATCAGATATTCTTTTTACACCCTGAAATATAGAATGAGTTGAATCATCTTTGCAACTTTTTAAAAAGCCGTATGATAAGACAGTTAAACTTCAAGGAATCAACATCAATACAAGGAGAATTCCTAAAGAAATGGTTGAAATTGAAATCTGACCTAGGGAAGAATCAAGGACTAATTGCGGAAGACATTTCAAAAATCAATGCAGTAGCGAGAAGAAAAACTTTTTGACATATTTCTAGGTGCAGTTTATGTTGATGCCAGATATAGAATACTGTTGGAAGAAAACCAAATAATACAAGCAAAAAACAAGGCTTAAAAACAGTAGCAGAAAAAATTTATAAAAAAGATGCTAAAAGTATGATAGAGAGTCAAATAACAAAAAAATACTGCAGAGCCATCTACAACACTTCTTTCAGTTTTAAGTGAATCTAATTCTGATGGAGAAGAGGATGAGTTTGAAAACGAGCTTGATAAAAAAAAAAAAAAAGAAGTTTGTTTTAATGATAAAAATACTTTTAATACTAATTTCACGAATGATTGTAGGGTAATGGAAGAAATGGGACATTTCAAAGTAAAGTCAGTTTTTGAGGGGATTGAAGAATACCCAAAAAGAATACAAGAAGTGTGCAGAGTTGTCACTTGTATGCCTGTCTCACAAGCAAGTGTAGTGAGGCTATTTTCTGCACTAAGTTTATATTGAGTGATCTGTTTAAGTTTATATTGAGTGATCTGTGTTAAGTTTATATTGAGTGATCTCTTCACTTAAACCAGATATTTTAGATAATATTTTATTTTTAAGGATGAATCAAGATTTTGATTAATAAAATATTAATAGCACTTAAGTTACAGTCATAAAACAATATTTTTTTTTTTTTTTTTTGCATAGTCGCTCCAGAGCTGCTCTAGAGCTGGAGCCAAAAATTATAATGGAGCCAGAGCTAATTTTCAGACCTCGGCTCCAAAACCCTGGTAAAAATTATTGCAGTTGTTAAATTCTTTAAACTACTTCATAGAATCTTTTTAGAACTTATTGTTTGAGATTAGCAGTGTCTATCTATCTATCTCTGTTGATTTTAACTAATCAACAGAGATAGATAGGGGGGCCCTATTCTGAATCAATTTATAGAATCCTCAAAAATATTTCAAATGAAAAACCATTATATAATATATATATCAGGCCTTCTCAGGAGACGCGTGCGGTCGAACGCCTTGAATGACCACGCATATATTTTTTTGTTGATAACATGGCCACAACTTTTTTTGCATTTATTAAAAATGGCGCATCTCAAAAACGCGCTGAAAAAACAAAATTAATTGCTCATCTTTTTTTAACTATTTTTAATAATTCATTATTATAGTTATTAATGAGAAAATAAAAACATTAAAATAACATATATGGGCAATTCCATTTTTAACTTACGTTACACGCGCAACAACTTTAACAAATATTAGCTTATTTAAACTTTTAAATTAAACTTTTAGCAATTTTGTATGAAAGCTGTTAGTCTAATAAATAAAATAAGCTTAAAAGTTTTGAGTTCCGCCAAAAGAGAGCAAACTTATTACTGAAAATGCCACTTGCACTTATGTTACACGGAAAACAAGGTAAAAAAACAAATTCAACTTATAGGTCTCATTTCTGCAAATCAGTAAAGCAGTTTGTATTAGAAACTTTTACAAAATGCAGATAATTCTATACCAATGTAAAATTTTTATAAAAACTTTTTTAAAATAAACTTGTTTTTTTGATACTGTATTTTTTTACTTAAATTACATCACTTACATTATCGAGCGGTTTTCATGATTTTTTTAATCTATTATTAAGAGTTAGAGTTACGTAACAAAAGAATTGCATAAGTATTGAACTCATTCATTAAAAATAATTAACAAAGAAATTTAAAAACTGGTGGCACTCTTCCTGAGTGATTTTTCATAACATTCATGAAAATTATCAAACCGGAAATAGTTTTTCGCAAGACCAAGAGCAACTTCAGAAAAATATTTTAGTTTTACATCTTTATTATTACTTAATTGAGTAATTGGTTTGTCAAAGTTTTTATTTACACTTCTTACGTTTATGTGTATTACTTTATTTTTATAAGATTGAATTTTTATAATGCTGCTAAGTTAAATTTTTAAATATTTAAATCTTTTCTAAACAAAATAATAGTACATAAAATGTCAACCAAAATAATAGTACATAAACAAACAAAAAAAAACAATAAAATAAATAATTTTAATACATATTAATACATATAAAAAAAAAAAAACTTTTTTTTTAATTCTCCTTATATAAAAAGTTTCAGTTAAAACCTTGTCAAGCCAACAGGAAGACATAATAATTACTTAATGATGTAATTCATTTAGTAAACAAAAACTTAACGAAAAATTGCCAGAATTTTATTAAATGCATGAAAACAAATAAAATATTTATATATTATTTTTATCTTTTTATTTTATCATTAATTACAAATATATATATGTGCATTATTGTTAGGTTTTTATTTTCTCATAAATAATTATAATAATAAATTATTATTAATAAAAAAAAACCAATAAGATAACTAATTAGTTTGATTTTTTCAGCACGTTTTTAAAATGCGTCATTTTTAATAAATGCAAAAAAAATCTTGGCCATGCTATCAACAAAAAAATATATATGTGTGGTCATTCAAAGTGTGCGACCGCATGCGTCTCCTGAGAAGGCCTGTATAATATGTATATCATTAAACTGTTCATTGTTTATCCTTGTATCTTCAATTTTTTAGTTTAGCGATACAGCTTTTATACAGATTTGTTTGAATTCCTTCATACAGAACTAATCTGGGCATTTAGTGTTGTAATCAATAATAATTGTGCAAATAGAACTTTACAAAATGTTAATAATTGTCTAGAGAGAACATTTGTGTAGCATTCATAACAATTGTAAAAGTATTACTTTTTAATATATCTCTAGAAACCCTAGCTAACATTTTTTGAACCCATTTTGGGGCCCCTATAATCATGGGGCCCCCATTTTTAGACTAACTAGGCTGCAGCCTAGTTAGTCTAAAAAAAGGTGAAGCCAGCCCTGCTTATCATGTGTATTTTTTTAAATTGAGTTCCACCACAAATACCAATATTGACATTCCTTTTATCAGTAGTTGCCAAAACCAACTTTGTATAAAATCTGTATTTCTTTTGTTTAATATCATAAAAAATAAGAATAATGAATGGCTAGTGTTTTTTTTTTTTTAGTTTGCAATTGTTGCATAAATCAAAATCAGCACTATTTCAGCTGTTTAGACAGGCCAATATCTAAATAACATTTTAATAATAAAGGATCTCAAATTTTACAAAGATTTTTGTTTCCAATTGAACAATTCTATTCTTAATATAAAACAAACTTAATTCAAACCTCCATAGACATAATTTATAACCTCCAAAGCTAGGATCATTACTATCTGATGTTTAAAAAAACATTAAAGTTATCTTTACTTACTAAAAACAGAATATAAAAAAGAAATTTAAATTAAGTTTGCAGAAAAATATATATGTGACACAAGTAATTTTAGAAGAAAGATAAATAAATATATAACTATATAAGGGATGGTGTGTGTGTGTGTGTGTGTGTGTGTGTGTGTGTGTGTGTGTGTGTGTGTGTGTGTGTGTGTGTGTGTGTGTGTGTGTGTGTGTGTGTGTGTGTTAATAAACAAAGGGGGTGGAAATTTTAGTACATATCTAATAAATGAGGGGTCCTTATAAAAGAGTGGCTAGGAATTTTTCTTAAATCTAATTTCAATTTAATAATAACTAACAATTTTAAAACAACTAACAAAAAAATCTAAAATTTGTTGTCAGCCTAAAATCAAATAATCAAAAATTTAAATTAATATATATTTTTTACAGTATAGTTTAATATTTTATATATATATATATATATATATATATATATATATATATATATATATATATATATATATATATATATATATATATATATATATATATATATATATATATATATTTTAACATCTTCGCTTCCAACAAGGCTGCAAGCAACCACTAATTAGTGTTGGAAGTTACTGGAAGAGAAAAGATGAAGATTGTAGAGGAAGAGAAAATATGAAGATTGTAGAGCAAGATAAGGATTGACAGACGACTTAAAAGATTGCAAATTGTATGAATCAGGAAAGCAAGATGAAGGAAGCGAATTCCAAAGAACTGATGTTCGAGGAAAAAAACTAGACGAATAAGTAACAGAAAAAGGATGAGACTTAATTGAATGAGGAGTAACACGAGAATGAATTTTAGTAGATGGCACAAGAGACATTAGCTCTTTAGAGCAGTGCCTATTATAGTATTTGTAGAAAAGAGAAAGAGAGGCAACATTACAACGATGTGGCAGAGGATGAAGGTTTCCAAGAAAGATCAGAAGAGAGAGTTAATCCTAGAAGATGAAGGGTAGATGACTCGTCGAGTACATAACCGTTCATAAATATAGAAAGGTCTATATTATTGCGATAACAATTGGCTGAAAAAAATTGAGTTTTATCTGAATTAAAGTTCACCAGCCACTGTGAGCCCCATGCTGTAGCAGAAGTGAGATCCTTTTCAAGCTCAGATGCCCCTGCAAGCAATCAGAGGGAGTTGGCTTCTTATCGTGACAAGAATAAATGGTAGTATCATCAGCGAACAATGCCACCTTAGATGTGAGAAAATCTGGAAGATCGTTAATGTAAATTAAAAAGAGTATAAGGCCAAGGATTGAACCTTGAGGAACCCCTGAGGTTACAGAATAAGAAGAAGAGTGCTGTCCATCAAGGACAACTTTTATACTACGATTGGAAAGGAAGGATTCAAAAATCTTAAAGATGTTTCCAGATACACCGTAAGAAGAAAGCTTATGGAGGAGACCAGCATGCCAAACTTTATCAAAAGCTTTAGAAATGTCAAGAGCGATGGCCTTAACCTCTCTACCTTAACCTAATGCGCGATAAAACCTATCGGTTATTACTGTTAGCAAATCAGCCGTAGAACGAGAAGATCGAAATCCATATTGATGATCAGAAAGTAGGTTATGAGATTCGAGATGTGAGATTAAGTGTTTGTTAATTAAAAAAAACTTTGCTTATGATAGGAAGAAGACTAATAGGACGGTAGTTAGACAAATCTGATCGCTCTCCAGAATTTTTAAAAATAGGGATAACAGATGCTGTTTTCCAGCAGGCTGGAAAACAAGACTCTGATAAGCACTTGTTGAATAGTTTTGAAAGGATAGACCACAGCTCCGGAGAACACTTCTGCAAGACTATAACGAGTATATTGTCCGGGCCGCAAGCTGTAGAAGAGTCTAAGCAGGAAATCACTTTAGATACAGAAGCTGGAGTGATTTGGATGTCGAGCAGTGAATTAACCTGTTTGACGGCTATATCAGGTAGAACGCAACTAGTGGAATCCAGAGATGATATTGCTGAAAAGTTCTTGGCAAACAATTTAGCTTTGTCTTTAGGTGAGGTGACAAAGTCTGAACCGTACAAAAGAGGTGGAATTACAGAGTTGCCTTTATTATTGATACTATTAAAGATTCTCCAGAAGTCACGAGAGCCTATTTTTGTGATGAAATATGAGATTTCATGATCTGAGAATAACGGGCTTTAGCATTAGACAAAACCTTTTTACAATGGTTCCTAGCAGTAATAAACAGACGTCTGTTTTCTGGAGAATTGTTTTGCTGATAGATACGGAAGTAATGGTTTCGATTGGCAATTGCAGCAGCACAATGTGAGGAAAACTATGGAGAAGAGTAAGGCTTGACCTGGAATCATCGAGAGGGAATAAAGGATTTCATGCCAGCCTGAATCCACAAAGTTACATAAGAAGTCAACAGGAAGACGAAACCCAGGGGCCATCACAAAGGAAGACGAAAGGGGCCATCACAAAGGAAGACGAAACCCAGGGGCCATCACAAAGAAAATCACGGAAAGACCCCCAGTCAGCTTTAAGGTAGTTGTAAGATGTACAATGATAGGGGGATTCTGATGGTAAAGAAGAATGAGATAATAGTTTTAGAGAAACCAAACCATGATCAGAAGCACCTAAGGGTGAGTGTGGTGAAACTGAGCACTGACTAGGATTAGAAACAAGACATAAGTCAAGTAGAGAAGGTCAATGATTCGGGTTGTCTGGAAAGCGAGTTGGTAAGTTGACTATTTGAGTTAGGGATTAAGAAAGGCAAAAGTTGTAGGCCTTAATGTCTGCGGAGTCACTGACACTAGAGCCAAGCCATTCAGTGTCATGAACATTAAAGTCACCGACAACAAAAATATTGGCTGATGGATAAAGAATGAGGGCTTGGTCAATATAATCAGAAAGAACATCAAGAAGAGTGCAGTCTTGAGATGAAGGAGAGCGATATAGAACAAAGAGAAAGGTGATAGAGTGAAGTGGTGCTAAACGAAAGCACATAAAAGAGTAGTCTGTGGATTCAAACCTAGTTTCCCAACAAATGGGTGAATTCTTACGAATGTAAATGCCTAGGCCAAGCATGTGGCTATTGGAGTCTTTACGAATTAAAGGAAGAAAACCATCAACACTAAGATCACAAGATGAGACAGCTGAACTCAAATTAGTCTCACAAAGAGCAAGTAGGTCTGGTGAACTTTGCAAGAGATAAAACTCAACAGAAGAAAAGTTACTTTGTAGACCACGAATATTGGTGAATGATAGGTTTAGCGAACTTGGTGATGACTGTGGTTTTTTGTGTTTTATAGTTTTTGTTACTTTATTCATTTTTAAATTTGTTAAAGAACTTGACTCAAAACATAGATAGTACTCAGTACACTGTTTTATAGCCCATTCTGATATTTTTCAGCTGTTGATGGAATCAGCCTTTCTGATAGCTACCACAGAGTTCGGGAAACCTGACTACCAGCTGGCCTCAGAACCATAAAACTGCTGTACCTTCATTTGAAGATAATAGAATGAGTTCCCTAGTCATAAAAACAGAGACATAAGCAAAACCCATGCATCGAGTCAAGAAGATCAACATCCTAAACTGGAAACAATGTATTAAAAATACATCTGCGCCAGCCTAATAGATGGAGAAGGGGTGCGAGGCTGGTCAACAGATAGAATCTGTTTACCCCTTAAGTCTTTGCCTAGGAGGCCTTCTACAAGACAGCAGCCGGATGCATTTAACATCTGCCCAAGATGAGTATTTTTATAGAGACACCATCTCTAGCCTTTACTCAACCAAGAGCCCCAAGGCAGGGGATGTTTTATGTCGGAGTTTGCATCTCCTAGCCTTTGCCTAAAAAGGCATATCCTACAAGGCAGCAGGACATGAAGCAAATTGTACTGGGTTACATGTTACCAGTAGCAGGATAAACCTGACTTGACAATAGTTTTTATATATATATTATATATATATATTTATATATATATATATATATATATATATATATATATATATATATATATATATATATTAATATATATATATATATATTAATATATATATATATATATATATATATATATATATATATATATATATATATATATATATATATATATATATATAAATACAATAAAGTTAATAATTATAAATATATATAATATGATAAATACAAAAATTTAATATATTATAATTATTATTAAATTTTTGTATTTTTAGTATTATATATATTTATAATTATTAACTTTGTGTAACTGACATTTTGTTTTGTTCAATGCCTTAAGTTTCCTAATATTGATACTTAACATATTTACCAAGCATTAATCTGAAGAGGTAGAATGTTAGACACCTCTCTCAGACCCTTTAAGTTTATGGATGATAGAAAAAAACAATAACAAAATTCTTATATATGTTATGTTTGAGCCAATTTTTGAAACATGTTTTATTAAACAATAGACTTTGTATTTGCATAAAAATCTCAGATTTTGGCAGTATTTATATGTTGAAGCCCAAATCAGTTAAATGGTTGATATTTTCATTTCTAAATTGTGTTTGTCTTAATACACATAAAATCTTTCACACTCATACAAATTTTTCTTTTAAAAAAAAATTGTTTGGTGGATTTTTGCTCAGATGTCAAATAACTTGTGACTAGGTTTTTGGTATCCAGAAAAAGGTTTTTCAATTTTATTTATAAAGGAAATATCAATATGTAACATGTATTTGACTTCATACATAACAAAGAAAATAGTTCTTTATTTAGCTTTTATACATACAATACACTCTGGCGATAAGTGTATATCGAAATATATTGAAAATAAAAGCTTTCAATTAACACATTGTTAACATTTGTCAGTATGATGTAAACTATTAGGGAATTAAACTTTTTATCGTCAATAATATGGTGATTATTGTGATGATTATTTTAAAAAACATTAATAAATACCTGGTTGTTCAGCAATTTTTTATTGTTTACTATATTGAAAAACTCGTTGTAACTGGATTCATCAAACTTGTCTGCACAAGAATCTTTATAGGCAAAGCTTTTTTTAAATGTGCCTCCAACTATATTGCAATCTACATCAACAAATAGAGACGGATTGCGACTATCAGGATCAAGTAACTTGTACACTAAACAACGCCCGTTTAGGATCTTCTCAATTTCTGGTGTTGTACCATTGTAGTTCCAAGGATTGTACGACCAAGCGGTAAAATCACGATTTATGTGCAAAATCAAAATTATCAAAAAACCGTGATTAAGCATACTTTAAGATATCTAAAATATATATCAAGTTCTTTTTTGTTTTTATCACAAACTAATCTTTAAAAAAAAATTAGAAGTTAAAACTTCGCAATTTATAACTTTTTTTAACAGGCTACGTACAAATTAGCTTAACTAAATAAATAACAAATATTTGTGTAAAAAGTATTGTATTTTACACACGTGAAGTTGACTGATGCGTAAAGCATTTGAATGTCACGTTTTTACAGAGCTGAGAATTTCTATGAAATAGTTGAAAACGCTACCTTCCATTTCTTCGGGAACCAGAAACCGCTACCACTTTTCCATTACTTAATCAAACTCTAAAATGAATAGAGTTTAAAATGTTGTTGTTGTTGTTGTTGTTGTTTTTTTTTTGTTTGTTTTTTAATTATTAAAAATGATAGGTGTTTTAACGCATTTTAACAGGAATTCAAACTAGCGAAACCTAGTGTTGGGCTTTTTTGATGTCATTTGCCACCACACTCCTTCTGTTTTATGTATTCCATACCCTCTGGCCCTTAACAGCTGGCTTTAAAAGCCTGCAAGTTCATTTTCTGAGCTGCACAACAACTGTGTTTTGGTAGAATGATTTCATCGTTGCAACTTTCCTTAAACAAGAAAAGCGTCGAGTTGACCAGCTTAGGATCCACCTTCGCTCTCTGTTTTTCCTATTCGACGTAACCAAATGGGTAAAAGCATTAACATAGTTTTAACAATTGTCTGTAATTGTCTAAAAAACCAAACTTCAGTTGACTACAACACTAGTTTGCAAAATATATTCTGAAACTAGAAACAGTTATCAGCTGACGGTTTTTGAAATAAGGGGCTGTCCATTAATTACGTCAACAAAATAGGGGGAGGGGGTCTGAATTTTTTGACAAGAGGGAAGGGGGAGGTCAAGTAAAGTTGACGTCAACACTTTATTTTTATTAATTTAACTATTTAAAAAAAAGAAAAATTAGGCAGCGTTTGCGGTCCTGTGTTACTTAGTCGCTCAACCTTCAGTATTTTAATTTCTATCCTATAATTTATATAGGTGAGTCTATTAGCACGCACGTGTGAATAGAATATAATATATCATTGTCTATTCGCACTTTAAAAAATTTTTTAAGTATCCCTAGATAAGCAGTCACTTTGTATATACACTACCGTGCGAATAACCTTCAAAAGTCAGTCAACGTAAGTACTGCGTTAGTACTGTACTGCGCTAGTTTAATATTAAATTTAAAAACCAATAATAATAAATCTAATTTTTTTAAATTCCCTTTAAATTCGATGATCTTTACCTTTTTTTAATTAAACATGCAAATAGACTATAATAAATTATAGTCTATTCGCACGTGAAAAACGCGCGAATAGTCGCTCTGAATTTACATTCCTACTTTTTAAAATCTGTTTTGTGCTTTAAAAAAACCTGACATACAGAACTAAATAACTACACACAAGATGTTTACTCGTAACGCTATTATTTTTTCAAAGTTATTGTTGTCTCAGTCAGCTGTGCATTCAAAAAAGATTCATGTAAGTACATTGTCTACATTATATTGTTTAAACATTTATACAAAGGGTACAACCTGCGGCTCGCAAGCCTCTTGTGATTCTTTCGATGGCAAGATGAAGGTCTTTAGCTGCATCTTGACATCGAAATACTATTATCTTGACATGCACAAATATTAGTATGATCAGGGATGCGGAAATAGAGACATAAAACCGGAGTCCTAAAAGGACTCCGGTTTATATCTCTATTTTTTACTGGTCTCTGGTGTCCAAAAGCTCTGAACACGTTTGTTGATTTATGATCTGCTAAATAAAAAAAATTTATGAAATTTAATGACTCGAAGCATATTGTTTTTAAGCCCGGAGTCCTAGAATCCTAGCCACCATTATACCTAAAGACTCCGGGTTCAAAAAGAGATTGTTCCTCTAACCTAAAAGTCTTAATTTTTTTACCAATAGTAATCCATAAGCGTTTTTATATTATTAGAGCTCCTGGATACCAAAAACTAGGAAGAAGTAATCTTTTTGTGACATTCAAATCTGGAAATTTTTTCGTGACTCCGCATCCCTAAATATAATATTAAAATAAAGATGTTGGTAGCTCTTTAAAAACTGAAAAACTTTGTATATTGTAACTTTTAGCTTTTCCGTCTCAAAAGGTTACCAACCCCTGGTTTATACAATTTGTTAAATGCTTTTTTTGTTATTCTAGGCTCTATTAAAAATAATTGGATTTCACTGTAAATTTGTATTAGGTCTAATGTTAGTGAGAAGAATTTAACTAATTTGAAATATGATTATAATTTAAACGTATAAGCATTTTTGTGAACCTTTTAATCTATTTTTCTTAAGAGTAGTTCTTTGTATTTTTAAACTGGAATTATGTTTATGAGTTAAAAGTTTAAATTTTTTTTTCAATACCTTTTACTTTTATTCACTTTTTGTTCAGAGCAAACATTTGTAATTATAAATGATTATATTCATTTAAAATATGTTTAATAAGTTAAAATTTGAATACAGTTTTTTTTTTCTAAACATTTTACTTTGAACCACTATTTTGTTTTAGTTATAAACTAGTCAATTTAAAACATTTTTTTTTTCCATCTTAATTTTTTTTTTTTTTTTGGGGGGGCGGGGGTAAACGAATGTTGACGTAATTTTATAGGGGGTCTCCTAAAAGTTTGACAAGTTGTTAACAAGGGGGAGAGGGGAGGTAAAAATTGCCAAAAAATTGTAGATGTAATTAATGGACAGCCCCTAAAGAGTGTATGATGCTAAGAAAGGAGTTAAAAAAAGCCCAGTTTGGGCTTCTTTTAACTACTTGACACTTGACTTCTTGATATTTTTTTTTGAGAATAAAAATTATGAATAAAGGAACCTCACCGTTAAACGAAAATATTTTGAAAAGCTGAAAATAAAAAATGACAAGAATAAATATTATTTTACGTCAAGAAATTTCTAATGTAGAAAACATTACATTGTTTATAATTTCTTACGATAAAAAATTTGCAATTGCTCTTCACTTGCATTTTTAAAAGTTGTTGGTAAACCAATAAGTCGACTTTTCTATCATCTCATTGATGAATTTTTTTATCTCATAAGATACATTAATAAAAAAATACATTAATGATAAAAAAAGTTGAGATTAACGCTTATGTATGCATAATATAGTTAGTACATCAAGCTATTTGCAGACATTTTATATAAAGCACAAATGCCGTTTCTTAAAATAAAAGCAAATTACACACATCTAAGATTTTATTGATTACACAAGAAAATTTAGTTGATTACACAAGAAGATTTCAAAAGGTTCATTCTTTCACATTACTTTCAATAAAGGTCAAAGTCTTCAATTAAAAAAATTTCAATAGTATTTCTAAATCGTAGCGGAGTATTTCTAAATCGATTTTAAATCGTAGTAGAATAGCATTTTAGATTTTTGTTGTTGTTGTTATTGCGGCCTAAGTCCGCGACCCAAAAAAAATACTGAGCTACCAAACAGAAAAGTCTGCTTGTAGCAGAGCTGTTGAAATGCAGTCAGCTCTGCGTTTTTATCATAAGTTTTTATATTACAGGGTAAATCATTTACGGTGCAAAGGAAGGTCGGTGTAGTATGAGATTTTTATTCCCCAGTGAGGTTCCTTTATTCATAATTTTTACTAGCAAAAAGCAACCCGTAATACGAGTTACGGTCGGTCTGTTACATAACTAATTTATAGTGGCTGGTATCCACAATTTAATGTTGCAAAACCCTAACTAACACCCTTTTAGAAAAACGCCTTTAAATTGAAAAAATTAATCCATCTGTAAAATTAACATAAAAAATATGAGGAGGTAAAATAATTTACCAAATACTACTTATTTGAGTAATTTACGACTGACATAAGTCATAACAGTGTAAAGCGGAACCATTTTCCTCGACACTCCTAAGTTCAACACAATACGTTTTTAGTTACTGACACAAAATAATAACACTTCATCATGCTTTAAATTAACGACAGTATCAACCTTGTAATAATTTTTATAACATGAACTATTAAGATTAAGCTGAAGTTAACTTATATTATACAGGAGTTATCTATTTTTTGGTATCCCCTTGATTAATTTTTTTTAGAAAAGAAAACTGTTAACTTAAAACGTTAAATGTACACAACTAAATAAATTTATTAAAAATAACTAAGTTCATTATAAATAACTAAGCAACTGAGTACATATACGTTTAAAACAAAAAAAATTTAATTTACAATCCAACATTTGTATAACAAATTTTAAAAAATTTGTAAACTGTGATCTTTTATATTGCATTAATGCGTCATATGACAACCCTAGATAAGTAGACATAAAAATTTGTAAACCAAGCTGACCGGACCAAGGTCTTGTTAAGTCTGCTCAACACAGACCATTTCTATATTATTTGTTTGGCCTCTTTATTTCATTAATTTTTAGTAAACAGTAATTTGCTACCATTTACTAAAAATTCCTTGAAATTCAGTTTTCCTAAATATTTTGACACTAATAAAGAGGTTCATTCCGTCTTTTTGCTTTAATGGTGCCCAGGTGAGTAGAGTTTTTTTTTATTAAGAGTAATCAAGTTTTTAATGAAGACCTTTTACCAAAATAATAAAATGTAAAACAATAATTTACATATATAAGAATGTTTTCTTTCTTTCCTCAAAAGTGTTGCACATGCTGACTAAGCTAAATAATTAGTTAAACACGTAAATAAAACTTATTATTAGGCATAAAATTGATAAAATATTAAAAAAAACTAATTGCATATATTTATAACTAACAAAAATTTACAATAAAAAGAAATCAGTTTCTTTTTTTTTATAATGCGTCATAACGTAAATCTAAAATAAAAAAGTAATGGAATTATGATATCATAATTACAAAAAAAAAAAAAAAAACCACATAAAAACGAAAAATCGATTTACCTATTTATAGTAACCTATTTTGAAATTGCAGTTAATATAATTAATATAAACATTTCTCGAAAATGCAACTATAAAATCTGTTTCAAAATACAAAAGGATTAGCAATACTAAAAAAAAAAATCAAACTAAGATATATATTGCATTTTTAGTCTTGGCCTATAGTAAATTAAAAAAAGCAGTAAGTTCCAATGATGAAACTACCTTTTATTTATTTTTAACAAAAGACACCATCTGTAAGGTGAGCTAAGCTGTCTATCAAAACAAAACATCACAACAACAACATTAAAACAATAACACATAACAATAAAATCCAGTGAGAATGAAAAACTAAATTAAAATATGAAAGGCAAAATTAAAAAACCAACTTATAGTTAACTATATTTATCTTTTTACTAAACTTTAATAAAGTATATTTGTTTTTATATTCAATATTTGTTATTCAACTATTTCAAATTTAGGTCATTAAAGCACCCTAGATTTAAAGATTAAGGTTGCATACTCTCTTATAAACATTACGCTAAACATTAACAGACTTTATTATGTGTCCAGAATAATTAGAAAAAGGGTAGACAACACAACCTAGCTTTATAGCAGTAACACCGCCTGGCACTAAATGCTGCTAAGCCACACCTCTCCTAAAAGTACACTGCTTGGCTGGCAAGGTTATCAAACTTGCTCAACGTAATACCAAGTCACACCACTTTGAAAACATGGAAACAACATAATTTAAATTTATATACAACTTTAAACAAATATAAATTTATATAACACATATAAACGCATTCTATAATAATATTAAATGACAGATATATTTATCAAAAACTATGAAAAACCTTTAGTAAATTTTCGAAATGAAAATCTAAAGACTATAAAAAGAACATTAGAAAATATAACATTAATTGTGTTACACTTTTCACCTACCATACCTTGAATTGGATGTTTATCAATTTTGAAATAGAAACTATTAAATTCTCTAGTTCTTGAACATGCAACATATGGTTGACCATGAGAGAAACACGGTTTTTGAGATATGTTTTTTGTCTGAGTTTAAATAAGTTTAATTTTGCGTTACGTAATATATGGACGATCCCTAAAGTAAAATACTCGAAACTAAAAAGATTTTATTTATTACAATATTTGAACAATATCTATGTATATATATATATATATATATATATATATATATATATATATATATATATATATATATATATATATATATATAAATATATATATATATATATATATATATATATATATATATATATATATATATATATATATATATATATATATATATATATATAATAGGGTGTACCAAAAACGAACTTTTTTTCTCCCCCAGGATACTTCTCAACGTTTTCCCATTCTCTGAAGTCCAAAAAAATTTTGTTGACAGGAAGTAATAGCTGTAAAGTTCGAAAATAATTTTTTCGAAAATAAGCGTTCGTTACATGAATGTTGAATTAATATGTAAAGAAATTTATTTTAACTTTTATTTTGCTTTTAATTAAGTTAATATTTATGCCTAAGTCGAATAGTGATATGATTTTTAAAAATGGTAATGAATTTTTAAATGGGCTCGGGTATGTTTAGGCAAAAAGTTTCGAGAGGCTCGGAACTATGCTTAAGCTTACAAAAACGCGCGTTTTCTCGTAAGTCTTGTAAGAATAAATAAACTTGCTTTGAATCTGATACATAAGTATTTTTATTTTGCATTAACAAAAAACAACTTCATTAAATGGTTTTTGTGCATCAAGCATCGAACACCTATAAAAATTCCGTTACTAATAGATTTGTGCTAAAAAACATGCGTAGTTTAGAGTAGAGCTCAGCAAAAAGGTGTACCAGAAACAGGTTTTTTTCTAAATAATAACAGAAAACTATAACAGTATACTGCTATAGTTTTCTCTTATATATATTCACTAATAACAGAAAACTATAACAGTATACAGTATACTGTTTCCTGTAAAAAAAAATTCAATTAACAAGCTGCCACGAGCAGCTAATTGATAGAATGTTTTAATCAGCTCCCTGGCATTTGAAAACATCAGATATACAATTTTATAAATAAATACTGATAACTGTTTTAAAATCATTTACGGTTTAAATTTACTAAGTCTGTTCTAGCTTGTTCTCAAATTTGAGACCTTTAAAGGTTTCCTGGCAAATATCTTATCTGCAAGAGTGAAACATTTAAAAATCTGCACTATGTGCAAATTCTCTTTTAATGGGTGCGTGGAGCAAAATTCAACATATCATTCAATTATATTGACAACATAAATGACATCAATCTTTTGATCAGATTAATCTAGATTTTTTCTATATGCTGCGACATCACTGCTTCCAACACTCCTTTACAAAAGTATTTTTTGCAGTTTATGCCATCTTCACAACCTTCTCTGTTCTGATTTATCTGCAAGCAACACATGTTGGAATTACACATTTCTCATTTTGTGGAGAACCTCACTAGTAGGAAAATAAAATAGGACAGAAAAGCACTTTATGTAAGACCAGATAAAAGCTGGTCACTCAGAACAAGGTGGATAAGACGGAGCGCATCAGGTTTGGTTAGAATAGGTTGCAGATTAGGTTGTTTTTAAGGTGGTACAACAATAATACAAGAGATACATTACAAATACATTACACCATTACAAGGGAGGCTCTGGAGTTCGTCAAGAGGCCACCCAGTGGGCACAGGACGCAGTGGCGGATTATCAAATTATGGGCCTATAGGCTTAACTAATTCATGGGCCCTATATACCTATATTTTTCTAAAAAATACGTCAAAAAGTACAATTTTAATTTTATTTATAATAATAATATCTATAATAAAATCTAATTTTATTTCAAAATTACAAACAAATTATCAGGTATATTAGATACTAGTATATATTTTATAAATGGCTGACCAAAAGAAAAAAACAACACGATCAAAAATTCATTTTTCTGCATTTTCGTTCAACAAAGTCTGATAAAATTTCATTGAAGTCACAGCTTCTTAGGATGTCAGATTCAGTACACATAACAGTAAGGGAATTCAGTTTGTCATCACCCAAAGCACTTCGCCGATAGTTTTTTATCCGTTTCAATGCAGAGAATGATCTTTCATCACTGCAGTTGGTGATCATCAAACTGAGGTATATGTGAAGTGCTGTGGCAACATTTGGAAATATATCTTGTAGTGCACTGCTGTTTCTCAAAGCCCGATACATATACAGCTCTATGCTACATTTCAGTTCTTTCTCATTCTGTTGCAAGTACGTATCAGCTAAAAAATATTCTTTGAAGTGAAGTATTTCATCTTCAAATGACTCTTCCAAATCATCTACATAAGTATCTATCAAGTTTCTACTGGCTCTTCGCAAATCAGACTGTTCCAGTGATCGAATGTTTCTCAGAAAACCAAACTTATCACATACACCACTGTATGCCTCACTGTATACACCACTGTATGCCTCAGCTGATCCATCATGACGGGTTAATTGAACACTTCGCTTTCGTTTCCTCTGATTCTCTTCTTTATAAGAAGTTGACCCTGTTACTTCCTTTCCTTTCTTCTCAAAGAAATCAAACTGTGCTCGAAGTGAATTTACATATTCTTTTAGTGAAGTTAACAGTTGAACAGCCTCATTTAGATCAAGTTGTGGACTTTGCAGTTTTAAACTGGTCTTATGAAAGCGATCTAATATGGGTGTCCAGAGTTCTAATAAAATTCCATATTCTACCTGATCCATCTTCTTTGCAATTCCTGCAGCTGTAGTGCGAGCTTCAACCTTCTCCTCGGGGTCCTCAGCAATGTTCTCTAACACTGTCTTAACATTTTTAAAGCCTTTGCTCAATGCTTTAGTTGCTGCAGAATGTGCTGACCATCGAGTATCAGAAAGGCGTTTTAGAACTAACTGGTTACTATCCAATCCTTTGGTTAGAAGCTCCGACCGTTGGGTTGATGCATTTAAAAAGACATACAAGTTTTGTACAAAATCAAAAAATCCACTCACTGTTGTCACGCAGTTTACAGCTGATGCACCAACTAAATTAAGGGAGTGTGCAAAACATGGCACATATTCAGCCAATGGGCTCTTCTCTCGAATGCGTGCCTGTAACCCTGAATATTTTCCTGCCATATTGCTAGCATTATCGTAGGACTGACCTCGGCAATATTTTATATCCAACTTTGCTTCTTCCAGAAAGCTGTATAAACTGTTAAACAAATCTTCTGCTCCATGTCCTTTCATGCTTAAAAATTGCACAAACCTTTCTATAGGGCCATTGTTCAAAACATATCGAAAGACACATGACAGCCTATCAACATGAGATATGTCTGGAGTAGAGTCAACAGAAATCGAATAAAATTTTGCTCCACGTATTTCAGACAATATTGTTTTCATAACTTGCTTTCCCATGACATCAATTAACTCATCACAAATTGTTGATGACAGGTATGAAACAGAGCCTTTCCCCTTACCACCATGGTTGTCAATATGACTGGAGAGGAATGGATCAAACTGAGCAATCAACTCCAAAATTCCCAAAAAATTGCCATTAGAACTTGACCCCAATATTTCAGTATGTCCTCTAAATGCGAGCCCTCTTTCAGCAAGGAATTTGATAACTGAGACAACTCTTTCTAGCACAGATTTTGCATATGCACATTCCTGTCTGTATTGCTCAACTATTGCTGAATCTACACATCCTCTGACTTGTACTCTTTGGCTGAATGTGATTGTTGCATTTCTATGTGCAATGCTGTTTTCATGTGACTGTATTCGTGAAGCTGCATTTTTCCAATCACAAAAACCATTCCTTGAGAATGAATTATCATCAGCAGAAAATAATTTACATACAAAGCAGTAAATGCGAGATGTTGCTGGTGAATAACACAACCATGACCTTGGGACTTTCTCACCATTGCGAGAATGAACACGATAAAAGAGATTCTGTGAGCAGTAACGGGTAGTTACTAAAAATCCGGACAAACTTTCAAGTGCAATTACTCCCAAAGTTTTTATGGTAGAGATTAAATAAAACTATCATTAAAAAGAGTTTTTAGTTATTTATTTATTTTAATTAAGTTTGTCTTCAACCAGTCTGTTTCTTCGGATTCGGCCAACTCTAACACGAGTTGACCCAAAAAGTGAAAATACAAGGTTAAGGTCAATTTTTTTCAGGCAAAGCTTTATTCTGGTTCGTAGTTGTTTCACGTCTTTTGCTTGCCAGTTACTCTCATACACTTTGCCTTTCAAAATAGCCCAAAAGTCTTCGATTGGGCGACACTCCGGTACGGCTGGCGGATTGTCAACTTTTTTGATAAAATTGATGTTATGAGTCTCGTAGCAGCTGGTCACGGTTTTGGCATAATGCGATGAAGCCAGGTCCGGCCAAAATATGTAATTACCATCGGCATGATAAGCGTTGATGAACGGCACTAATCTTTTCCTCATACAATTAATTTCATAGATGGCTTTATTGACTGCAAGGCCGCTGGGTATAAAAAATGGTTTTGAAACACCTTTGTCAGAAGCGGCCAGCCAGACAAGCACCTTGAGTTCGAACTTGCGCTTTTTGCGATATTTAACACTTGGTGGAGTCTTGTCTTTGTTGCTAGAGTAGTAGGTGCTGTTTCCATTAATTTTTGAGTGTGATAGCGTGAAGTAAGACTCATCGTCAAGGATGACCGATTTTCCTTTAAAAACGCGATAAAGACGATCAATGCCAGTTTTGATTCGCTCATTCTGGTTCTCTTGTCAATGAGGTATCCCTTGTTTTGTATAACTTTTGATGTCAGTGTACTTGGCAAGAGTTTTAATGATATGTGAATGACTGCATCCAAATTTTCGACCAGCTTGCCTCATCGAAACTTGGTCACTGTGATCAAATATGGCTTTCAGGCGCTTGATCCTCTTAAGGGTCATGATCTTGGCCACGCGACCACTTCCTTGCACTCTTTTGTGCCCAGAATCATTCTCAACACGTTTGATTATATCATAGATAGTGCTTCTTGGGATTTTTTTAGCATTGAAGTGAGCTACTGTGAACTTTTTACCTTGCAATTTATTATTCAAATAGAACTCGTAAATCCGTTTTCTTACCTCTTCTTGCTTGGTCATCATTATTTTTTAATTATTATTAATTATCTAAGAAAAATTAACTTATAGAGAATTAAATAAGCTATAAAATGGATATAAACATGAATAAAAAAGATTTAGCTTGTGGCATTTAAAATTCAGTTAAAGTTTGTCCGGATTTTTAATAACCACCCGTTATTCCTATGCAAAAAGAAAATGAAGACTATATTGTTTTAAAATATGAGTTTAAACACGTTTTTTTTATGTTTTATTTTGTTTATAAAACAATAATTCTTGACAAATAATGTTTAGTTAAATATGTTTGTTTTAGTTATATTTAGTATATATATGTTATGACTTTACAGGTCAATGGAGAATGGTAACTGTCTTTACAACTCTGCTGCTTTATTAATAAATTCATCAGATAAAGCACATGAAATTCTTTGACTATTAACTTCTGTTGAGTTATTGAAAAAGCAACCTTTTATTAGAGATACCCAATAATCTTAAACCAAGTGGAATCTAAAAGTTTTTCCTCACTCTCTTGTGTTTTCATGGCATGTGTTTCATTTGAGTCTTCTGATTCTTTTACAGAATTAAATGATATAAATATTGCTGAACTTATAAAAAAAGAAGCCTATAACAATTGCAGAAACAATAAATTTGCTTCTTTTCTTTGTTTAATTGCATTATCTACAGTGTTAAATAAATAAATTCGGTCTATTTATCCTGAATTTGGACTTGAAAAATATAAAAAGTTATTTAATGTATGTATATACCCACGTGGTGATCATAAAACAAATAAAGAAATTTTGAGTATTTTATGGTGTAACACTCTTTGTCGCTTTATTTCCAAGGATAAAGATATGTGGTCACCAAATCATTTTGTCCCTATTGTGAAAAGAGAAGTTTTATGCTCAAAGAAATTTGTCAAAAGTAATTTAAAAAGAGGATTGTGTTCAGTTTTGCCAAGTGTTTTGTCGCGTTCTTCTGTTAACACTAAGGTTCTTAATTTATCTTGTCAACCTCCTAAAAATCTATTTTCAAAAAAAAATTCAATCTCAGATAAAGTTTGGAATAAGTAATGAAACTAAAATTATAGATGTAAATATTGATATTACTCCTAATCCAATCTTACTTAATTGTATTCCTTGTTCATCGGATCAGTCTTCAAGCCTTCCTTTTTATGATGTTTCTTTTTACTATGAGAGCGGTAGACAACTATCTGCTGGCAAAGATGATTCAAGGTTATTAGATCTAGTTAATAAAATATTTATTCCTAACTCGTCTTTTGTTTTTCCTGCATCTGGTGAAAAAAAGAAACGATCATTTTTACATAAATAGCTACTTGAATGTTCCTGGTTAGCTTACTCACAGATTGAAGATGGAGCATACTGCCTTCCATGTACACTGTTGGGAAGCAGAATTCCAAACAATACCTCAATAATCAACTTTATTCGAAAACCTTTTAAAATATGGGGTAATGCAATTCGTGCTTACATGGATCACAATAATAATTGCCGACTTCATCAAATGTCAATGCATTGTCTTAACATGCTGCAATCTAGATCTAATTCAAAAAAAATCTGATTGAAGTTGACATCAATAATCAGAGAAAAAAACTTATTATAAGTAATCGAAATAAATTAATTCCAATTATAAAGACAATTATTTTTCTTGGCCGCAATAATATTGCTTTTCGAGGTCATCATGATGACTGTAAGTATCATCCAGAGATCGGAGAAACATGTAAAAACAACAGGTAACTTTGTAGAGCTTTTAAATTTTCGCAATGAACCAGGTGATAAAGTTCTTGAGCACCATATTCATTCTGCTCCTAAAAATGCAACCTATATATCTAAAACCACACAAAACGAGCTTATTGAATGCTGTGGAAAAACAATCGAAGAAGTTCTAATTAATAAAATTAAAAAGTCAGGTTATTTTTCTATCTTGTGTGATGGAGCCTCTAATTGTTCTAATGTTGAACAGCTATCTCTAGTTATAAGATACATTGACTGCAATAATGTTATTTGTGAAGATTTTCTACGGTTTATTGAATGTAAATCTGTTACAACTGGTCTTAGTCTTGCGCAAAACAGTTTCTGCAATTGATGATATTGGTCTTGATATCCAAAAATGTAGAGGTCAAGGATATGATGGTGCTGGGGCGATGTCTGGTAAATTAAAAGGTTTTTCATCAAGAATTAAACTTATCAATTCAATAGCTATTTTTGTTCACTGTGCATGCCATAATTTAGTTGTAAGTAAATCATGCAATGTTCAGAGTGTTAGAAATGTTCTTGATCAAATCAAAGATATATCATATTTTTTTAACTTATCACCTAAACGTGGCAGCTGTCTTAATAAATTCATTTTTCCTGGTCAAGCAAAATTAATCCATACATGTCGAACTAGATGGGTTCAGAAACTTAAAGGTCTGGATGTTTTTTTTTGATAACTACATATCCATTTTTCATTCAATGGAAGAAATGGCATACAATGAAGGTAAGAGTTATAATATTGATACTTCTTCAAAGGCTTCATGTTTTTTAAATTATGACTAATTTTTCTTTTATTGTAAGTTTAGTTTTAACCAAACAAATAACGGACTATTTCTATGCCATCACTGTTGTTCTTCAAACTAAAGCGTTTGATATATCACAACAGTGTAATGAAATAAATTGTTTAAAAACTCAAATTTTAGATTTAAAAAAAATATTGATGTCTATCATAACGAATGGTACTTAATTGCTCTTGATCTAGCTAAGACTCTTGATGTTTCAGAAGTTAAACCAAGGCTCTGTGGCAGACAAATTTATAGAGATAATTATCCCTCTGACACAGTTTCAGATTATTTCAAATATTCCATCACATTTCCTCTTCTAGATCATTTAATTAATAAATTAGAAGATAGATTTGATGAAGGTGATATGGTTGTTTACAAAGGTTTATCTGGTATTCCTGCAACTGTTGTAAAAAAAAATAAAGAAAAATGTTTTTGGAAGTTAGATTTTATGGAATTTTTGCATTTTTATATATCGGATATGCCTCATCCCACATCAATTTATGCTGAATTAGATTTGTGGGAAACATTTCAGAACAATTAATCTGTGATCCCATCCACTATTACAGAGACTTTAAAATCTATTGATATGAGTGGTTTCCCAAACATTAGGGAAGGTTTTTTAATAATGGGAACAATTCCAATTACTACATGTGAATGTAAGAGGACCATTTCTGTTATACGCAGACTGAAAACTTATATGCGAAGCCGCATGACAGAGTCAAGATTTAGTTCTTTAGCTCTGATGTCTATTCATCAAGAAATAATTCCTGAAGTAGAAAGAGTTTTGAATATTTTTTCTGTTTTAGGGGAACGACGCTTAGAGTTGGTTTTTACCTAATATTTATTTATTAATTTCTTTTTTATTTATTGACTATATTCTTGTATTTTAGTTTGTTTTATATTTAAGTTTATTTTATATTTCATGAAAATTAGAAAACACAAAATAAAAAATTAAAAAAAAAACTTTAAAAAAAAAATTGGCCTAACTGCCTATCAAGAAAAGGAAAGAATCCAGAAATGGAGGGCTAACCTAAGGCAACAATACAATTACTTTACACTAACTGCCTATCAAGAAAAGAAAAGAATCCAGAAATGGAGGGCTAACCTTAGGCCACATGACAGTTTACAAACGGAATGCAAAGTCCTATGGCTTACCTTCTCGTTGGTGCACTTCGTTAAATAGGTTAGACAAGTACAAAATGTCTAATTTATGAATAGAATAGCCAAGGCAATATTGTTGTTAGTTTTGTTTTATATGGGTAATTGAGAACAATGCCCGGTAAATAATAATAAAGTACTGATGCCGCTTTGAACTCCCCCCCCCCCTCGTTCTTTTATAGATTTATATAAAGCGTTATATATCAACGATCTTCCAAAAGCCCTAAAAAAACTTGATGTAATAATGTTCGCTGATGATACAAATTTATTTTACTCATCGCCGTCTATAAGCGACCTTTACGAATCTATGAACACTGACCTCGAAAACCCTCAACATCTGGTTTAAAGTTAATAAATTATCTTTGAATACAGATAAAACAAAATATATCTTGTTTTACTCCAACCGTCTTAAAAACTTTATACCAGACACTCTACCTTCACTAAAAATTGATAACATAAACATCAAAAGAACTGAAATAACTAAGTTTCTTGGAATAATTATTGACCAGAATATTAATTGGAAAGCCCATATTAATATAATAAACACAAAAATATCAAAAAGTATCGGCGTACTCTACAAAGCCAAACCTATGCTTTCCCAAGACAACTTAAAAATTCTCTTCTTTTCTTATATTCAAAGTTACCTAATATACGCTAATATTGCATGGGAAAGTACCCATAAAACTAAATTAAATTCACTCTACATACATCAGAAACATGCATCGAGATTAATTTATAATAAAGATAAATTCACTCATGCCGACCCTTTACTTAAAAATTTGAATGCATTAAATATCTATCAAATAAATATTTACCAAAATATCTTATTCATGCTAAAATACAAACTCGGACTTGTTCCGAAATACTTTACTGATAGCTTTTTTCATATCAACGCAAACAAATACATCACACGAGGAACAGGCAACTTCACCCTGCCTTTAAAAAAAACAAAATTCTCGCGATTTTCTTTAATATACCGTGGCCCATACTTACATAACAAAATAATACTTGAAAATATGGAACTTAATAAAATGGATAACCTTATTGCTCTGAAAAAAAAACTAAAACATATCACAATTAACTTAACCAACTTCATCGAAATGTATTAAACAATTTGTGAAAAATAGTAATAATAAAAAGCCCTACTACTTCTACTATATAGTAGATACCAAAATACTTATATGTATTTGTTGAACTAGTTCATTAAAGTTTATTTTATGTTTTAAAGGTTCTCGATGAAAAGACTAAATTATTCTTAAAAAATATTTACTTTGTTGAAAGGAAACTCTTCTGCGAGTTTCCTTTCAACAAAGTAAATATTTTTTAAGAATAATTTTATATATATATATTTAACAACGTCCACAAGCAAGTCCCTAGCAGCCCTGTCCTACGACGGACTTGCATATATTTTTTAAATGCATGAGTTAATAGCCAGCACTTTATATTATAAACAACGAATAGTTACCTTATTTTGTACACTGTACAACGCGCATGCGCTAAACAGAATTTTGAATTTCTTTTGTCTTGTAAAAATTTTAATGGTACAAAAATTGTTTAATTGTATGTTTTGTACTTATATGTAAAAATATGTAATTTCGTTTTATTGAAATATATACGGATACTTTTGTTGTAGAAAAAAAAAAAAAAAAAAAAAAAATCTTTCCTTAGTTGTTAGGCAAAATATTATTAAGAATAAAAAAAAAAATACAATTTGTTGTTAAAAGTTATATTGATTTTTCCTCGTGTATTTTAAAACCTTTTCACAAGCTTTTTTAAAACATTTTACAAGCGTCCTGTATTTGCAACAGTCACTAAAAGAGATAGATAACAAATTCCGCGGTTATTTGTGATAAGACCGCAAAGGCTTCTTGGGACACCTAAAAGTAATAATAATAAAGGGGTCGTTCATAAATTACGTCACGCAACTTTTGACCGTTTTCGAACTCCCCTCCCCCTCGTCACAAAATCGTAACACTTAAGAAGCGAGTTTTGAATGGAGTCGTCACAAAACCACCAACCCCCCTCCCCCCTTATAGCGTGACGTAATTTATGGACGACCCCAAAGGCAATTTGTAGCGTAACCTACACTCCAACTAATCCATTAATGCGAATGAAACATCAATGTTGTTAGCGCAAATAAACAAAGCTTTTTTGCGTTGCAGTTATTTTAAAGAAATTTTATGCACGTGTGCAGCCGTGGCGCGTTTGCAGCAAAAGCATGAGATCCGTTGTTTAAACTACGGTTTTTTGTTTTTATGAAAAAAGCGTGAACTTCCTGCTAAATACTCTTCGTCAGTGCTCTATGATAAAACCGTCAGTACTTCTTGAGGCACCTCTAATATATATGTATTTTTTTTTGAGTGCATATCTGGCTGGGTATTGTCTTATTTACAACTAGGGGTCATATTAGCAAAAAAAGGGTAATATCTGATTTGTTTGCATCTTCACCATAAAATGCCTAAATTACTGTTAACCATATCCATGTTTTTAGCAACGACTTCACAATCATTAAAAGTGAGAAGTCGTTGGCATTTCAAACAAGGCTAAAACAAATACGTTTAAAACCCTAATAATAACGTAACCGTTTATAACAGATCTATTTGAATAATGGAGATGGAGCTTATGGGTTTTACCATAAGCTTTTTTTCATTTGAGACAAAAATGAATGTATTACATTCCTGCAATGAACAAATTTACTTTTAAAATTGGCCTGTTGCCCAGGTCTGTATCGTATAAATTTTTAGGCAAGGAGGGAAGGAAGGGGGATGAGAAGTGTTTTTGAAAAATAAGGCCGTTCATTGCAAATAAATATGTCAATTTTCATGCTAAAATTTGCGTAAATAAAGAGATTTTTATAAGAAAGGGTATCTAGGTACAGGTCTGTTTAAATCATTTTCTTTTAAATTGCAATTTCTTGTTTAATATCCAAACAAAAATGCAAAACAAGTTTCAAACACAAGTAAAACTTTATATAAAACTAATATTTATCTCATCATCATCATCATCGTTTTAACGTCCTTGTTTCCGTGCTTGCACGGGTTGGACGTTTCTCATAATCTGATTATAACATTTCAAAAGTATTTCTAGATCATTCATTATGAAATAAAAACACAGAAAAAGGACTATGTTAAATTCTTCCTTTTTTTATGCTGTAAACAATCCATATTCTGATATTGATTTTACTAACTTTTCTACACTATAAAATAAAAATATTAAAATAAAAAACTATAACGAGTTCCTTGACAAAACATTTTTACTTTAAAGTCACTTAGAACAAGCAGCTGATCTCAAAAACAATCTCTCTTCTGCAAGATTCTGGGGCTTAAATTGGCTTTTAAAATTAAATTCTAACAAAAATCTGTTATTTACTGATAATAGGTACCAAAATATTTTTGACCTTACTCTATTAATCAATAGCAACATTCTTACTAAGTCTTCTGCTTTTCGTCTTTACTTCGGAATATCTTTTAGAACTAACATATCATGTAAACTTTATTTTTAATCTATTGCAAAGTTAGCATATGCTAAAGTTGCATCTCTTTATTGTGGTCGTCATTTTCATACTCCTAATTTCATTATCTCTAAATCATATACTCATTTACTCGCATTAGGGCTGGTTATTCTAATGATTTCTCATTCTCTCCTAGACAAAATAATATAAGTTTAGTTGAACTTGCTCTAGCTTCCAAGCTTGAGTCTCCTATTTTCGTAACTTTGCATCTCTTTTTTTTTAGTACTTTTTTGTCTTTTTGTTTTTTTAGTACGTTTGATTGTCAAACGAAGACTTCTTGTACAACCAAATTTTGCAAGACACGAATTTTCTTTCATCTACATATTACCCTAATATCTGAGACATCAAAAGACAGAAGACTTAAGAAACTTGTAAATTGTATAAGTTATAAGTTTCTCAAGTCTTCTGTCTTTTGTTAACAGATGTCCATTTGTAATCGAGTATAAAATATAAAGTGAAAAAAAAATATTATTTGCACTTAAACTTTGTTCATTTACTTAAAAAATGCCTTGTTTGGAGTGAATTACTTAAAAAATAAAAAATAGTGCAAAGCAAACAGATCTCCTCAACTTAATGTAAAAAAAGAAACCTTTAGATATTAACATTGTTTATTCAATGGGTCATGATCTTTCAGTATGCAATAAGTTTGTATCTAAGCGCAACACAAGAGATGAAAAACGAGGGGAAATAACAAAAGGGGGCTATTTGTAAAATTTTATCACCCTCCTAAAAAAAAGTCTGGTTACGGGCCTGAGGGCATCCATTATATTTGGACACGGGCATTACAAAACCTCTGTGCGGGCCTATATATATATATATATATATATATATATATATATATATATATATATATATATATATATATATATATATATATATATATATATATATATATATATATATATATATATATATATATATATATATATATATATATATATATATATATATATATATATATATATATATATATATATATATATATATATATATATATATATATATATATATATATATATATATATATATTATTTTAAAGAAAAACGCGATATTTTTTTAATCTTGACATGTTTCGTAGTTAACATACTACATTTTTAAAACATAAAATTACAATTTAAAACACTGGATATAAATATAAATTCAAAATTTGAAGACATTACAGAGAAATATTAACAGACAAATAAAATTGTGATAAATAAATAAAAATTATAATACAAATAATTAAACTAAATTATAAAATAAATTATTATATTCAATTAAAAAAAAAAAAAAAATAGATTGACAAATTTATATTATAATGAACAGTTTGTTTATTTAAAGATGGGTTTTTCTATTTAATATGGAGTGCTTCTTTAATTTTCAATTTGCTTTTGTTAGGAGCAGTATCCAAAATTTTAAAACAATTATAAATACTTAGATTTTTACAATCAACAAATGAAATTAAATGCTTATAAACATTAGATTGTTTGTCACTTGTAAGATGCTCATAAATCCTTGTTGTTAAGTGTCTAGAGGTTTCTTCAATATAACTGGCATTACATGTGTAATGCTAGTTATATTATAATATATTTTAGAATAAATTTAGAATATTTTAATATTCTTGAATTTAGACTTATGCTTGAATTTTAAACCTGTTAAAGAGTAAAACGGGTAAAACTGAACGGCGGAAAATACTGAGCACTTATTATATTTTTTAGTATTTCATTTTTAAGGTGGTACATACCTCAAAAAATTATATCATAAAATATTGGTTCTTAGTTATCTCTTTTTGATTTATTTTGACAAAAATAAAATTACAAATAAAAAAAATAAAAAATAAATTACAAAAAATAATTATTCTTAAAAATAATTATGCAAATACCCTAATTATGCAATTTTTTTGTTCCAATATATCTTTTTATTGCAAGAAGATATTTACAAAAAACTTTGCAAACTAATCAATAATGATGCAATGCATGTTCTGAACTAAAAATATATTAATAAATCCAAAGAATAACTTTTATTTGCTCAATAACAATAGTTCCGGTAATTTTCCCCAAAAAGAAGTACAAAAATGCATATAAAAATAAGTAAACAAAAAAAATAATAATAATTTTTTTTTAGTTCAGAACATAGACTTCTATGTAAAGAATAAATCCTGAAAATTTCAATAAGTTTGACAAAACAGATTTTAAGTTATTTAGGATCAAAGTTAAAAAAATGTGAATCTGAGAAAAACTCATTAAAAGAATAAAAACTAATCTAAACAATTACTATTAAGTCTAAAAAGTTCCAGAAGCATACATTTCACCTTCTGTAGCAATATTTTTATTATCAAAACCCTTTTTTATTGCTCTGAGCTTTTTTCTTTGTTTTTTAACAATATCACTTGAGTTTTTTTTAGAACTTTTTAAGCGTTCTATATCATATTTGAGCCGTATATACAAAATTGACCAGGTTGCAAACCAAGCTACGATAAACACTTAACAAACCATAACCACCTTCATTGAAACATAGCACTGCAGATGCTACAGCTATATCAATTAATAACTTTTCTACAAAAACCTCTTTGGGGCACCGTTTCCATATTAAACTATATTAAGCTTCATTAACGTTTTGTGTTTCACCGACAAGACAAGCTTCAAGTAAAGTATCATTGCCTAAATCCTTATAACTAAAAATATTTTTGATTTCATCTGCAATAGCAGCAGGATTATTGACTTTACTTTTATATTGATTATTTTTATTTTCAATGGCAGTCTTGTATTTACACCATGAATTTAATGGACCATACTTATGACGTTCTTCAGGCGAAGTATTTTCTGAACAGTGATAAATAATTGCAGCTACTGCCTTTTTCATGCTATATAAGTTTCCTTTATTAGCTCTAATAGCACAACCATAATAGTTCTGAAGTGTGTTTATGACTTGATTAGTAAGACGGTTTTTTCCTGATATTGTTTTTCCATCAGAAAGAATTTTTCCTTTGAGACTTTTATTGCACGTAATTCCCATTCTTTTCTGGACATGGCCAACACACTCTTGTTTCTTTATTGTTAATCCAGGATAAGGGTTATTTTTAACAACTTCAATAAATGATTTCCTGTCGCCATCACCCAGATAAAATAAATATCTAAGTTTTCTTGTAGTAATGGATCTTTGAACGATTTTTAGTACACCAGCAGTTTCCATTGAACAAGAACTTCCCTTATGATTAATAGAGCAGTTGTGCTCTGCTTTCCAACAGTCATATTTAGAAGTGCCTTTTTTGCATTTCCAATATTGGCACTGTTTACAACTTTTTGTTAATTTCTCGACATCTATACACTTACCGTTTGAAATAGCAGTAATGACTCCATTCATGGAGCTGAAACCAGGACGCTGCCATGATCCATCAAAACTTGCAGTAACATTTTTTATAGAAGAACTATCATTTACTGAACATTCTTCTGCTGCCTTTTTCATTGATTTTTCAGACTCTGAAACATAAGATCTGTGGAGTTTTTCATTTATAACATTGTAACATTTTAAAGACATTGGTTGAGGCATGTTCATACAATAACTAAAACGTTTGATAGCTAAATGACCTTTTCCAATTTCACGAAATGCTAAAACAGAGCCATAGTTAATATCATATCCCTTACCACCATTGTTTTTGTTAAAACTTGAAACTTTTTTGGAGGTATAAAACTCGTGTTTCCATTCACAGGTACAGCAAGTAAGTATAAAAAGAAATGATAATCCTTTTTTTTATATATATTATGATTAAAATCTAACTTTCCAAGACATATTGGACAAAAACCAACTTTATCAACAATGTTCTTAAAGATTTGAGTGTTAAAAAAAACATAGTATTCAATATTTTGACTGCAATTTGTATCTAATTCATACTTGAACTCGTTATTTATTTTTATCTTTTTAGCTGATGCAGATATACTTATTTCGTTTGTTTCTTTTGTTGTTGCTTTGGACAAACCAGAATTTATTTGGTTTTGAGTGAATCTGTTACCATAAAATTTTCTTTTTCTAGCTTTTGATTTCAGTTTTCTGCTATTTGAGCCCATTATAAGTAAAAAAATTTGGTTTTATTTAATAATGAGAACTTAACCTAATTTGCATTCATGATATTCATCTGAGCGCCAAACGTCCGCAAAATTTTATATCCGCCATGATGGGTGGCAAAAAACTATAAACAAACTAAAGTCGCCTAAAATAGATCCGTAAAAAATGATTAGGTTGTAGCTTTCTTAGCAAACTATGCCATATCCGAATTATAAAAGTCTTTATTTATAAGTATTATAGGATATTATAATAAAAATTAGCAGTTCTAGATTAATTTAGACCCGTATGTATTATCAAAAGACTGTACAATTAATTAATTCTTATAGGCAAATGGCCTAATCTCACTTTACTGATGTATTTTATCTAATAAGTTATTTTTTTAAATCAGTTTACAAACTCTAGTTTTAAATTCTACAAACGTCTTAAATCTTACAACTTTGTAACCTGTTGTCTGGTTCATAGCATTCCTCTTAAACTTATTTTTAATCAAGATAATAAACAAGTTAAAACAAGGTCTATGGTCTATATATACAGTAACTGGTCGTATAGGTCAGAGTACTTTTTCTAAAACCCTAATGAATTGATGGATTAGCTTTCAAGAAACTTGAGAAATTATAAATCCAATTCAGTCTTTTCTCATGCAAGAGCGGCATCTTATTACATGCAAAACTATATTACAGTAATTTTGAGTATCTGAAAATCAATCAATAATATACTTTAGATTATAATTCTTACATTTAAGGATATACTTAAACAAATTTAAAATAATAAACACAATATTTATTAAAACAAAGAAGATGTTATTAACATTATAAAAATAACAATAAAAATAATAATGACAAGGTCAGGGGCACACAGAGTCTTTATGATGCACAGGGTAGATAATTGAAAATTTACTAGATGGCCTTAACTCTTATATCTTAAAAATAACGATAATAAGACTAATAAAGTACTTCTAGTAATTTTCGTCGTCTAATGATCCTGGATCTTCCACCCTATGTGCACCTCTGAACAATGTTCACAATATAGAGTCTAATTCAGATAAAGTGAGAAACTTTTACAAAAAAGAACAAGAACAGTTAAAGTCATGAACTTATACAACTTTTGAATAAAATATTTTCAAATTTAAAAATAACATATAAATATTTTTAAATAAAGACATCACTAAAGATGAATTTAAATAATTTCAGCACTTATAAAAATAAAATCTTAGGTTAGCCAGAATACTTTGTAAAGAACATTTCGAATACTAAAAAAACTTTTCAGGGCTCGGTATGAAATTATATTTTATTTTTTTAGTAATACTAAGTTTATGTAAACCTAGAATGTTGTTTTTATCAAATATTAAAACCAATTAAAAAAATTTTGCTTTTACTGCAAAAAATATTCAAAGCAACCCCATTTGCGAGGTAACTTTGAATGATTAAGTAAATAAATATTATTCCTAATCTTTTGACTTAAACATTATTTTAAAGTTGTGTTTTTTAAGAGCCTGTCATAGCTCTTATATGCATAATAAAATAATTCAAATATTGTCAATAGTGAAAGAAGGGCATATAAAAATGTGTCTTTTAAAATTTTATATGTCCCTTCTTCTATCTGATTATCAAACCTTTGTTTTTATTGATAGTTAATTTTTGAAAATAAAAAATGCGATTTTTCCCCTTTCATCAATTGCTGCTTTGCTGTCTTCATTAAGTTTTGAACAGCTGTAAATTTACATGTTACAACTAAGTTGTAAACTGAACTTTGCTATCTTCATTAAGTTTTAAACTGAACGTCGTTTTCTTGATTTCATTTTAAACTGAACTGTGCTGTCTTCGTTACGTGTTGAAGTGCAGTGTTTGCTGTCATCATGAAGTTTGATGTTTTTATAAAGTTATAAACTGAACCTTGATGTTTTTATAAAGTTATAAACTGAATTAAGCTGTCTTCATTTAGTTTTAAATTGAACTTTGCTGTATTCATTAAGTTTTAAACTACATTTTTTAATTTCTTGATTTCATTGTTTAGCTCTTATAATTTTGGCAGTTTTCTCAGATTCTTTGACAATTTAAAAAAATTCTTTTAATCAGCTGTTAATATTATTTTCTTCAATGAGCACTTTTGGTAGATCTCTTGTTCAAACGATTTGATGTATTATATACAATAAATTTCTTTTACTTTTTATGTAAAGGTGTTTAATCGAGGAAAAAAAGTCAGCATGGTTTTTATCAATACTGTGTTTATGTGTAAAGTTCACAGTTCGGCTAAACTAAAGTCTTTCTTTAAAACTGCTTGTCATAACGTCCATTGCTCTTCTTTTTTTTTGAAAACTTATTAAAATATTATTTACTGCATTTTAATTTTTTGTTTTCGCAGTTTGGTACGCAACAACTCGAGCTGTAATGTCAAAAAAATGTCCAAGATCTTCGACGTTTTTTTATTTGTTTACTTTTTTTTGCCACCCATCATGGCGGATAAAAAATTTTGCGGACGTTTGGCGCTCAGATGAATATCATGAATTACATGCATCTAGTAAATATATGGAAATACCGTGGTTGTGTTGCTTGGAAATATATCTTTAAGTCAAAACAAGAAGCTATATGATATAAAGTTAATTTCCATACTGAATGAACACAAATATAGATAAGAAATATAATAAATTCAGGTATCACCCTGGTTGCTAAGACCGTTGCTACGGAACTAGAAAATTATAAACATTTTAAATGCAAAATTAGACTAATTTAGATGATGTTTAATCAAATTTTGATCTTATTTTCAGAATCAACAATGTCAAATTGACCAGAAAAATGGATAATTTAAATTTTGAAAATTTTGAATTTTTTGAGGTGTGTACCACCTTAAACAGAAATATTTAAAAATTATTTTAGTTCTTTATTATAAAGAATTTTGTGCTCTATCTAAAGAAAAAAAACTAGCAATTCTGCCTTTAGTTCATTGTATTTCTATAAACAATTGATTTTCAATTTTATTTTGTGTTTTTGATTTTGTCTATTTAATAGATGCTATTTTAAAATGATGTTTTGCAAGGTATCGAAAGGATCAAACATTTTTACTAACTAATCAAATAATCAAATATTAATAACGAATCAAAACGATCAAGAATAATTTCATAATTATTAAATATTGTATTTAATAAATTTGTTGAAATGATATTTATAATATTTTGAATTATTTGTCATTTTTAGACTTTCAATTACGACAAGTTAGAGACGTATATAGGACGTCTGAAAAGACGTCCCTAGGAAGTCTGGCAAGACGTCTTTAGGACGTCTAAAAAAGACGTCCCTAAGACTTTTACCTGAGACCAACTGAGGACGTCTTACGGACGAGAAATCGGACATCTTATAGACGTCCTTAGGACGTTGGAGTGCCCACTGGGTGAATGCCTAAATGAAGCTAAAATTCTGGAAAGGCTACGACAAGCTGATGAATTTGAACAAACCAAAAAAAAAAGCGCAAACTTGATTTTAATGCTGATAATGAAGTTGAGTTGCAACCTTTAAATAAGCAAAAAAAAAAACAACTCTGGAAAGCAAAAAAATGCAACAAATGCCGTAAATTGTGAAATGAAAATGACGAAAATGAAAATTGTAAATGGTTTACATGTGAAAGTACAAATTACAAAAGCAGGGTTTGTCAAACATGTTTACCAAAAAAATATAAAACTGATGAAGAATTGTAATGTACAAAAAAATGTAACTCTTAAAATCTTTTCTTCTTGTAAATTAAATTTATTATTTTGTAAATGTATTGTTTTCTGGTTGTAAATTGTTTTTATTATAGTTAATTATATTTGCAGCCGTGTACCGCAAGTTGTCTCAGAACACAGAGGTCCGGGGTTCAAAACCCACGTTTGGACAAGTTTTTCTACGTCGGTTAGGAAGGAGGCGTAAATTTCCTATCAAATGCTTTCGCGGTGCTCTCTGATAAAACAAATTTAAAAAACAAAAATTAAATTACCAATACTTTAACACGTTTAGTTTTAACCAAATTGTCGGATAAAACTAAACATTTTTATTTTTCAAATAGATTCATTTTACTAAAAAACTTTCGATCATTATTTTATTTTATTTGAAATATTCGGATAGAGCTCATCACTGTGGACCAGAGATGAGTTTAGGTTTGATGGAGGGTCACTCAAGTGAAACCTTTTTTATTTAAGAATCTCTTTTTTATTGTTATAATACAAAAGTATTATAACAATAAAAAAGAGATTTTTTAAAATCCGAATAAATTGCTAAGGGTCATAAATGAGGCAAAAGGAAAAACACAAAGGGGGCATAACCCCATTTAAGTGTGCTAGTTTATTCACTTTTTGTTGGATTATGTAAAATATTTACAGTAATATTATAAAATTTTAAACTTTTTTTGTTGCTTAATATTTTGTTTAACTTATTTGACATTTATTTTTTAAAGAAAAATTTAACGGGCACCTAAAATGGTAAAATGGGCTTAGGTTCTCCTCAATTTTACCCTTTGCCCCATTTGTGTTCCTTAGCATTTTTTTTTAACTTTAAAAACGCTATTTTCTATTTTTATGAAACAAATACTCTTGATTAAAAGATTTTTTTTTATTTGCAATAAGCACACATAAATTGCGTTAACCCTTTTGCCCCATTTATGACCCTTAGCAATTTATTCGGATTTAAAAAAATTTCTTTTTTATTGTTATAATACAAATACTCTTAAATAAAAAAGGTTTCACTTGTGTGACACTCCATTAAACCCAAACTCATCTCTGGTCCACAGTGTCATTGTTCTCAACATAAACAACACAAAAAAAAGTTTTAATCATTTTAAATTATAAAAAAAATAATAATTATTAAGATAAGTGTTCAGTTTTACCCCGTTTTACTCTATGTATTTTATTAATTTACTTATAATTATACATTATATAATTACAATCATTTTAGCTACATACATAAATGGAGTCATATAGATACAAAAGTTGAGTTAGGTGAAATCTGTATTTCTTCCGAAAAAAAATTGAATACTCAGATCTGTGAGTAATTCCAAATTAAGATTTTTACAAATTAAAAAGTAAAAATTAACAAATTTCTACTTCCAGATTTTTAGAAAAAGAGTTTTGAAAATGCAAACAAATGTCTTTAGCAGTGAGATAATTATGACAGAGAATTGCAATTTTATATATATTAAAATATCTTTATCTAATTTCTATAACTTAATTTTCAATAACTGTGCTGTCTTTATAATTATTCCATGCTTTTTAAAATATGCAAATAATGAGTTCTACGTACAGATGCGAATCTACAGTACTGCAAATTATGTGACCGCCTAAGGAGATATTTTATAATGCTATTAAGGTGTATCATACTTTATATTTCTGCGAAGTCATGTTATTGTCAGGCAAAATATATAATTTGGCAAAATGGCGTTTTCATGCATTAGGCGAAATAAGTTTTCGCCTAATCTGGCCTGGGTGCTGCATGTAAATTTTAATAAAATTTCAGTAACGAAATTTAAAAAATGTCTAATGTGGCATGGAACTAAGTGGTCAATTCGCCTAGTCTGATCTAGATATAGGTGTAAAAAGTCTGGAAATTAAGTTTAGAGCTGTACTAAAAAATGTAAAATTACACCGTTAGTTAAAGTTAATTATGTTTTTGCATTCAATTTTTCTACCATTATTTATGTGTGTCTTATTTATTTGTTTAACATATGTGATAATGTACAAATAGCGTTTAAAAGAAAAGATTTAATTGGATGAGATTTGAAAGAAGTTGACTTATGAACTAGTTCTATTAATGAATGCAAAAGAAATTATTCATTAATATATCAAGTTTATCTCAAACCAAATCATTGTGCAGAATCCTTCCAAGCAAGGTACTTGAACAAAAGGAGCAAGGTACTTAAACAAAAAAAAAATTCGATTAACTTGTACTCATTTAGTAGATTATTAACTGTTTTTACAGCATTGTTTACTTCATATTATTTAAATAAACCTAATATTAATATAAGATTGCGGCCTAATCTACATTTCATGAATATAACTTAGACTAGCCCAATTATTGGGCTAGCCTAAGTTATAGCTATAAAATGTAGAGACAAACAAGTAACTGTGATAGATCTATGTGTGATTAATAGGTCAGTTACCCAATATAATATTGAGTAAATTGTTATGTAGTAATTGTTATGTTATGTATGTAAATCCAAAACAGAACAAGTGATTTGGAATAAAAGACAAAACATATTTCAACTTAATATATATTTTAACTTACTGGTAACATAGTAACAATCACTGGTAACATATTGTAGCTTATATATATTAACTAAACTAACTTGTTTTATTCATGGCTAATCTTATGCCATAGGTATGTAAGAGCAAGTGATAAGAGTACCTAATCATATTTATGATTAGATAATTTTCTACTAACTTCTGATTAAATACGTTTAATCAGTGGATACGATGTACAGTATGGTAAACAATATAATTACCATAGGTATTATATTAGGGTATAGGATATAATAACTATTGTTATATTGTTTACCCTAATTTGAACTCTATAATAATTAAGCTGATATATCATTAAAGATAAAACGCTCACAGGTATGTTTTTGGTTCATACAATAAAATCTTGCAACTGAGGATGTTTAAAAACATCTATAGTATTAAGACTGTTATTGAGCCATTTATTTATGCTTGCTCTTGATATTTACTACCTTTATATTTTAACATTTTAGAATATAAAGGTAGCTTTGCTCGGAAATCAACTCAGGTAGCTCTGTGGTCTCTCCATTTTGTACACTTGATGGTTTACAACGCTGAAATTCATTTGGCTCTTCAAACTCAATCAGAACTAACAGCATTCTTAGCTTTGTTTCAGTAGAAACTTTTTTTTACCCCAAAGGACAAATCACAAAGTTGTGGAGTTAAGCACCACGTATGGCGTCCCATGCTGAGAAGCATTTCCAATATTCTTACTGACTTTTTCAATGCATAGGCTATCTGGATAGCTTTCAAATCATTGTAGGGAGCCAAAAATCCTAAAAATCTTTTCAAAAACCATGGAACATAGCAAATTGCAATGAACAAACTTGCATCCTTCAACTGCAGCACTTCTTTTTCTGTCAAGATATTACTGATATCTTTGGTAATATAAAGAGTCAGAATGTAGTAAAAATCTTGCCTCATGGCAGGCGCCAGGTTGATGGAACTTAAAATTATGTACTTCCGCTTCAAGGAAGAAGGGAATCCTACAAACTGTACTATAAATATTCCTTGAAAACACCATAATAGTAGTTGCATTAGCAAAAAATGCCTTAGCTTCCTCTGCAACAGTGTGAAAAACAGAGCCAATCTTTAGATCATCTCTTTGCTAGTCCAATTTAAATAAATATTTCATTTCATTAACTTTCTCACAGATTTCAGGCCACTTTAGCTTGACATAAAGAGCTCTTCTTGGACCTTAAGTTTTCTCGCCAGTAAGAGCAGTCGTATTGTGAGATACATGTACTTCAATTATGTGTCTCTACACATTATCCACAACATTGGTAATTTCAAAATATCTTTAAGAACTTTGACTGCTCCATTGACTTCGCCTGTATTGTTTGCAGTTGTATCACAGCATATACCTATAATCTCCTCTTTACATCCATAATATTCTAAAAGATTGTGCACTTGTTCTGCTTGGTCAACTCCCTTTGAAAAGGGACATTGAAAAACACCTAAAAGATGGTCTTCCATGGTATTGTCATCCGGGCAACTTACTGAGACTGCAAGTTTTTTGAACAATGTTAAGCCCAGTGGTAATTTGTTCCAGCAGTTTTGTATCAAAATACAGAATAAGCCTTTAAGATGATTAGTTATTGAAATCCACTCCAAGTCTCCTTCAAGTTCTGCATATTTGAGCTTTTTTCTGTGAAATGTGCTTCTTGAAAGCGATATATCATTAATTTCTATACCTCCAGCTTTAAATACTTCACTTAAAACTGCCAGATGAGGTCGTACACCAACATTGAACCTTGTTACTGGAATAGCTGTACATTCAATGAGCTTTTCAAAATTCACTGCTAGATTTATCCTCTATCCAGAATTGTACCTAGATATCATTTTATAATATTTTTCTACCTATTTACAACTATATACTTTTTAATAAAACAGCTTTAGGTTGTGAAAATTACAACTATATTATTAAAATACTACACCTGCGTTTCCGACCTTTACCCAGAAAATCTTCTTCCTCGTTGATTTCAGAGTCCTCGTTTGGCTTTTCTTCCTCACTGTTGAATTGAATCTCTTCTGTCATGGAGTCATGTGACAACAAAACATCATTGATATCTATTGATAGTTTTTCTGTCTCTCTAATTCTTTCTCTCTCAACTTATCTAACTTGATCTTTCTCCTGTTTGCATCCAGTACTCTCCTACTGCAGTCTTCATCGACTTTTGTTCCCATATATCCCTTTCCTATCCAACTTCTGGTCTTCATAAAAACTAAGAAATATTTAAATCTATTAAAACATTATTAAATTATTAACTGTTCTAGTTCTTCTTGGAAGATGACCAAACCGTGGAAAGAGTTAAACGTAAATATTTTAAAGAAAATAATATGCTGTTACTTATTTTATTTTAAATCGGAAAGAAAATCTCACTACTAAAAAAAGTGTTATTTAACAAACTTACTTTATATCTTCCAGCTTGGCATCATCTGTTCTCAATCTATCTTTTTCAAAATTCTTAGTCAAGATGTCAAATAGCTAATAGGATTCTGTGAGAAAATCTTTCTCTAACTTTAATTGTTTATCAAGGCTGCTGTTCCAGTTTAGTGAAGGCAATTTATTCAAATTCTTGTATTTTAAATTAAGTTTAATGACTTTGGTTTATATATTGTACCCAGAAATCACAAATTTTTTGCCAAACCCAGTATTATCCCAAATTTTTTTAATCCTAGTTATCAAGCAAAAATTATCAGGATCTGTACAAACACCATTTTCACAAACAAGATCCTTGGATTTCGATTTCCATTTGCAATCAACATAAGTAGAAGTGGGTTTGTATTTAACCTGAGACATACGAAGGATAAATTGATAGTATCTTAGAATATCACCATTAGATGGAAGCTGTCTCTGAGGTAAATCCCCCAGTGGGTACTTTAATAGGTAAATATACCTCAACCTTTCTGTATTTTTCCGTTTTTTCTTATTCTGTCCCATCATCATCTTTTATTTAGCTGTTCCACCTATTTTTTATTCGAATTTTGAAATAATCAGATTTTTAATTAAATTTATACTAAATTTTACAATTGCATCAAAAATCAATGAATTTGTTATTCCCTCTCGTATCATATTTTATCTAAGTTTATAACCGTTTACACGAGAATTTCTTCGTGCACAAATAAGATTTCTTTTGTGCACAAATATCTCCTTTTAGAAATTTTTTTCTTCAAAAAAAATTTCTAAATGTAGTAACTAATAGTAAAAATGGGAATTATATCAATCGCTAACAATGTTCATAGGGAATGAAGCTAATCTTTAATAATGTCCTATGGGAATTATTTGTGTACCAATTATTACATCGTATTAAAACATATTGAAATAATAAATAGCGCTGTTTTTATGTAAATTCACAAAAGTGTACAAAACCGTAAAACTCAGAATTTACATCTATCACTTCTAGTCTTAAAAAAATTAAAATAAAGATTTTGGTAGCTGTTTATGACTTATAGAATAGGGATCAGTTAAGAGCACATTGAAATTATTGAAAAAGTGTGTTTTTGGGACACCCTAATAAACATACTTGAACTAGGGTTGTTAACCAGAGGACTTCGTGTAATTCCGGAAAAACAACATTCTTTCGTAAGGGAGGAATCACATTTTTTTGTACCGAATATTACAAAACATTTAAAATCGTCCATGTTTATTTCGCAAATGCTACTTCCGAAATTTAGCATTTCGCAAGTTAATATACGAAATAAAACTATTTTACGAAAAGTAGCGGTTTCGGAAGTCGCACTTGCGAAACAAGAATTTTCGCCAAACGACGTTTTGAAGTCTATAAAGAAAATTTGTTTGAAAATTTGCTGGACTGATTTTAATTGTAAAAATTAACATCTTTAAATCCCAAAACTTTTATAATGATTTTTTCTTTTCAGTATTATAACATATTCAATTTTTATGTTTTTTTTTTAGAAATATTGATAAAAAACAAAATTTTTTTCGAAACGAAAGTATTTTGCATCATATGTTGATACGAAAGAGTTCTTAACTGAAACAAAGTTACGAAACGTGCCATAATAAATATATTTAATGATGTTTTTTAAACTCATTACGTATAGTAAAAGAATGATGGGGAGGAATATACATGTTTTTTTTATAAGCTCAAAAATATGCTTAAGCTAAAGCATATTTCTAATAAAATATACCTATTTCAATAATTTCTAAAAGTGTGCGCGTTACTAAAGGTTAATGGGTATAAGAAAAAAACTAAGTTGACTTTGTATTTTTGTTTTTGTTTTAATTGGTTTGGAATTAATGTTGTTATAAACTTCGGTTTTTGTTGTTTTTGTTGGTTTAAATTTAGAAATAATAATATTTAAAATTTTTAATTAAATAAAAATAAAGTTTTTAAAATAGCTTATCGAGGCTCAAAAATATGCTTACATATGCCTTTTTTTTTTCCAAGCGTTATGTTTATAAAAAAAAAACACGAGTATATACAGAAGAATTCCGTTGTCTCGGTCCCTGGATAAATAGGACTTTAAGGCTATCCATAAATGATGTCAGTAAATATAAGGGGGAGGGTGGACTGAAAAGTTTGACAAGAGTTGACAATGGGGAGGGGGTGTTGAGACCAAAATAATGTCCATTTAAGAAAAAAAAATTCAAGTTTATTAGCCAAATTCACGTCAGAAACCTGGGTCTAATTGTAGGGAAAAAAATAAAAATGGTAGCTTTGTTTAAACCTTTTTGTGTGTGTTTTTTATTCAGAAAAAAATCGAATTATTAGCTTTAGCTATCCTAGATTTTAAAATGAAAAGACATTATAAAAACGCAAATGGAAAGCCAATAGGATTTTTATCGCCTTCCACGAGTAGAAGCTATTCAGAAGTAATACAAAAAACTTTTTAAAACAGTTGGAATGTATTGCGATCATGATCACATTTGGTCACAATACGACTTTAAACTAAAGTCACTATTTTTATTGAAAAAGGTTTGAAATTTATATAAACAAAATTATCTATATACAAAAATAGACTTTACACGGTTTTGTTGTTATTTATAACGCTACCATTTTAATTTTTTTTCCCTACAAACCACGTTATATGAATATGGCTAATACGAGCAGATTTTAAAGGTATTTACATCTACAATATGGTATAGAAATAGCATACTTTCTTTTTGGGGAATTCGATGTAAGTTTCCTAGAGACTTGATATAAATTAAAAATTTACCAACGTTTTACTATTGTATTACCATGTGACTGAAAATCTAGTTATTTATAAATATCAACAATTTGTATATAAATTTAACAATCGTTATTCGATCCCAGCAGATTTTAAAATGTGCTTTAAAGCAAATACATAAAGTAATTTGTCATTATTATAGAAGAACACTTCAACAACTCATGGGAAGACGATGAGTGATTGAATTTATACTATAGATATAGAATAATATTTTCAATAGTTTGTTTACTATTTGAACTGTTCTATAATATAATTTGCTAAGATATAAATGTATAATTTAACCAGAAAAAATCAATGGTGTTTACACATATTTTTAATGTTACTTTAGGGGTTGGGGGTACAAAATCTGACAACATATATTAGGGGGGTTTTGTCAAAAATTGACAGAGTTTGACAAAAAAGGGAGGGGGTTTAAAAATTGAAAAAAATCACAGACATCAATTATGGACAGCCCCTTTTACTAAGTTGGAAGGTTTTTCAATTTTCCTTGAACGTTCTATAAATACCAAGAGCAACGCTCAACTTGGACATTCCCTTAGTCGTACTATTTTTTTATTCCCATTGAGAGTCCAACTTAACGGGATTTTACTGTATATATATGTATGTATATATATACATATATATATATATATATATATATATATATATATATATATATATATATATATATATATATATATATATATATATATATATATATATATATATATATATATATATATATATATATATATATATATATATATATATATATATATACAAGCAGTTCATTTTTTAGTAGTATGTTTTTCTTAATAAGTCTTCTAAGCAATGCTGCTGAATACAATACACATTTTCACTTTCGAAATTGTAGTTTACATTATTTTGAATCCATATACAAAGTTATGCGGTAGTGATGTAGTGGTAAGAGCGCTTGCTTTGTAGGTGAGAGGTTCGGAGTTCGATTCCCTCCACGTCGTTGGAAGTACCGTGCTAAACTTAGTTTCTCCGCGTTAATCCATAAAAAATATTTGTATCTAAAGACCGTAACCGTCTTTACCACGCGTGCTTACGCGTGTAAGTGTCATTTACGCGCGCAAACTACAATTTAAATAAATTGGATCCCTTGATCAAAAATATCATAAAATAGAATACCACATATTTTTAATATAAATTTTATCTGTATCTAAGACAAGCGTATACGTGTTATAACACGTATACGCTTGTGTAGAAAGTCTTAGATACAGATAAAACTTATATTAAAATTATGTGGTATTCTGTTTTATGATATTTTTTATCTAGGAATCCAATTTTTTTGTTTAAATCATATTTTGCGCGCGTAAATGACACTTTCACGCGTAAGCACGCGTGATACGCGTCATAGGTACGCGTAAAATATTTTTTTGTGAGCGAAAACGACCCTAACGTTAGAGTCTTTTACGCGCACAAAGATTGATAAAAAAATTAGATTCCTCAAACCAAAACATTTACTAATTAAAATGAAAAACTGGATTCTAAAACCAAAATAGAAATACTAATTGGAACTAAATGTTCTTTCGTGATTGATGAATGTAAGCATTGAACTATTGTTTGTTACTTTACACGCAAGTTTTAATTAAAAACCCAAAAAAAAGAAACCCCAAAAAACCGATTGTCTTATTTTAAATTTAAAATTTTTCAAATTTAATTTTGTACTTTTATTACCCATATTAATTTTAAAAGAGTGATACTAAAGCAAGACTTTTGTAAACGAGTTTTCCGATTAATAAAATTAAGTCTCGGAAAAGGTATATAAATTAGTGAAATCTTAAAAATTGTTAAAAAAAAAATTAATTATTGTCTTTTAGTGGTATTTAGTTACATTATTATTTAATTAATAATTTTCCAGCAATAGTTTTTTTGAGGGGTTTTTATGAATTTTGACTCACTGTAAAGCGGGACGAATTTCCTCATTTAATCTTTTTTTTTTTTTTTTTTTTAGTTTATTTTTGTCGTTTTACACATTTTACAATGTTATCTTTAAATTCGAATAAATATATATATAATTACAAGCTGACAGGGGCAAGTAGAAGACATAAAGTCTTATCATCAAGCCCTTTTGTGAAATAGAGAAATATAAAATTTCTAAAATTCCAATAATATAAAAAAGAGTTAAATTAAAAATTTTGAAAAAATAAACAAACATTCAAACAAAATTAAAATAAAAATAAAAAAATTTAAAGAGTTTGAAATAAAGTAAAAAGATTGAAAAAAATTAAAAAGTTTAAAATAAATTAAAAATTAAAAAAAGTAAAAATTAGAAAGAAAAAAATAATAATAATAATAATAATAAAATCTCGAAATAAAAAAATAAAAATGTATACAATGCGTAAATTAAAAAGTTTGAATTTTTTTTTACAAATCAGTACATATACGTATACATATTCAATACAAAGCGAAGTATATATTCAAAAATATTTATATATTAAAAAGATTCCAAACGTTATGTAGATTTAAATTCATTTGTTAGTATTTATTAAAAAAAGTTAAAAAAAAACAGTCAAAGAGAAAATCAAACAAGAAAGATATATATGTATATATATATATAAAAAAAAAAAAAAAAAAAAAAAAAAGCTTTTTATCAAATTTATCAAAAAAATATTATTTTTTAAAAAAATGAAAGAATGTATGTAATGTTTGAGTTTAGTAAGTGTTTTTTTATAGTTCTTTTGAATATATCAATAGATTTTATTTTTTTCATATTGTCGTCAAGAACTGACTTCCACAAGCGTGGCCCCCGACATGTAATTGAGAAGTCAGATTTTTTGAGTGATGTTGGTGGGATGTAGTAATTATTTATTGAGTGTCTTGTTTCATATTTATGGTTAATTAGAGAGAAACCTTTATAAAAATATTTTGGAATTAGTTCATTTTGAAGTTTAAACATAAATAACAAGTTATGGTATATATTTAGTTCGTATACGTTTAGCGCATTAATTTCCTTGAGTAACGGCTTGGCACTTTCGTACCTATCTGCGCCCAAAACTAATCGACTTGCTTGCTTTTGTTTAGTATAAATATTTTTTAGGAAAGATGAATGATTGTTTGCCCAGGCAATATTACAATAGTTAATATGACTATGTATAAATGAAAAGTATAAGTTTTTTAAACATATTTTATTCAAAAGATGTTTTGTCCTGTACATAATCCCCACAGTCTTTGAAACTTTGTTCTCGACTAACTTTATTTGGCTTTTCCAATTTAAATGTTCATCGAAATTTATTCCTAGTATTTTCATTGAAAAAACTCTTTTTATTTTAATATTGTTAATTGTTAGTTCTGGAAGTTTAAGTGGAAGGTTATCGGATTGAGATGGTTTAGCAAACAAAATATATTTAGTTTTTTCAATATTTAATGATAGTTTATTTGCTATAAACCACTCATTAAGATATATTAGTTCAGCGTTTACATAATAAAAAATATTTTTTAAATTTGAGTCAGAAAAGAAAACATTAGTGTCATCAGCAAAAATAGTATAATTAAGTATTTTTGAAGACAAAAAAATATCATTGGTATAAACTAAAAACAATAAAGGTCCAAGTATTGATCCTTGTGGAACTCCGCAACTTATTGATTCAAATGGGGAGCATGTTAGATCATATGGTACACCTTGTTTACGGTTTTCTAAATAACATTGAAGCCACTTTAAATTAGAGTGAACTACTCCGTAACTACGTAGTTTGTAGATAAGAATCTTGTGGTTTACAGTATCAAATGCCTTTGATAGATCTAGAAAAATTCCAAGTGTGTAACAATTGTTTTCAAAACCTTGTAAAATTTGGTTCGCAAGATCAATTACGGCATGTTCCGTAGAATGGTTTTTTCGAAAACCAAACTGTTTATGATAAAGAATATTATTTTTTTCAAGATAATTGTACAGCCTGTTGAACATAATACGCTCTAATATTTTGGAAAAACAGGAAAGTATGGAAATCGGTCTATAGTTAGATATTATTGAGTCGTCGCCGCTTTTGTATATCGGAATTATTTTTGCTAATTTAAGTTGGTCGGGAAAAATGCCGTTTTTTAGGGATAGATTAAAAATTATGAAAAGGGGTTTCTCTATGATATCAGAGACAGCTTTTACAACATCAGGTTTAATTTCATCCAGACCCGCACTTTTATTTGATTTAAGCATACTAATCGCTTGCCGAAGTTCTTCAATCAAAAGCTCTGACTCATCCATGAAGAAATCAGATTTTTTCAAAAAGGATTTAAATGATTTTTTTCCCTCCGGAATTGCATCGGCTAGTTTTTTTCCTATATTTATAAAAAAGTTGTTAAATGTTTCTGCAATTTCTTTATTTACAGAAGCATCACCTAAATTGTCATCTCTTTGTAATCTTTTTGGGAAATTGTCTTTTTTTACATTACCCACGCCTGTTATTTCTTTAATTACATTCCAAGTTTTTCTTGCATTGCCAAATGTTTTATTAAGTAATGAAGAGTAGTAATTTTTTTTTGATTGCTTTTTTAATTTTTCAAAATAATTTTTATATTTTTTGTATTTTATTTCGTTTTTGTAGTTCTTTTTTTTAAGAAATTTTTGGTAAAGTTTTTGTTTCTTTTTTGACGACTTAATGAGTCCTTTCGTCATCCACGGACTAAGCAAACTTTTAGGTTTAATAATTTTTTTAAATTTTGGAAAGGCCTTTTCGTATTGCTTAGTGAACACGTGAATAAAAAATTCATAGCCGTTATTTACGTCATTGCAATCAGTCAATAGTTCCCAGTTTACTTCTTGTAAGAGGTCTCGAAACGTGGCGAGTGATTCATTATTTATTTTTCTTTCATATACAGTTTTTGTTTTTGTATGTTTCTCAGGGTTTGCAGAATATGTACTCAGAAAAACTGGAAAATGGTCAGTTATATCTGTTTTAATAATACCACTTTGCCATTCCACGCTTGTGTAATTGTTAGTAATAATATTATCGATAATGGATGCAGTTGTTTTAGTCACGCGTGTTGGCTTGTTAATCATAGGGAAAAGGTTGTACTGCAAAAGTGTATTTGTAAAACGCACGACGTGGTTATCTGTTTTATAATTCAAAAAATTCAAATTAAAATCACCTAATAAATACACATGTTTTTTTATGAGCTTTGGTAGCAAGTAGTTTAAGTGGTTTTCAAATTGATTGTAATTACCATTAGGTGGTCTATATAATGCTGTTATAAATGCATTTTTATTTGTTTTATTAATTATTTCAATTGTAAATGACTCACAATCAACGTCATTTACTTTGAGGTTTTCTATGTACTTAAAAGTCAATGAGTTTTGGACGAAAATTGATACGCCCCCACCAATGCCGTTTACTCTAGGTTGATGAATGGATTTATATCCTGATAATTGAAAGTTAGAATTAATCGTGTCTCGATGACACCAAGTTTCAGTCAGACAGATAATACTAAACTTGTTACTTATATTATTTAACATAAATTTTAAATTATCAAAGTTTTTATTTATGCTTCTGATGTTTAAATGTAATAATGAAAAATGGGATGATGAAGAATTAAGAACATGATTAACATCGTCAACATTGTAATAAGCCGTTTCTACTAAAATTTCGTCAAAAATGTTAATATTTTTATCATCGTCATTACTTCGGTTTAGTGTGTTTTTCCTTCCTGATATGTCAAAAACATTATTATTGCTGGCTTCCGCCATTTTAGCAATAATAAATAAAAATACTATTTAAATTACAAAAAATATATACAAAAAATAAATAAACTTTAAGCATTTTTATGAGATTTTTTAAAATCTTTAACTACTAATTTATCATAAATAACGACAGAATATTTACCGTTATTCCTGTGAGCTCGCATTTCTTCAAAGAGTTTTTTACGTATGGTTAGGGTATCCAAAGAGTAGTCTTCATTTATAAATATTCCTGTTCCTTTTAACTTTTTTGAATTCTTTAATATGTTAATTTTATCTTTATAGTTCAGGAGTTTTATCACGACTGATCTAGGTTTACTCTGCCCGATTTTTCCGGTTCTATGCGCCCTTTCGATAACTACGCCACTTACATTTAGTTGTTTTTCAAAGATACTTAAAACTTTTTCTTCAGATTCATTCCAACTTTCAGATTCGCTTTCAGTTATTCCTTCAAGCCGCAGATTGTTTCTTCTTAGTCGATCTTCCAGTTGACGCAGCTTATTTTTTTCTTCTGCATTAAATGCTACTTTTGAGACAATTTTTTCTTCAATTTTATTGATTTTTTCCTCTTGGGTATCTTCCGTAAAAGTTATGCTGTTTTCAATATCTTTTTGAGTGTGTTCAATTTTTGAGACTCTGTCATTTGTTTTTACCATTTCAAATTTTCTGAGATTATTTTCATTTTGTAAAGTTTTGCACGTTTCTTTGATTTCTGTTAATTCTTTCAACAGCCCATCAATTCTTTCATTTGTAATTTTTAAATTACCACTAATAAGTTTGAGAATGTCCTTTTGCTGTTTCTTAAACATCTCAGAGAATATTTCACGAACTAATTTCACAGATATTTCAGAAGCTTCTGTATTTGTTTGAATTTCTTTTTTATCATTTTTATTTTTATCCATTTTATTATCAAGTTAAATACCAATATTTGTTTTTATTTAATAATGAATAAACATATAAATTTATGTATATATGTTTTAAACGATTTGTAACAGTCTATTTTTTAAAAAGTTCAAAACAGTCACGCTGCAAAAACACGTCCGTTCACTTCCGTGTCATTGAAACGTGAAAAAAAGCCCCTAAATATGTATTAACGCAATTATAGTAAAGACGTTTACATTTAGTCGTTTATATACAATTTAATCGATATAATTTAAAGCGATTGAGCTTACACGCCTCAATCGCTTTAAATTATATCGATTGAATCGTGCAAGCTTATAATATTGCAAAGCCTCTGGAGTGCATTGTGGTGATATTATAGTATAATATCGCTTAAATATAATAGCTACAACAAACCAAATGTAACCAACATTAGTGGAAAGGGGAGTAGCTTTGAACGGGGGCAGCTTCAAAATATTAGTATTTTATTTCAGTTCTTTTAACTATTTTCTGTTTTTGAATGTTTTTTTTTTTTACATTTGGTTTTTACTTGTCGTGTTTTTTTTTTCTCCTTTTTTGTGTTTGTTTATTTTTTTAATTCAATTTTTTAATTTTTTTTTTTTGTAATATGACTTGACTTGAGACTTAACTTGACACGTTTTGAGTGATTTGAGAGTTGACCTCAGTGACTTAAGACTTGTTTAAAAGTGACTTGAAAACAGCTCTGGTGCTTAGTATAGTGGTAGTTGGTTTGAATTGTTACCCCGGAGATCGGGGTTTAATTCCTTTACAAAAATTCTATTTTTGTGAATCTTATGTTTTATTTTGTTGTGTACGTAATTTTCAATTTATATTTTTTCGAATAGGCGCATCGAAGTTTAAATACATGGGCTGATATAGGGATTGAGACAGTGGAATGTACATACATCTACTATCTAGGGATTGGCGGAATGGAGTGTATATCTATCGACTGACTGTCTAAAGATTGACGTATTGGAATGTAGATACATCGACTATCTAGGGATTGGCGCAGTGGAGTGTAGATACATCGACTAAAGGTTTTGGTTTGGGCAGGCAATCTTTTATTTAAAAGAAAAGTCAATAAAAATAAAAAAAACATCAAGAAAAATTAAAACAAAGAAAAATCGATAAAAAATTATTTTAAAAAATCATCAAGAAAAAACTACTGACTACCGTGACTTTAGGAAAAAAATTAAATCAGCGCACAGTGGGCCGGATATTAGACTTATGGTGGAAAAAATTATTTTCATAACTTTTTTTTTACTAAAGTCCTTTAAATGTCTAAATAATCACCTAATGTTAAGAAACATTCGCTTTTACTATAAATTTGAGTTAAATTATTGAATTTACTGAAAATAATAGAAAAAACATTAAAAAACGCGGGTTTATAATTTTTTATATTCGAGTAAAGCCCGTTCTCCATTCAGAACTTTTTGCGCTTTGGAGAAGCGGAAAAGTTCTTTGAGCATGCGCAAACAGTTTTTTTAAACCCGTTCTCCAATCAGAATTTTTTGCGCATGCTCAAAGAACTCTTCCGTTCCTCTTAAGCGCAAATAGTTCTGAATGGAGAACAAGCTTTAGTTCAAGCTCTCATAAAACGCTCATGACGTTTTAAAGATATTTTATGATGAAATATAAAGTCTATTGAATAATTATGATCTAGCCTAAAGTAGCATTTATTTTTTTATTTTTAAAATCTATTGCCTCCACCTTAAGAATGACACTAAATGTTTAGTTTTTTTATTCCAAAAAAGGCTTTGTTTTAAAACACGCGAAGAAAAAAGAAAACAAAGCTTGTTTTAATTTATATATTAAAAAACTTTTAATTATGGAGCTGATTCTCTTAATTTTTCTAGAACTTCACTTTAATTTTTTTATTTTTAAAATCTATTGCTCCCACCTTAAGAATGACACTAAATGTTTAGTTTTTTTAAATACAAGTATAAATTCAACAATTTGTTGAATTTATATTTTTTTTTTTATGAAATCGTTTTAAATTTCGCTCTTTACTTGCTGTACCGCTATTTTATCAGATACAGCTCTAGCCTGCAATTTTTTAGTTGCCTTTTTCTATCTAATATACAGTAATAGCTCAAAACAGTTTATCCAAGCGTGTAGGCTGGATAAACCATATTTAAACTCTAAATTATTTGTGTCTAAATTCAAAACATTCTCCATCAAAATTTTCTCCAACTCATCCATTATTCATCGTTTTGGGAGATAAACCTGGACAAACGCTGGACAACACTGTTTTGAGTTTGTCATAGTTGAGAAAATTGTTTGAATTTTTCGATTTATCATGGTTGACTCAATAAAACAATTTACAGCTGTTTCTTTCCGTGCAAAAATAATGTTAATAATATCATATTTTAAAAGTTCAAAATTGATAGTTTTTGATGATGGCAATTCGTTTCTCCACACTACTATGTTTTTATTGTTGTAAAATTCACTGAGTTACAAGTTTTTTTTTCCAGCGCCATTTCGTAAAAATCGGTTGATGTTTATTTTGATATAGCTAAAAGATGTTGATTTTGATATACCATCGTCAATTATCAATATGCCAGGCCTTCATTTAATGAGTACTTCTAAGAAGTATTAACGGCTTCTTATCTAAAATAGCTTCATTCCTACGTTTTATTTTTGGAGCATGAAGCAGTTCAACGCCATATAAACTGTTAATAACATTGCTAAGCTTTTCTTGTTTTTGTTCTGTCACATGAGTTTTTTAACTTTATTAACTGTAAAATTTAATAAATTGTACGTAAACTGAAAATTTTGCAATTTTTAGTTTACGTACGTTTTCATTACTTTTCTAAAAATGAACAACGTAATCGTTTGCAGCTAACCACTCTTTAGGATATAGTTTGTAAATTTTTTAATTTTTTGTTAACAGCCTTTCAATTTAATGTCTAATAAAAACTAGGAAAGTTAATTAGATTGAAACAAATGATTTATCATTAGGAGCTAGTTTGTTTTGATAAATAAGTGTGTGAATCTCACCATTTGTCATATTATAATTAAAATAAAAAACAAAAAAAAGATTGTTTAAACAGTACAATGCATGTTGAATTGTATTAAAGAAAAAATAACAACTATTTTTGTTTGGGTAAATAAAAAACATGACGTTTTAAATAAGAATTTGGTTTTCAACGAAAAATACGACTAGAAACTCGTTATTTTAAAATGTCAAATAAACCCAAAATGGGAAATTATGGGCAATATAATCAGTTCTAATAGGTTATAGACATGCTACATTTACTAGCTTAAGCACTCGATATAGGTTCTTGCAGGTTCCCTAACTTATCTGACACTTTTTGTACGAAACAAAAGTATTAAATGTTATAAACTTACCTCGTTTTAATAAAGCCAGTTTACAAATGTTTTATAAACAATGATTTTTTTCTATTTATTTTTTCATAAAGCTATACAATTAAATAATTGAAATAAATAAACCAATTGCGCATGCACGTATTTTTTTTAAAGTTACTGTTAATCAAAGATATGCACAAAAATGAAAAAAACTTTTTTATAAAAAAATAAATGAAATTATTATACATGGAACCGGAATTGATTTGTGTGGTTTTGAAAGATACTATTAAACACAAAAAAATGTTTTAATAAGTCAATAGAGTATTACGACTATGTTTTATTATATGATTTTTTAATTAAAATTTTTTGAGGTTTTGTACACCACCTGGCCCACTGTGCAGCGGTACCGTTGCGCAAGACGCAGCGAAAAATAAAATGGATCAGATTTAAAAAACAAATAACAAGTACAATTTTCAACATAAAAACAACAGCGATGCGCTTCTAGCCCTTAACTGATGTAAAAAAAAAATATTTTAAAGTCAGTGTGATATACTTTTAATTTAGTTAGTTAGAGACTTTACAATTATGTATGATTAAAAAAATTTCTTATATTGTCACATTTAAAAATCAAAATTTTGTCTACTATCTGTACCACTATGCACAGGCTGGTGGACAAATATTAATTATAGGTTTTTTTTTAAAGTATAATTTTGACATTTTCTTTCTTGATATTTACTACAAGTTCTTTGTTTAACGCAGGGCTAAGGTAAAAATGCACCCCATGCCCACCCCTCTCATCAGGCCTTGTAGGTGTGTGTGAATGAAAAAAATTAAACAAGAATTTAATCAATAATCAATAAGCTAAACAACATTTTATTTAATAAACTAAACATTGTTTGAAATTAGTTAAGAAAAATCAAGTTTTAGTTTAAACTACTACATAAACTCAATTTCTACTTCTGGTACAAAATCAATTGCCATATGATAGATTGGCTTCTCTATAATCTTTGCATTTGCTTCTAATAGATCGAATTCCGAATATGTGCCTTCTAGAAAGGTTTGAAGAAACTTTTCGCAATAAGATATATTTAAGTCAGCACAACTTAAATCGATCCGCCCATTAAACAGAAGACTCTCGCCAATTGCTCCAGAATCAAGAATTTTTCCCATCGGATTATTTAAATAAATTGTTTCTTTAAATTCAGGTGTTGATAAGTTTAAATTACCAAATTCATTCCGCAATGCAACATGACTAACTTCGTGTTGTATTTAACGGAGCAGGTTTAACTTAAAAAGGATAATGTTTAGTTTAACGATATCAAAAAAATTACACAACGAAGTATAACACAAATAAATCGCGTTATTTCCCGCATACCCATTTACACCAAAAAACTCATTTGCAGTAAAAAATATTATTTCTGTTTCAGCGCAATCGTATCTACACTCTTTATTTGTGATGACTTTTATAGTTTCGTAAAGAATTTTTTTCAAGTTTTTATTCGACAGCAACTTTTCACAAAACTCCCTTATATTAAAACCAAATGAGATTTCCAAGTTTTCCACGACTTTAATCAATTTGAAATATTTAAGAAACATGAGAAAATACTTACGTTCAAAGTTGCATTTGCTGAAATGCAAAATAAACATAAGTCTTGCAATAATGTTATCTAAATTTCTCACATTTTTAGGTGCAAATAATTCTTTGTTTTGGCATTACCTTACGAGCAAATATAATGGTTCCAAACAACGTTTTTTGTCTATTATCTTTGTCATCTCTTGTTCGAAATATGAATTATTGTTAAAATTTTCAAATATCCGTATTCGCAGCTCGTTGACCAGCTTTTCTTTATTTCCTGTTATATCTATAGAAATAGTAGGCCGTCTTACTAGTGATTTGCCATTTTTTCCATAAAATGAATTTAACAGCTCAACAAAATTAATCTCACCTAAATAATTTTCATATTTGACAATAATGAACTTGACAATCTCCTCCATTTTGCTGATAACATATTAATAAAAACAAAAACAAATTAAAAAAAGCCATTTTTTATATTATATATAAGTATATTAAGGTACAGTGAAAACAACTTTTTTTATAAAAAAAAATTTTCTCACTCATTTATCATCATCATAATCATAAGGAAACTAAAAAAAGGAGACCAAGTTGAGAAAAATTGGATAAAAATTACCCCACCCCACCCTACCAATTTTTAGTTATTATTACTTATTATTGAAAGTGCAAATTTTACATTAAAATTAATAAAAATATTTTTAACACGCTTATCAATGGCAAAACGGATTAGATGTCCGCAAGCACTTGCGTTAGAACAGGGGAAGGGGGGAGGAGGGAGCGATAGCCAGCGTATTTCTAAATAACTTAAAATTTTTATTTTTTTTATTTTAATTCTTATTCCGACTGCCTTAGTTCCCCGAAAGTTCCGTTTCAGCCTCCTTCTCCCCTCGATTTTCGTTTTAACCCTCATCCTCTCCAATTTTCTTGAATTTCCTATGCCACTGCATAGTGGGTCAGAAGCTGGCAAAACCATACAAAATAAATTTGAAACTTTGAAAATGGCAAGTTTCAATTTGAATATTGCCTTTTTAAAACTTTGATATCTTATTTAAAAATTTTTTAACTTATATTTACAAATTAATATTATTTAACTTATAAATAACTTAAATTGTATTATGTTAATATTTAAATAAAATTAAAAAATATTTTTTGTGCATTTTATACAAATATTTTTAACAATAAAAACATCAATTATTATGAGTGATAATTTATTTTTGTTTTTAAAACCATCGGATCAACCTGTATCAACCGCTTAAAATTATATATAATTAAATACCAGTATGGTATTGATCTTGTGGTATAAAAATTGACTGCCTATAGCTTTTAAACGAGTACACTTTCAAATTCAATTAACTACGTTCACGTTTCTCGTTAATGCGTTTTTATCGATAATAATAAATTTAGGTGGATTTAAAATAAAAAAAAAATGTAATTTGACTTTATGTTATAGACTTGAAATTTAAAAAACATTTATTTTATTGCATTTTATAGTTACTTCATAGTATTCGATTGTTAAACATTTAGATCGCATTTATTATTCTTTTGATTCTACCATTTTTAAACTAATAAAAATAAATATATAAAAAAAAAACATATATATATAAAAATACATATTTTTTATAAATAGTTATAACTACATATACAATATATGTAGTTAACTAGTCATAATTACACATGTGATACGTGAAGTTATAAAGGTGAGTTTCCACTCATCCGTTTTTCTACGGGAAAGGGAAAGGGAACGGAAAAATAATCACGTGAGCATGTGTAATAAAAGTTTTTACTTGTCCGTAAGAAAACTGCGCATGCTCACGTGATTATTTTTCCGTTCCCTTTCCCTTTCGCGTAGAAAAACGGATGAGTGGAAAATCACCTTTACTGCAGTAAAAATATAAAGTTATTAAATTGCACTTTAACTACTTAAAGGCATTACAATAACATTATTTGTTTATAATTTATTTTATAATTTCTGAAAGCAATATAATTATAATCGATACAAATGTTTAACACTTAATCGATACAAAATGCAATAATAACCAATCTATAATGGCAGTGTAATTCTTAGCTAATTCTTGTGAAAAAACATAAATCTTTAACTTCTTAATTAAAAAAGCTATTTTGCTTACTACATGATCAACATTTTATTTTAAGTTTGATTTATTCACAGTCAATTTCAAACAAATAAAACGTGTTTAATGAAACATGCAATAAAAAATAACATAGGGGAAAGGGGGTACCTTTGAACACTTTTTGTTATATATTATAAAAATTCAAAAAAACTATTTTTTTCAACTTTTTTTGTTTTGAACAGTTAAAATAATCATTAAGGAAATAAATTACTTTATTTTTATAAATTTTATTTTATTAGTTAAGTCAGTATATTCGTACTAGCAAGATGCGCAAAAATGTTCAAATCTGCCACAACCTGGGGCAGCTTCGAATTATGATTGTTAAATTCAAAAACTTCAATTAAACAATTTTTTTAAACACTTGGTGTATTTTTAGACTATTTTTATTCCGTTCCATTTCACTTACATATTTATTAAACTTCAAGTACATAATTATTTGCTTACAGAAAAGAGACTAGGTATTTCTCTTTTTTTTTTTTGTGTAAGTTCCGTGTTTAAGCACTAAGCTACAAATTGATAATTTTTCTTTCCTGAGGGACTCTAAAGTTAGCTCAATAAGTTAGCTTTCCACCTAATGAACCATATGTGAAACTTTAGTGGTTTATAAATTATTTGCAAAGTACCCTTATTTGACATAAACATGAAAATATAAATGTTTGGAGTGTTCTCCATGTCTGGAAGTTAGGTATCTCAATACCAAAACAGTGTGTCAACGTTTCAGATCTCATCCTTTTATTTGCATATTTAGAAAACGATACAAAATAACAAAAAAAGTCACCCTTTAGTGCCATTGATTTATTGCCAGAGCCTGCTATAGAATACTATACCGAACAAAAAAATTAATAATAATGTTCTTATTGTTAATTGTAATGCTTGTTAACAGAATATTTTTTAACAAAAAAAAATTGATTTTTTTAACAAATTTGAGTAATAATCCAAAAAAAATCGAAGCTTTTTCAAAACTATTTTCTTTTTTTTTAATGTGTTTTTCAATAAATAAACCGTTAGTAATAATTTTTTTTTAATTTAAAACACCTTTTTTGGGGTTTCGGCTAGGAAATGTCACTTTCGACCCACTTTGCACTGTAAGTAAGCTATATTAAATATCATATTCCAAACTATAGTATTACTAAATACATCTTACAATTTAAAAAAAACATGAACCAATAAAAAGAATGAAACAGCTTTAACAGCAACACAAGTCTTAAAAACTTAAAGAGAATGCAAAATGTCTAAAAACTCTCATTTTCCTTGAAATATAGTGTTTTAAACATGGCTATCTAGAAATACTTGATAGATGTTTCTATTAGTATTTCTAGATGGCTATGGTTTTTAACCTTTTTAAACAAGGAAAAACGCTGCAAAAAACGCTGCTGTGTTTAAGTTAATTTAGAATCAGCTAGGTAGCATGATTAAAGTATAATGGGGTCAAATGGAATAGTTAAGGATTTTAATTATTTATTTTTACGGAAAAAAGATTTTATCTAATTTTTTTTTTTAAGTTGTAGAGAATATTGAGATGTATTTAAATATATAAGAATCGAAAGAAAAAAAAATTTAAAGTTTTTGAGAAAACTTTATTAGATTAAAAAAAAATTTAATCCATTTTACCCTGACATTTGGGGAGAATGAAATACGCATATCTTTGTGCAAATAAAACAATTCTTTTCTGGAAAAAACAACCAATAATAACCAGTAAAAAACATTTTATAATAAATATTAAAAAACAACCGAACAAAAAAAAGTTTCATTCGTATCATTTCATATTAGAATAGATTTCATTTGAGAATAACGATCGATTTAATAAATATAATAGAATTTATAGAGATTGATCGGTCCCTTGAGACTTTTGACATTTGTTAAAAGCCACTTTTAAAACACGTAAGGATTTGCTTTGCTTATTATTTACGTATTTCATTCAATCCCACAACATACTTTTTTCGTTTTAAACTCATAACTTTTTTTCCTAAATACAAAACTTAATCTTGAAAAAAGATTCTTGATAGAAAAGTTGTACCAGTAAACATTTTAAGTTCAGAGATACCGATTTTAATTTGCGAGAGTTTTTAGTTCACTTTTCAGGCAAATAAAAAAAAATCTAATTACGCTTTCAAAAACTTATAAATTTATAACAAAACTTTTTTATAAATCTTACTCAGCAAAATATTCTCTACAACGTGATCAAAGAATATTTGCGAAAAAATTATTCAATAATTAGTTAAGAGCGAAAGAATAAACATTGTCATAACTATTTCATTCTACCCGCTATTTCATTTTACCCTGTTTTATTCTATACAACATATCATAGAAAGCTGTGGTAGTGCAAAAACTACGAGCGAAATTATTAGTAATTAATTTCATTTTGACAGCATATACATTATTTAGCCTTTAATATAAATAACATATATAAATTATTAATAATATAAATAATAAATCATATAGCTTCAGATATTTATTAACGCGAGTAACTTAATTGCAAGCAACTTAATTGCAAGTAACTTAATTGCAAGTAACTTACTTAGAAATAAAAACTAGCATATAGTAGAAGTTCTGATTATATAAATATATGCATATAAGCAGGGCCGCCGATGTATGTATATATAAATATAAATATATATGTATATATATATATATATATATATATATATATATATATATATATATATATATATATATATATATATATACACACATATATATGTATGTATATATATATATATATATATATATATATATATATATATATATATATATATATATATATATATATATATATATATACACACATATATATGTATGTATATATATATATATATATATATATATATATATATATATATATACATATATATATATATATATATATATATATATATATATATATATATATATATATACATATATATATATAATATATATATATATATATATATATATATATATATATATATATATATATATATATATATATATATATATATATATGTCAACACTCAAACTTATAACTTATTTACATACAAAATTTAATAACACTTACAAAATGTTTACTTGTTTCAAAATTTATTTAGATTTACGAACTGTTTTTATTCCTCAAGGTTGTTAAATATTTATAAAATAAATTAGAAAACGATGTCAACTTGTGAAATGCTAAATTTCGGAAGTAGCATTTGCGAAATGAACATGGACGATTTTAAATGTTTTTTAATATTCAGTACGAAAAAATGTTGTTTTTCAGGAATGTTGTTTTTCCGGAATTGCACAAAATCCACCAGTTTACAACTCTAATATAGTGATTATTTCTTAACCTTTTGTTTAGCTCATTTTATTAATTTGATTTATTTTGGCGCAGTTTAGATTTTATTGTATTTAAGAACTACTTTTAACCTATTTTTGGAAATTTGAATATAGATTGACGCGTAGTATGACGCATTTTAAAATTATAATTTGATTAAACTTTGACCAGACTAATTTTAATTGTAAAAATTAACATCTTTAAATCACAAAATGTTTATCTTATAAACATTTTTTGATTTAAAGATGTTAATTTTTAAAATGTTTATCTTATAAACATTTTGTAATTTAAAGATGTTAATTTTTACAATTAAAATTAGTCTAGCATAAAATTTTATATTTCTATATATAAATAATTATAAATTATAATGAATTTTTATTTTCAGTATAATAACATATTAAATTTTTATGGTATTATTTTTAGAAATATTGATAAAAATCAAAATTTCTTTCGAAACAAAAGTATTTTGCATCACAACATACGAAAGAGTTCTTAACGCAAACAAACTTACGAAACGTGCCATAATAAATATATATAATGATGTTTTTTAAACTCATTACGTATAGTAAAAGTAAGAATGATGGGGAGGAATGCACATGTTTTTTTTATAAGCTCAAAAATATGCTTAAGCTTAAGCATATTCTAATAAAATATACCTATTTCAATAATTTCTAAAAATGTGCGCGTTACTAAAGGTTATGGGTAAAAGTAAAAATAAATATAAAAAGTTGACTTATTCTGTATTTTTGTTTTGGTTTTAATGCAGCTTAATTAATGTTGTTATAAACTTCAGTTTTTGTTGATTTAAATTTAGAAATAAATATATTCAAAATTTTTAATTAAATAAAATAAAGTTTTTAAAATGGTTTATCGAGGCTCAAAAATATGCTTACATATGCCTTTTTTTTCTTCCTATAAGCGTTATGTTTATAAAAAAACACGAGTATATACAGTAGAATTCCGTTGTCTCGGCCCCTGGATAAGTAGGACTTTAAAGCTATTTATAAATGATGTCAGTAAATATAAGGGGGAGGGTGTACTGAAAAATTTGACAAGAATTGACAATGGGGAGGGGGTGTTGAGACCAAAATAATGTCCATTTAAGAAAAAAAATTCAAGTTTATTAGCCAAATTCACGTCAAAAACCTGGGTCTATTTGTAGGGAAAAAAATAAAAATGGTAGCTTTGTTTAAACCTTTTTGTGTGTGTTTTTTATTCAGAAAAAAATCGAATTATTAGCTTTAGCTATCCTAGATTTTAAAATGAAAAGACATTATAAAAACGCAAATGGAAAGCCAATAGGATTTTTATCGCCTTCCACGAGTAGAAGCTATTCAGAAGTAATACAAAAAACTTTTTAAAACAGTTGGAATGTATTGCGATCATGATTACATTTGGTCACAATACGACTTTAAACTAAAGTCACTATTTTTATTGAAAAAGGTTTGAAATTTATATAAACAAAACTATCTATATACAAAAATAGACTTTACACGGTTTTGTTGTTATTTATAACGCTACCATTTTAATTTTTTTTCCCTACAAACCACGTTATATGAATATGGCTAATACGAGCAGATTTTAAAGGTATTTACATCTACAATGTGGTATAGAAATAGCATATTTGCTTTGTGGGGAATTTGATGTAAGTTTCCTAGAGACAAAATATAAATTAAAAATTTACCTACGTTTTACTATTGTATTACCATGTGACTGAAAATCTAGTTATTTATAAATATCAACAATTTGTATATAAATTTAACAATCGTTATTCAATCCCAGCAGATTTTAAAATGTGCTTTAAAGCAAATACATAAAGTCATTTGTGATTATTATCAAAGAACACTTCAACAACTCATGGTAAGACGATGAGTGATTAAATTTATATTACAGATATAGAATAATAGTTTGTTTACTATTTGATGAGGTATCAACTGTTCTATAATATAATATAATGAGATATAAATGTATAATTTAACCAGAAAAAATCAATGGTGCTTACACATATTTTTAATGTTACTTTAGGGGGGGGGGGGGGTATACAAAATCTAACATCATATAAAGGGGGGTTTCGCTAAAAATTGACAAAGTTTGACAAAGAGGGTAGGGAGTTTAAAAATTGAGAAAAATCACAGACAACAATTATGGACAGCCCCTTTTACTAACGTGGAAAGTTTTTCAATTTTCTTTGAACGTTCTACAAATAACAAGAGTCACGCTTAACACGGACATTCCCTAAGTCGTACTATTTATCTGTTCCCATTGAGAGTCCAACTTAACGGGATTTTACTGTATATGTATGTCTGTATACACACATATATATATATATATATATATATACATATATATATATATATATATATATATATATATATATATATATATATATATATATATATATATACATATATATATATATATATATATATATATATATATATATATATATATATATATATATATATATATATATATATATATATATAAAGTCTGTCTTTATATATATATATATATATAAAGACAGACATTTGGTTAAGAGGAAGGCCTGCTTAATAAGCTAAAGACCCACTGGCTATTGTAGCTAGCTTCATATCGTAATAAAGTCGTTGTCAAAAAAATTTGAAAATAAAAAGATCCCACTCTAAAAGTGTCCCAAGCGGCCAGTATAGACCTCCATAGTATCCCTTATCGTGACTATCGTGTGATTTAAAGGTCTATAATGAAGCCTATTTTCGGAAAAAAAGTTGCATTTAACAGAAACTCTATTGCAGGCAAACGTACGGTGCGAGAATCTTATATCTTTGTAAGAGGGGTCTGTAACTCAATGTCGGAAGAAGATCTATCTAACCACATCAAAAATAAAATAGGTATTGAGCCTATTAAGGTAGAGCTAAACCGGGAAAATAAATACAAACGTTCATTCAAAATTATCATAAAAAGTACTGAAAAAGACATAGTCCTAAATCCTGATATTTGGGATACTAATATCATCGTTAAACCATTTAGGCTTCATTGTGTTACCTCAAGAAACGAAACACCACAGCAGAGTGCAGCTAATACGCTACACTCTGTACAACCAACTCAACAAATATTTTCTACATCTAAAGAACAACCATCCTTTGCACAGCAACATTCTTACTCAACTCGAATACGAAATTCTAGTTCAAAATGGAAGAAAACATAAAAAGTAAAACCTTTGAAAATATTTCTTTTTGTGCATATAACTGCCAAAGTTTTAAATCGAACTCAATTTATATTTCCGAACTGGTCAAATCATTTGATATTATTTTTCTATCGGAACATTGGCTTTTGAATATTGAACTTTTTGTGCTAAAAAACATGGCATTGCCGACACATAAAGTATTTTTTTATGCGGCAGAAAAAAAAGCATTTGGAAGACCATTTGGAGGAAGCGCATTCATTATTAAAAAAGATATTTTACTGTCTCCTCACATAATTTATAAAGATGACAATATTCTCGCTATTAAAGGCAAAAATAAGTGTCACAATCTAGTCTTTATTGGTATTTATCTCACATCATGTCGAAATAACGAGGAATCCCTTTCAAAGTACGAACAACAATTAAACCTAACCACTTCAATCGTAAAAAACTACGAAGATGTAAGTGAATGTATTATTGCTGGAGATTTTCAGTCTTATCCCGAAACACTGTACGATTCTGAGATCCGTAATAATAAAAAAACGCAATAAATTCTCTAATCAGCTAACTAATTTCATTAAATCAAATAAGCTCTCATTTATCGATATAATCAGTGGCGCTGGTCCAACATACACCTATCAGCATAAAACTCTATCTAACTCATCGTATATCGATCACATCGCAGCTCTAAAAGAGTCATCCTTATCTTTTATAAATACAAGCGTTATTCCTCCTTCTCCTTTTAATTTTAGTGATCACCTACCAATAGCTACAAAAATTGTCGTTACACATACTAATCTATCAACCGTAATAAATAGCATAATGCATAAATACAATTATATCCCAAAATATGCATGGAATAACGAAAAATTCATTAACATATATAATCATAACCTTCCCGTAGCTTTTAACTACTACACCTTCAATGAAGAAGAAATTGAACAAGAATTAAAACAAACATGCGAAAAAATCCAAAATGCTGCTTTGTTAGCAGTTAAGCAGTGCTTTGAACAACAAATCTGTAAGTATTCCAAATCATGGTGGACAACGGACCTTTAAAAATGCAAAGAAAATCTTTCATTTAACTCTAAACAATGGCAAAAATCTAACTATAATAAAACACAAAAATGCAATGAATACAAAAGATACATCTTTTCACGCAAAAACTTCCGTAAAGCAGTTAAAGCAGCTCATAAGAAAAAGATCCAGGAAAAAACTATAAATATTGAAAATCTTCGAACCACTAATCCTCAGAGGTTCTGGGATAACATCCGTAAAATCAAAACTAAAGCAACGACTCGGTTATTTACAAATAACAAATCGCAAAATATAAAAGATACCGTTCAAGAATTTAGACAACATTTTCAAACTCTTCTCAATACGCCTCTTATTACAAATAATAACCATAATCCTTCTCAAACTCCACCTCTAAGTAAAGAGCCTAATTCACTAATCATAACATCAGCTGATATTATAAATTGCATCTCACAATTAAATAGTAATAAGTCCCCAGATAGCTGTGGGTTAAGTGCTGAACACCTTAAAAACTCTCATAATAATAATCTTCTTTTGTGGCTCGCTAAATTTTATAACAGTATTCTATCGAATGGAAAAGTACCAAATGATCCATCAACTTCAACAATTATTCCACTTGCTAAGTCATATAAAAAATCTCTTAATAATCCAGATAATTATCGAGGAATTAGTATTTTACCTATCTTTACTAAACTTCTAGAGTATCTAATACTACGAATATGTCCTGTATAACAGATAGCCATTCCCATCAATTTGGTTTTAAAAAAAACAGTTCTACACTCCACGCAGAATTTTTACTGAGCGAAACTGTTAAGCACTATAAAAACAATAACATGCCTTTATATATGTGCAGTTTAATTGCTAATAAAGTTTTTGATACTTGCAACTGGGATTTGCTATTTGAGAAGCTGTATTTCCAAAAAAAACTTCCGTTGTCTGCAGTACACACAATATCATCCCTTTATCATTCTGGTTCTGCAAACATATCCTATCAAGGTGTTACCTCAAATCGATTCAGTCTATCACAAGGGGTGCGACAAGGGTCTATTCTATCGCCGCATTTATATAATATTTATACTGAAAGCATCCTAAATGAAATTGTCTCAGAATGTAAAATAATTGGAATTTATACTGGTGTAATTGCATACGCAGATGATGCAATTTTGCTAAGCCTCACAATCTCTGGTCTGCGGGAACTGATTAACAGATTTCAAACATATGGAGTAGCAAACTTTATCAAGCTAAACACTGAGAAAACAGAATTTCTAATTTCTGGAAAAAGTTATATTCCTAACAACGTTGTTAAAATTAATGGAGTTTCTATATATCTTCAAAATAAATTAAAACATCTGGGTTTCCAATGGGATAACGATACCAGCAAAAATAAAATTGCAACACTCCGAAAGAAAAATTTAAATGAGCGTATAACTCAGTTTCAATCAGTTGCAAAAGCTCTAATCGACAGTGGGATTCGTTACTGCCAGCCATCAACAATTGTTCATCTGTACAATACATTAACAGTGCCGAAGCTTATATATGGTCTTGAACTATGTAAATATGATACTAACTTTCTCAGCAAAATAGACGCTGTTGGAAGAGCAGTCTTAAAATCATTTTTTTTGTATTTCGAAGTACAGTAAAAATTACGTTCATTCTTTTTTTAAAATAGAAGATATCTAAACTATTCTCCTTAGAAACAAAGTTAACCTTTTTATCACGCTGCTGAAAAATCAAACTTGTTACTCACTGATAATTAATCAAATACAGGAAACACAGAATAAAAAATCCTTTACAAACGAAGTTTTTGATGCATGCAACACACTTGATTTAAATTTCATACAGTGCATGTTAAATGGCAAAAAAATTAAATTGACGCAACCCATCGTAGAGCTACAGACTAATGTTATGCTAATATTGAAAGAAACGTTCCAGTTTTGGAATTTGAAAGAAAAGAGAGAGGCGTTTAAAATCTTGAGGGAGGAGAATGTTCCTAGAACTCTGTCCCAATAATATGTGGAAAACAAACCGGCTGTTTATAAGCATTTATTGCTAACAACTACAAGAGCCGTGTTGTTTTAGCTGATTTTTAATTTATTGTTTGACTATTTAAATATTATTTTACCTGTAATTTGATAAAGATAATATATATATATATATATATATATATATATATATATATATATATATATATATATATATATATATATATATATATATATATTTTATATATATATATATATATTGATAAAATAAACATATGCAGAAAAAAAATCTATTAGATTCTTCTACTATACTATAGTTTATATAAACATATGCAGATTTATATATATATATATATATATATATATATATATATATATATATATATATATATATATATATATATATATATATATATATATATATATATATATATATATATATATATATATATATGTATATATATATATATATATATATATATATATATACATATATATATATATATATGTATATATATATATATATACATATATATATGTATGTATATATATATATATATATATATATATATATATATATATATATATATATATATATATATATGTATGTATATATATATATATATATATATATATATATATATATATATATATATATATATATGCCATGTTCAAAATAACCCCATCTAGAAGTTCTACAAATAGTTAGTGTTTGCAAAAAAAAAAAAAAATTTTAATTTAGATTTTTAAAATTGTTCAATATTTTTTTTAGGTAACAAGAGTTTTGAATATCAATGGGCGTGTTATTTGATGAAGTGTGCAACGATAAAATTTTACAGAAGAAATTTTTACTTTTTCTTTACAAGCTGAATTTAATTAGTTGTATAAATATATATTTTTTTGAAAATAAATAAATAATTTTTATATGGACCATTTACCATTTACTTGCTTTACCTTGCAATTGCAGTATTTTTTATGAAAATCTCTAGTTGCTTTAAAATAATCATATCCACAAGAGCAGTTTATGGATTGCTAAAAACATATTAAGTCAAGAAATCAACATTTGGACAATAATAGTTAGTCCCAAAAAATCTTTCCAAAATTATTTGCAATAGTTAATTGGTAATTGGAAACAACTTCACCAAAAAAAGTCAATAGGTATTTATTGTAAGTTTTTGATGTATCTAAATGCTTTTTCGTAATACTCAATAATTACTCAGGAGCAAACTTTTTTAAATTCAGATTTTATAAATTGTTTATTACCCAATTAATGGGTAAATTTTTCAAAGTTTTTAAACGTTTCAAAAATACCCAAAATATATTTCTTTTGTGATAACAAATAATTATTGATAATGCGTTTTCAAAAAATTAAGTCGAATATAATTGCACAACTTTATATAGAACAAATTGAAGAGAAACTTGATAGCCCTTTGTTTGGGTTAACTTCTTGCTACCTTGTATATATAGTTCTATTGTGTTATGTGGCGAGACGTACTTTATGGAACACCCCTCATTTGATACATTAATTAACCAAATTAACTCTCATAATAGCCTTGGAAACATTATATCAAAAATGAGTATTCAAAACAAGCATATTTTTTTGCCGGTGATTTAAACTTGGATGCCATGTGTACGTAAAGTTTGCAAATACAAAAAACTTTTTTAACTTATTATTTGGATTTAACATTATACCAATCATCTTTAAGCCTACGCGTATTACAAAAAATACTTCGTCAGTAATTGATAATATTTTAACTAATAGCAAGATACTAATTTCGAACTAAAATCGAATATTTTTATTACAGACTTCTCTGATCATTTTCCTATTATTTGCGCTCAGAGTTTTATTTAAAAACGAGATAAAAAAAATTACAGTTACTAATAGAAATCTCTGTCTTAAAAACCTAGGTAAACTTAAAAAGAAGCTGCACGAAGAGCAATGGGAAAACGTATATTCCTCTGTAGACCCCAATACCGCGTTTGATAATTTTTCGAATATTTTTCAAAATATGTATGACAATGTCTGCCCAAAATTATCCACAGAAATGAAAAACAAACAATTCAAAAACCGATGGATGACTAATAGTTTGGTAAAATCATCAAAAAGTAAACACAAGCTTTATATAAAATTTCTGAAATCTAAAAAAAAAAAATGACGAAGTTACGTACAAAATAGGGTTGTTCGCCAAAAAACAAAACTTGCGAAAATTTCGACCGTAATAGAATTGTTATTGCGGAAGTTGCACATGCGAAAATGCACATTCCGTAACACACTATATGAAATACAAATAAATAAAATTCCGTAATAAAGCATTACGAAAGAAAACTTGCGAAACAATCATTTCGTAAGTATACTTACGAAATAGTTCCTACGGAAGGAACGTTCCGGAATGTGCAGTCACGAAAAAGACGCAAAAGATTTTATGTTACAACATATTTAAGATATTAACTGTTAACAGTTTAAGTAATATATAATAAAATTATAAAAAAATAATGTTATATGATTCTTCAAGTGTTTATACAAATATATATATATATATATATATATATATATATATATATATATATATATATATATATATATATATATATATATATATATATATATATATATATATATATATATATATATATATATATATATATGTATATATATTTAAACTATAAAGCATAAAACAACAGCTGCTTAAAATTTTACGTCTGATGACGATCTGTGCAAAAATATTATTAAAAATATTACAAAGAAAAAATTTAGTTTGTACGCAGCTAATGTTTTATCCTTTATATTTTAAATATATATATATTCACGTACAACAAGATATGACATATATATATATATATATATATATATATATATATATATATATATATATATATATATATATATATATATATATATATATATATATATATATATATATATATATATATATATATATATTTAAACTATAAAGCATAAAACAACAGCTGCTTAAAATTTTACGTCTGATGACGATCTGTGCAAAAATATTATTAAAAATATTACAAAGAAAAAATTTAGTTTGTACGCAGCTAATGTTTTATCCTTTATATTTTAAATATATATATATTCACGTACAACAAGATATGACATATATATATATATATATATATATATATATATATATATATATATATATATATATATATATATATATATATATATATATATATATATATATATATATATATATATATATACAGTAAAACCCCGTTAAGTTGGACTTTCAATGGAAACAGATAAATAGTACGGCTTAGGGAATGTTCGAGTTAAGCGTAGCTCTTGGTATTTTTATTTATTATTATTATTGGTATTATATTTATTAACGTTCAAGGAAAATTGAAAAACTTTCCAACTTTTTATTTTTTTATTTTTCGTCATTTGACACATTTTACAATGTTAACCTTATATTCAAATAAATTTATACAAATGCAAGCTGACTGGGGCAAGTAGAAGACAAAATGTCTTATCATCAAGCCCCTTCGTAAAAATAAAAAAAAAATTTTTTCACATATTCCAATAATATATAAAAGAGTGAAATTAAAAAAAGTTTAAAAAAACAAATTAAAAAGTTTGAAAAAATCAAAAAGTTTAAAAAATAATTTTTAAGTTTGACAAAACTAAAAAGTTTGAAAATAATAAAAAATAAAAAAGTTTAAAAAAATAATTTACAAATCCGTACATATGCGTATACATATCCAATAAACTTCATAATATATTTTAATTAAAAAAATGAAAGAATGTAAGTATTGTTTAAATTTAGTAAGTGTTTTTTTAATAGCTCTTTTAAATATATCTATAGATTTTATTTTTTTCATATTTTCGTCAAGAACCGAGTTCCACAAGCGTGGTCCCCGACATGTAATTGAGAAGTCAGACTTTTTGAGTGATGTTAGTGGGATGTAGTAATTATTTATTGAATGTCTTGTTTTATATTTATGATTAATAAGAGAGAAGTTTTTATAAAAATATTTCGGAATTAATTCGTTTTGAAGTTTAAACATAAATAACAAGTTATGGTAGATGTTTAAATGTATACATTTAGGGCATTTATTTCCTTGAGTAACGGCTCGGCACTTTCGTATACTAACTTAGTAAAAGGGGTTGTCCATAATTGATGTCTGGGATTTTTCTCAATTTTTAAACCCCCTCCGTTCTTAGTCAAACTCTGTCAATTTTTGACAAAACCACCCTTATATATGATGTCAGATTTTGTACCCCTCCCTCCCCTAAAACAACATTAAAAATATGTGTAAGCCCCATTGATTTTTTCTGGTTAAATTATACATTTATTTCTCAGCATATTATATTATAGAACAGTTCAAATAGTAAACAAACTATTGAAAATATTATTTTATATCTATAATATAAATTCAATCACTCATCGTCTTCCCATGAGTTGTTGAAGTGTTCTTCGGTAATAATGACAAATTACTTTATGTATTTGCTTTACAGCGCATTTTAAAATCCGCTGAGATCGAATAATGATTGTTAAATTTATATACAAGTTGTTGATATTTGTAAATAACTAGATTTTTAGTCACATGATAATACAATAGTAAAACGTTGGTAAATTTATATTTTGTCTCTAGGAAACTTACATCGAATTCCCCACAAAGCAAGTATGCTATTTCTATACCATATTGTAGATGTAAATACCTTTAAAATCATCCCGTATTAGCCAAATTCATTTAACGCGGTTTGTAGGAAAAAAATAAAAATGGTAGCAAACAAGTTTTCTTTATAGACTTCAAAACGTCTTTGGCGAAAATGCTTGTTTCGCAAGTGCGACTTCCGAAACGGCTACTTTCGTTTCTTGCAAAATAGTTCTATTTCGTATGTCAACTTACGAAATGCTAAATGTCGGAAGTAGCATTTGCGAAATGAACATGGACGATTTTAAATGTTTTGTAATATTCGATACGAAAAAATGTAATACCTCGTTCTCAATCTCCTTATGAAAGAATGTTGTTTTTCTGGAATTGCACAAAATCCTCTGGTTAACAAATATAGTACAAAATGTATAAAAAGTTTTTTCAATATAGCGTGAAACAAGCTAAAATTAAATACTATTCTAACCAGCTGGAAAAAAATAAATTTGATATCAAGAAAACTTGGTCTATAATAAATGAAGTAAGTGGAAGAGAGAAAGGCTCTCTTGCTTGCCACAAAAAGTAAGTATTAACAACAAATTTATAACTAGTGAAAAAAATTTATGTCAAGAATTTAACAAATACTTTGTTAATGTCTCTCTTGCATCTAACATTGTTCAGTCAACTAAAAACTTCGATGATTACTTAGGAGAGAAACCCAGGACCAGCATATGTAATGAAAAAATAAGTAAACGTGAATTTAACAACAAAAAATATATGTAAATATGATGACATTACCAGTAATGTAGCCATCTATGGTGCGGATAGTATAAGTAATATATTATTTGATAGCTTTTTCATTTGAGAATAGTTTATTTCCTAATAAATTAAAATCAGCCATAATTCACCCAGTTTTTAAAAAAGGCGACTGTACTTCTATTTGCAAATACCGTCCTATATCACTACTCCCTATCTTTTCAAAAATCTTTAAAAAAAAAAATTTATAATAGAATTTAAGAATTTAAATTTTTTTTTAGTTTAAGAATTTAACTTTGATTACATGAAATTAAATACGCTTTTATACAAAAATCAATTTGGCTCTCAGAAAAACTTCTCAACTGTACATGCTATTATTGAACTTGCTTATAAAATATTTAAATTGCAAAAAAAAAATTTTTACTCTCTTCCATAAAATAAAACAATCAATCTTCCATTAAGGTTGCCAAAACTGGAAATCAATAAAAATGAAATAAATTGAGTAAACCATGAAAAGTTTTTGGGAGTTTTATTCGATGAGAACCTGTCATGGAAAAACCATATTAGTCTTATTAAAAAAAAATATTTTCTGTTATAAGTGCAATATATATATATCCAGAGCCTTTCTTGATTATAAATTGCTTAAAATGCTTTATTTCAATCTTGTTAATTGTCATCTCTCCTACGCCAATATTGGTTAAGCTAACACACAAAACTAAATTAATCAGATAACAGAGCTTATAAAACCATGCATGTAAGGCAACTAACTATTTAAACAGATTCGAAAATCCTTCCCCTGAATTTTCCCAAATTTTCCCAAATTTTCCCAAATTTTTAAGTATCTATATTTCATAGTTTTTTGTATTTAAGTCTAATAATCAGGTTTATATAGGTATAATTACGTATAATAGTCAACTTTATTTATCAGAATAATAATCAATTTTAGAGTAATAGTCAATTTCTAAATTTTTTTTTGAAAAATAGTCCCAAGAGGGGGAGGGCTATTAACCCTTGGCCTTTGACATGCTACAGCATGTTTATTTTAATTTTTGTTTGGCTTAAATTATTTATATTGTAACAGAGTTTATTATTTATGTTAATTACGTACTGCAGTTGAAACTAATCGCTATGCAAAGAAATCAATAAACAGCGTCCGCTAAGAAGAAGCTCATGTTTTAAAGATTGAAAACCAATTAATTCAGAAGATATGCGACAGTTCCTTGGAGTTCTTCTTCATATGGGATGTGTCAAATTGCCATCCTTTGAACATTACTGGTCTAAGAACAAGACAATATGGTTTCCGATATTTTCTAGAATAAAAAATTTTAGGAAAAAAAACATCTTTAGACGAATAAAATACGTCTTTTTATGACTTTCTATGTTTTTTTATGATTAGCCTAAAAATAGACGTTGAAAGACGTCTTTAAAAAAGAGGTCGAAAAGGCGTCAGTCAGTTGCACGTCTTTATAAAGACGTTAAAAAGACATTTGAGAAAAAACGTCTTTTATAACAATGAACTTCAAAAAAGGGAGTTTAAAAAAATCTCAAATCAAGCAAAACCCACTGGGACTTTTCTTTCTTTAGGTAAAGGGAGGGCAATTTCACTAACCTATTCCTCTGGGAAAAGGCTTAGGCCAAGGACTTAATTTTTGGCATTAAGGCTAAGGCAAGGCCAAGGACTAACAACTCTGACAAAAACAAGTGCAGCTCTTTTAACAATAAGAAACATTTTTTGGTTTGTATGTGTTTATGTAGCATTTCTCGAATTTCCGCTGAATTTAATTTTGATTTAATATATATTTGAATATATCTTTAATGAACTGGGTTCAGTGTATTTTTATGCAGTATTTAGCTCTTTGTAAGGTTGGTTTTTTTATTTGGCATTATTTATGAAAAATTGGCATTATTTGGCATTTATTAGACACAAGTTTGGCATTTCAGCTCCAAAAAAATATGGCAACCCTGGTCACGCCCGTATTGAGGAGGGGTCAGGGGTCCGGCTCTATTTAAGGGCCCGTAACAAAATAGAGGGAGCAAAGCTTATTTGTCTCTAAAAAAAATAAATCACCAGGATTTGATAAAATACCCAGTAACATACTAATTTCGAACAAAAAAAAACCATTACAAAACCATTGTTTCACATTTTAAAACTTTCTTTAAATCAAGGAATATTTCCTGATATACTTACTCGCTGAGTACTGATACTAACCTGCAAGAGTATACCCAATGAGTATACCCTGATACTAACTTGAAAGAGTATACCAAATACACAAAAATAAGGATCGCACTGACGTATCAAACTATAGACCCATATCGATACTTTCTGTTTTCTCAAAAATCTTCGAACGTGTAGTTTATAATAGAATCTTTGATTTTTTTTTTTTTTTAAATCAATACGGATTTCAGCAAAATCGTTCAACTGAACAAGCCAATATAGAACTAGTTGACCAAATTACTGATGGCTTTGACAAAGTTAAAATTCTTCTCGGAGTATTTATCGATTTATCTAAGGCGTTTGACGCCGTTGATCACTTATTCTTTAGAAAAACTAAAATGTTACGGCGTAAACAATAAAGAGTATCATTGGATAAAAAGCTATCTAACTAAAAGAAAGCAATATATACAAAATAAAAAATCAGGATATTTTATGTGGAGTGCCCCAAGGATCTATCCTGGGCCCGCTTTTATATTTAATTTACGTAAATGATTTCAAAAACGCATCAGTAAAACTAAATTCTATCATGTTTGCAGACGACACAAATCTTTTTTTCATATAATAGCAATATAAATCAACTATATGCGAATATGAATATTAAATTAGAGAAAGTAAATGATTGGTTTAGGTCGAACAAACTTTCTTTGAATGCTGAAAAAACACAAAATATTTTGTTCCATAAAATAATGCAAGAGAAAAACCTTCCCCTAAAATTGCCAAAACTTAACATAAATAATAAACAAATTATAAAACACAAATCTATAAAGTTTTTAGGAGTTTATGTGGATGAAAGTTTAACATGGCTCCCACACATAAAATATATACAATCAAAAATTAGTAAAACCATTGGTATGATGTATTGAATTCGTCCATACATAAATTCACTAAGTCTAAAACTTATTTACTTCTGCTTAATTCATTGTTTCATTACCTATGCAAACATCGCGTGGGCTAGTTGTCAACCAACAAAACTTAAAAAAATTCTTGTTCTGCAAAAACATGCTTGTAGAATTATATACAGAAAAAAACGAGGCGATCACGCCAAACTTTTAATGGTAGACATGAAAATGATGAACATATACCAAATAAATATTTACCAAAACACTTAAATTTCATGTATAAATATTCGAATAACCTTACTCCTGAAATATATTTAGGTAGATTTAAGAAAAATATAAATGAAAAGTATTTCTTAAAAACAAATCAATATAACACATACAAGTTACCTAAAAAAGTAAATAAATATACAGAATATAGTATGACTTATAGAGGACCTAAGCTTGGAAGTCTTTTCAGAAAGTCAATTTAAATATGACTAAATCATTAAATTTATTTCAGTTTCAAACAAAAAAATACATTTTAAATTTTGCGTAATGATTATGAGAATTGTTTTATTATTTTTTAAATATTATATTATTTATTTATATATTTTTTACTATTTGTTTATTAATATTTGTGTATTAATAGCTATGGGATAAATTTTTAGTGCTCAATTTTAAATTTGCGGAATGATTATGACAATGGTTATAAATTTGAAATCTTTTAAAGAATATATATTTTTTATATTTATTTGTGAGTACTTATTAAATAATATTTGTTTATTAATATTTATGAGCTACAATTTGTACTCGATTTACCTACTTTATTATATTATGTTTTCATTATGATACGTAGGGGCTCTATGAAAAGATTAAGTTGGTATTTCGCCGACCACATCTTCTTTGAGTCCCTGTCTGTTTTCTTTTTTATTTTTATACTTGTAAGTATATTTTATTTTATGTGAAAGATTATTGTAAATTATATAAACAGAAAAAAAAAAAAAAAAGGCGGGGGGGGGGGGGCTTGTTTGGCAATACATTGTTCGTATTTTCAGCCAAGAATCGTAAATAAATTTATCTAAATTTCTCAGAAAATATATCCGCTCGGATAACTTTTTTCTGAAAAAATTGGTCAGTGAAAAGGTTTTCAGTTTTTAATAATTTAGTTTGCATGTGAGTACTCACATGGATAACCATTACGTAATGGTTATCCCTCTACGCTAAAACTCAAACTGAGTTTTGAACTTTTCAAAAAAACGCAGACCTGGAAATAATTTTTAAAAAACAGAGCGCAGAATAAATTTTAAAAAACTTTAGTGCGCATACTTATTTGTATTAAAAAACTCCGCTTCATTAAAAAAAAAAACAAATCATTAAAAATAACAATCGCAGTTTATGTTTACTTGAATTTAGTTTTCAGTAAATTGTAAAAAATTAAGTAAACTATATTAAAAAATATAATAATATTATATTGGAACTATTAGTACTCTTTATTAAGATATTAGTATTATTTATTATTTACTAAAATTTACGAGGATTTAAAAAAAACGCAGACGGGTAAATAAAATTCATAAAACGGAGTGTTCAAAACTCAGTTTGTACAAACGCTAAAACAAGTGTTATAGCGTTGAGGGCTAACCGTGAGTAATTCCATATCAAAACAACAACAAAAATTCAAAAAAATAACCCACTAACTCCACATTACCTAATTTTTGGAGTAAAGATAGATTATTACGCCAAAAAGAGTTCCTTAAAGTCGTTTTAAACAAAACGGAATATTTTAAAAGTTATGTTTGTTTGAAATTTAAAGCTTAGTAGCATTTTTTATATTACGCTCCCCTTGCAATGTCCTTAGTAACACATAAATGCTGATACATATAGTAATACCTATTTTATTAATTTTATATTTATATTTTATAATTAATACTAAATTATTTCCTGATTTGAAATTTTTCATATTCTTTTAGATGCTAAATAATAAAATTAAACTCACATATTATAAATTTTTATATTCATCAGTAAACCAATAAATTTAAATAGGCGTTTTTAATATAAATTAAAAGTTAACCTTATGAAGAATTTAACGAAAAGGTAATGATTTATTTATTTCCAAATTGTGTCTTAAAGTATATCCTTAAAGTATTCCAAATTGTGTCTTAAAGTATATGGACCCTGAAAATTAATTATGCCATATCCTTTAAAATGCTTGAACATTTGAATTAAATCTTCTCTTCTTCTTCTATTTTCGAGCAATAATAGATCTAGTTTTTTAAGTTTCTCTTCATAGCTATACCCTCGTAAACTTTCGATGTAGTTGCTCTTTGTTGGACTTTCTCTAATTTATCCTTATCATACTGCCAGTACAGGTTCCAAATTGTGGCTGCGTATTCTAAGTGAGGTCTAACTAATGAGACAAATAACATCTTCATCATAATCTCATTCATATAATGGAAAACATGTTTGATTTAACCGAGTTTTTGATTCGCTTCACTGCACAGTTTACTTGATTATTCCTTTCCATGATTATTCGTCTGAAATTAGAATTCCTAATTCTTTTTCCAAACTTGTAACCACTAATTTTTCGCACTCGATCATAAATTTGAATTGTTGTTGACTGTTACCAAATAACATTATTTTGCACTTTTGCTTATTGAATTTTAGTGACCACTCGTTTGACCATTCTACTAATGAATTAATATCTTGTTGTAGTTCATTTGAATCTTTCACATCTTTGATAGCTTGTATTGTTGCTCGTATATGTTGATATTAAACAAACTTAATTTAAAAAATTTAAATGTCAAAACCAGGTATTTCCATCCAGAGCCAATCAAAAAACACGAGGAGTTCTGACTGATAGCCAATCAGAAAACAAGACGTAATTTCACTCAGAGCTAATCAGAAAATATTCTTATTTTCTGTTTTTTTAATTTATTTTCACTTTCAGGTGTAAAAGAGTTGTACTTATAGTATTCATTTGAGTATTCATTCAAGTAAACTTTAACACATTATTAATTTATTTAAATAATTAACGATTCTTTATATATACTAAACTATACGTAAATAATTTTTTTAATAAATTGTAAGCAAAATATTTTTATACATATCATAGACATAAGCATCGTAGAATGAACTGCAAACTGTTAATTCTAAGTAATAATTAAGTTAGGAAAATCAGCTAACGTCGTTCAAGATAAGCCAATGTAACGACTGGCTTGAGTCATGTTGATGTATAACTTTATACTCAACTCCACTCGCCATCAAGCATCTTGTAATTTCTAAATTTTTAAGACGAAGCTTCATTACTGCAGTACTTCATCTCAATTTCATTTTAACATACAGGAATAAATTAATGAAACACCATAAATCCTTGTATCTTTTTATACTTTTAAATTCCTCAGATTGAAATATTATTGTTTCTGAAAAATTTTCACTTGTGATAAATATGAAGTTTATACCGTTGATGTTATTAGTGCAGTATGTTAACATATCACGCAAAAAAAAAAGTAAATTGTCTCTGTAAATTAGCATTAGTAATAAGTTGTTTAACTGTTCCTCCATCCATGTTTCATCCATGTTTCATCCATCTCATCCATGTTTCATCCATGTTCCATCCACTGTTTAACTGTTCCTCCATCCTCCAAATACCTTGCAATTCTATTAGCAAGGTATCTGACGGAAAGCTACCTTCCGTCGCTGGATGCAAAAAAACCATTTTACATATTTGTATCTCATAAACCATTGTAAACAATCGTGATTTGATATCAACAATGCAACATGAAGAGGAATGCAATACTTGATCTTCTTTATTCACAACTACTGGATGACGTGTGTTCTGAAGATTATTCCAATAGAAAGCTTGTACTTAAATTATTGCGATATTTTTTTTATTTTTATTATTATTCATCTCCCTAGGGAAACACTAGAGCCGAGGAGGCTACTTATTTTTTTGTATTTTTTATTATGTGTTGTATTTCGTGGTACAACTCTCTCTCAAGTCTTTAACTCCGAAACACAAACCTTGACAAGTAAAACCGCTGCGCGGAGAAATTAAGTTAAGCGCGATACTTCCAAGGAACGTGGCAGGCGTCAAACTCCAAACCTCTCGCATGCAAAGCGAGCGCTCTTACCACTACACCACTACCGCATTTGATGACAGTTCTTCTTTTATATTTTTCAAATATTTAGATAAGCATTTTATAAATGAACGCACTGTTAGTTTTGCAAGTTTTCTATCACTCTATCAAATCTTAAGTTTTCTGTTACTATATTTACATAATCTGATATGCTTAAAAGCTGTTAATTAAACCTGATCTATCAGTAGTAACTAACTGGTATAATTTGATTGTATCTTCTTCCTTAAACTCCCATATTAGTATAAAAGGTTTATAATTTGGGTTTTTTACCTTAAATACTTCGGTGTAACATGCAATCTTTATTTTCTTTAACTTTAAACGAGGATAAAGAATTTTAAATGAGACAAATAACTATTTTTGGCTTGTTAAAATTAGTCGTTTTTGCATATGGACTTCCCAACAAATACTTAATAAGTCGTTTTGATCAGACATCTGGCAAGAGTTCTAACTATCTTTATAGTTTTTTTCAATAAAGTAGTCATTTTATCAGGTAGCATTTTATTTTGTTTTGCTGGTGGGACTGCAAGAATTCATTCTTTCTTTGCTAAAGCTCTAGATTTTATTAATAGATATTTTGAAACACCAAAATGTTCACTGGCTGCTTTTTGTGACCATTCTTGTTGGCACAAAGCCAATACTTCAAGTTTGTCCCGAAATTAACAGCAGTTTTCAAGATAACTATTTATCAAAACACTTTTTTGAACCTACCCAGCGGGCACAGACGTGAATCAAACGTCTTACGGACGTCTTAACTAGGTCGCGACGTCTCAGACCAAATTAGGACGTCCTAAAGACGTCTGGTAAAGACGTCTTTGTTAGGACGTCCTTGTGACGTTAATATAAAGACGATATCAGGACTTGAATATTTAGACGTCCTATTGACGTCGCTAAGACCTACATAAGACGTCCTAATTACCTTAAAAATTAGGGATGTACCGAAGCTTCGGCTTCGGCTTCGGCATGCCGAAGCTTCGGCAATTTTGCCGAAGCTTCGGTTCGGCCGAAGCCAGGTCAATTTTTTGCCGAATCTTTGGCTTCGGCAAAAAATTTTAATTAATTAAAGTTATAAGCTACTGTTGTACAAGTTATAATAATATGCTAATTGCCAGTGTCTAATTAAGTTGTAAATTTAGAACTACAGAGTTAAAGTTGGAGTCTATACCATATATTTAGTTTTATTTACTCCCAAATGTCTTGTTATGGAGGGGATGATAATAAATAAGTAGAAATATTTTGAATATAATAGTAAAATTAAGGAAGGTCCTCATACACTTTGAAGGCTTCCAAGTGTGACTTTAGATGAACTGAATCAGCATTTTTATGCAGAATAAAAACCTTATAATTTAAAACAAATTAAAATTTTTTAAAAATAAAATGGAAAAAAAACCTTAATTTGTATTATGTAACGAACTTATATTAATTTTTGTGTGGGATTACCGCAAATGGAACAAAAATTGGTTTTAACATTTGACCTATAAACCTTAGTAATCTCACTTTAAAGAAGATTAAATATACGTTGCTACTATTTTAAATTCTGTGTATGTTTAATTTTTTTAAATTTTATTTAACCATAATAATAAAAATTTACAAATTTTCATCGTAAGATTACAGAAATTGGTTAAGTGTCACTTATATAGTTACAAATTAGTCAATGGAGTGACACATAAAAAACATAAAGTTCTCAACAACAAAAAAGGAAGAAAAGCAAACGAAATATAAATGAAGAGAATAAAAAAATAAAAAAAAAATTAAACCAAAACTATATAAATTAAAAGAAAAAGAAAAACAATGATAATAATTATCTTTGCTCGTTTATTAATATTATGAATACTTCTAAATTGAATTTATATATTAAACATATAAACTTATATTCTGGTTTTTCTTATGATATGAAGACTGGTTTTTCTTATGATATGAAGACTTATTTTATTTAAAATAAATTAAAGGTTAAAGGCTTTGATTACTTTGAGCTCTTATATTTATCATCAAAATTTATTTAAATTAAATAAACAATTTAAATCAAATAAATATCAGCCTGCTCAGTCCCTGTTTATTTATAAATATAAAGTAAATAATAATATAATTATAAATAGAAAATTTATAAAGTATTCTATTTATTATTTTATTTAAAGCTTACTCTACTGAGTTGTTAGATTACTATAGAAGTTTTTGTCACAGATAGTTAATATTTGATTTCAGATACTGATGTAGATTTATCCATTACAGAGACAGAAGAAGAATGAGTACTATAACTTCAGAGTGTAAAAGATTAATAGAAGCTTAAGAAAATGTTATGTAGTGTAAAATTAAAAATAATAAAAAAACAACAACAACAACTTAAAAGTGTGTAAAAAAGAAGTTAGAGAGAAATCTATCAATTGTACTTTTTTTTAGCAGCAGGTTCACAACAGTTGTAGTGGAATACAAAATGGTCTTAACTTGGGTTTTTTTTTAGTTTAGAAATTGTTCGTTTAATAAATACAGAGAAGTAAAAAAAAGATATTGAAATAAATAGCAATAAAAAGATAGAGTGTGTTTGTAAGATTTTTTATGTTGTAGATACAACTAGATCAGCTAAGAGTGTTTATTTAGAAAAAGAGTGTTCAAGTGTAAAAGATAAATTTACTTGAGTAATATTCAGAAATTTTTATCCAGTCTTAACAAAAGGTGCATTAAAAATAAAAATAAAATATACAGCACATGAAAAGATGCGTAACAGTAATTTATGGGGAATAAAATTTGAGGATGTTCAGCTAGCACACGATAATTAGATAGAGCAAACAAGATGATTAAATAGAGGATTAAAAATTAGATGATTAGATAGAGGATTAAAGAGAAACGATGTTTACATAGAAAAACAGTATGGCTATAAAAGACCAAAAAAATAGCAATAATCTTAGAAGAATATTGGGAATAGTTGGAAATATATGTGAGTTACTGATATTGTGCACTATATAACAGTAATATGGTTTGCACACAGAAAAAGTAGAACTAGAAGTAGGAAAATTTGGGGAGAATGTTTCAAAAAAGCTTAAATCTTAAAAAAAAACACTAGGTGCGGTGAAGTATCAGAAACGACATAATGAGAAACTTTCAAACAGGGGCGCTGAGAGCTTTTGCCCTGCCTGGGGCAGCAACCCTGACTTGTGTCCTCATTTTTATACATTTTCTCTATATTATTAGTCAAAGATCTTAGCTTTGGAACCTTTTTTTGTTTTACACCCCTGCTAATCTGAATGCTGATTAAATTTTAAGCATATATAGTGCCGAAGCTTCGGCCGAAGCCGAAGCTTCGGCTTCGGCAAAGTGGCTTCGGCCGAAGCTTCGGCTTCGGCAAAATTTTAGCTTCGGTACATCCCTATTTGAGACCAATTAAGGATGTCTTACGGACGAGACTTAAGACGTCTTACGGACGTTCTTAGGACGTCAAAATGCCCGCTGGGTAGTAACTTTCTTTTTTAGGTCAAGAATAATTTTATTAGTGAAATTTTAATTCTGTCAATAGAACTTGATAACTTTTTTTTGCAAATTGTTGTAACCGTTTTAAGTTTTCTTTTCGCAATACACCTATGATTTACAAACAGCTTCTTGAAGTTTAACCAGTGAGACACCAAATGTATTGAGACTATTAAAAAGTTTTTTTCTATAAGCTTTCCTGTTTGGATGTTTAATGCATTTTCTTTATTTATGATTTCATTTGTGTTGTCGTCAGCAACATCAATATTAATATTAATATCAGTTAGAGCTTTTAATTTCTCTAAGCAAACATTATGAACTCGAATTTATGATGACATTGGATAAAAAAAAACTTTGTAAACATAGGGCACTTCTTATAATAAAATATTTGATTATGAAAACAAATAGTGATTATAAAAGTAGGAGATCAAAACACCAGTGCAATTAAATATTGTTCATCTGCAATTAAATCTTGAAAAACGTTTATTCTAATGCAGTTTGTTAACTTGTGACAACTTGACTTTAAAATCAATTCAACTGTGTATTGAGATGTTCCAGCCATTATAAAAATACTTATTTTCAATTTTTATTTTTCTAAAATTAATATTTAAATAAAAGTAATTTCTTGCATAAGTATTACTATTAATATTCCAATTCTAGAAACAATTGCCCCATTTAATTAATTATACCAGAAAAAAGAAAATTATTTTTATTTGAAATTAAATAATTAGAATCATTGGAGTGTAAACAAAAACGGTAAATATATATGGCAACATAAAATTGCGAGTATAAAAATAAAATAAAACAGATATGTGCATTAAAAAATAGTGCAAATGTTTTTTCCCTTAAAGGGTATTTATTTATAAATTATTTTCGAAAAGTTTTGAGGAGAATAAATCAATACCTATTCTGTAAATAACATTCACAGAATAATATAAGTAGATATGTTTACTGAAAACTTATTTTAAAAATCCCTGTTTACATTTTAAAGTTTTTATTAAATATAATATCTAATAACTTCTGGTGATGATTTTCAAATTCTTCCTTTAATGGTTTAAACACCTATTAAATTTTGTATCCGCATGGTTAATGTAACTTGTATGTATTTGAAAATTTCAGTGTTGCTATAGACGTTGCTAAGAGCACGGAGAATAAAAAAATGTAAAAAACTAGCAACTAACTATTTTTAACTATTCTTTTCGGCACAGTTTACTACGTTTGTGCTGAAACTCAAGTAATTCTGAGATGGTGGGTTACTTCGATTTGGTGTTTTAACATGGAATTACCCATGTGCGTAAATTGATTAGCGTGGAACACGAGCTTGTTCAAAATGTCTTTACTTACGTAACTAAAGAGCTATTGCTCTTTAGTTACGCAAGTAAAGTATAGCCTGATGGCAAAAAATAATAATTAGAAAAAATAGCTTTAAATTTTATGGTTTCTGAAGGTATGTATAAGAAAGTATGTATAAGGTAGGAATTCTGAAGGAATTACTAAACAAGTTTAAATTATATTTATAATTTAGTTATAATTTTAAGAACTTGGTTCTTATTTTAAGAACCTGATTCTTATTTTAAGAATTTGATTCTTTAAGAATTTTATCCAAAATTTAGAAAAGCTGCGTTTATCATTATATCTTAGTTATATATATATATATACAACTAAGATATAATGATAAACGCAGCATTTCTAAATTTTCAAACTATTTCAAGTTGATTCTCTCAATGGAAAGTTATATCTTATATTCTATAGATTTGTATTAGCTATTATATATATATATATATATATATATATATATATATATATATATATATATATATATATATATATATATATATATATATATATATATATATATATATATATATATATATATATATATATATATATATATATATATATATAACGGGTGGTTACTAAAAATCCGGACAAACTTTCAAGTGCAATTACTCCCAAAGTTTTTATGGTAGAGATTAAATAAAACTATCATTAAAAAGAGTTTTTAGTTATGTATTTATTTTAATTAAGTTTGTCTTCAACCAGTCTGTTTCTTCGGATTCGGCCAACTCTAACACGAGTTGACCCAAAAAGTGAAAATACAAGGTTAAGGTCAATTTTTTTCAGGCAAAGCTTTATTCTGGTTCGTAGTTGTTTCACGTCTTTTGCTTGCCAGTTACTCTCATACACTTTGCCTTTCAAAATAGCCCAAAAGTCTTCGATTGGGCGACACTCCGGTACGGCTGGCGGATCGTCAACTTTTTTGATAAAATTGATGTTATGAGTCTCGTAGCAGCTGGTCACGGTTTTAGCATAATGCGATAAAGCCAGGTCCGGCCAAAATATGTAATTACCATCGGCATGATAAGCGTTGATGAACGGCACTAATCTTTTCCTAATACAATTCATCTCATCGATGGCTTTATTGACTGCAAGGCCGCTGGGTATAAAAAATGGTTTTGAAACACCTTTGTCAGAAGCAGCTAGCCAGACAAGCACCTTGGGTTCGAACTTGCGCTTTTTGCGATATTTAACACTTGGTGGAGTCTTGTCTCTGTTGCTAGAGTAGTAGGTGCTGTTTCCATTAATTGTTGAGTGTGACAGCGTGAAGTAAGACTTATCGTCAAGGATGACCGATTTTCCTTTAAAAACGCGATAAAGACGATCAATGCCAGTTTTGATTCGCTCATTCTAGTTCTCTTGTCGATGAGGTATACCCTGTTTTGTATAACTTTTGATGTCAGTGTACTTGGCAAGAGTTTTAATGATATGTGAATGACTGCATCCAAACTTTCGACCAGCTTGCCTCATCGAAACTCGGTCACTGTGATCAAATATAGCTTTCAGGCGCTTGATCCTCTTAGGGGTCATGATTTTGGCCACACGACCACTTCCTTGCACTCTTTTGTGCCCAGAATCATTCTCAACACGTTTGATTATATCATAGATAGTGCTTCTTGGGATTTTTTCAGCATTGAAGTGAGCTACTGTGAACTTTTTACCTTGCAATTTATTATTCAAATAGAACTCGTAAATCCGTTTTCTTACCTCTTCTTGCTTATTCATCGTTATTTTTTTAATTATTATTAATTATCTAAAAAAAAAAAAAATTAACTTATAGAGAATTAAATAAGCTATAAAATTGATATAAACATGAATAAAAAAGATTTAGCTTGTGGCATTTAAAATTCAGTTAAAGTTTGTCCGGATTTTTAGTAACCACCCGTTATATATATATATATATATATATATATATATATATATATATATATATATATATATATATATATATATATATATATATATATATATATATATTTAATGATAAACGCAGCATTTCTAAATTTTCAGCACCGCGGAAGAGCATTTAATAGGAAGTTCACGCCTCCTTCCCAACCGATGTCTCAAAACTTACCCAGAGGTGGGGTTTGAACCACAGATCTTACGTTTCTGAGGCAAGTGCGCTACCACTGTGCCACGGCTGCTCAAAATTTTAATATAGAAGAGGGTAGTAATATATATATATATATATATATATATATATATATATATATATATATATATATATATATATATATATATATATATATATATATATATATATATATATATATATATATATATATATATATATATATATAGATATAGATATATATAGATATATATATATATAGATACATAGATATATATATAGATATATATGTATATGTATATATGTATATATAACCTGTATCGAAAGGGTCGACATTTGCTGACTAACTAGTCTAAAGGGTCCAATTTGCCGACTAAAAATTATTGATGGGGGAGATCACCCCCCCCTCCCCTCCACACACATACACACCCTATCGCGCCGGTCTTGCTCACATTCAAAATCATTGTTTAACAAACTGAAAATACTTAATATATGATAAATAAACCTGAATCGTCTTATGTTCTTTTAAATGAAATAAAAGTATAATACCAAGTATTTTATTAACATTATTTAACAAAATACCTTACAAAATATTTAAGTATTAAATACGTTTAGCATTAAAGTATATATGATTTCACCCAGAGACGTATTTATATTTTTGGCGCCCTGGGGCACTGTTCCTTTATGCTCTCTCTTTTAAAAATCACTGTCAGCTTTGATACAGGATGATTATTTAAAAACAAAAGCATTTTCAATACAAATATATATACTAAGTTAAATTAATCAATTAACTTTAAAAAAAAGTTATTTCATTTTAAAATAAGACCATGCTACTAGTTCCAGACTCTTTCTTCGAAAAGTAAATTACGTACATTACATACATCATATAACTTATAAATGAAAACCAATGCAGACTTGGATTTAATAATTTTCAGGAAATAATTCTTTGGCGGGAGCTAAACCCAATAACATAATGTGTCGATCATAAGCTTTTGTCTTGATGAATAAATTATCGGTACCCAAATTGTTCACAAACCTATAGAGTAAAGTAAAAGGCTTTTTTTTTTTTGAGCCAAAAACTTGTTTTTGACGTCCAAAACAAAACAAAAATTAAATTAAATCTATTAATAAAGTATTCAAAAATAAAATGTTTTTAATTTTTGAAAGCAACAATACTTTAGGTGGTTGTAATCATGAGTTTGAAACTCTGAAGTTTTTGTTTACGTAAAGCTAACCAATTACTGAGTAAAAAGCAATTGCTTTTTTTTATTCACCCGGTCTAATCACCAGTCTTTCCCATACTCAAATAAGATTTAATCTGAAAAATGATATCTCGGTTTAAGAATAATGCTGAAGATCTTGGATAATGCTGAAAATGATCTTTGAAAATGATCTCTTCTTAATGCTATAATTACGTTAGGAAACAATTCTTGAAATTTATTAGTTCTGATCATTTTACAAATATTTTAGTTTTAGGTCTTTTGTCTTCAGTTCATAATAAGTAACTCATTAAATAACTTCTGAACTGTATACACTCATTAGCAAATGAAGTCGTAAGATCGTTAGCAAATGAAGATAAAGATTTTTATATATTTTTTAAAGTATTTTTGCCTTTTTTGTAAACTTCTGATGGTGATTGTTTTATTATTTGAAATAAAAAGTTAAATTCTTTATTGGCTTCATCGTAGCACAATTTTCTTCTTTCTATTTCAGAATGTAGTTTATCAATAGTAGCAAAAAATGCTTTAATCCTTGAAGAGTCTCAAACTTCAAAATTTATTTCTTCTCTTTTTTTATTTGCAGTCAATTTTCTTTTTCTTTTGCGTGATTTTCAATATGTTTTGTGTTTCGTTTTATTAAATCAAAGATATCAAACATATTCTTATAAATAGATATCCTTAGATAGAATACATATCGAGTTAATGATTCGTATAAACTTACAACAGTTTCTTAATCCATCTCAACTGACTGCAATTGCTTATTTTGGTAAATCTTTCTAGTATATCACCCCATAATGTGGTCAGCTGTTTCAAGACTGTTTAATTTTAAATATAAACCATTAGGTTATGATCTTGTGATCAAGGCCGGCGCGATAGGGGTGTGTGTGTGTGTGAGGGGGGGAGGGGGTGTAATGCCCCCCCCCCCACGTGACCCCTACTCGCGCCGGCCCTGCTTGTGATTGACTTTTCTAATTTATTATCTTTGATAAAAGACAGTGCATTAATTATTTCATTACATTTTTTTTAAACTAATACTTGCATCAGGTCTTGTTAAGCCTCTGGTATCAGGTCTGGTTAAGCACCTGTTATCAGGTCTTGTTAAACACCTGGTGTCAGGTCTTGTTAAGCACCTGCAAATCTGCAACCCTATATTGCTATAATACTATCTGTCGATATTGGAAATTTTTTGTGAGTTTTTTATTTATTAATTTTTTATTTAAATCTTTATTCTTTTATAATTGCAAAACACAAACTTTTATATTTACTACGTGAAGTATTTAACATGTAAACATGTAACACATCATTCTACAGCGGTTCTCGACAACAAGACCTTCTACCAGTCCCCGCGTTCTTTTTTTATATTTTAAAAATATTTTTTTTGTAATTGTTTATTTTTTATACTTCAGCTTGTAAGTTTTATGAAATATTGACGAAATAATGTAATAAAAAAAAAAATCTGATAGTTTTTTAAGTGATTTTCTGTTTTAATTAAATTGTTCTATTTCCCATCAATATGTCAAAGAACTGAAAAAATTATAGATATTTTGAAGCAGGAAAAAAAAATTTAGAAGCATTTCTAAAAACAGTCCACAGACCATTCACCAACAAGATTTAAAGAATGTGCATTAAAAGAGTATGGTACAAATGTAGCAAACATAAAAAAATGTACAAATGTATAAAGGATTAACTTCTTTAATGCGAGTTTGAAGTAACTTTGACCACGACAATTGTTTATATCTAATCCATACAAATTCTAAAAATAAAAATATAGTATCTGATAATTCTTCAGATTTATAAACAAAGTAGGGTAAAAACCCTAAAAAATGTTCTAACAAACTGCCATTCTTTTGAACCATCCGAAAAATGCAAAACATTTTATCTAAATGACTAATGTCAGGAGTAGAATCAATACTGATGGAAAAATATTTAACTTTCTTTATTACTTTTACCATTTTTTGTATAACATTATCTGCTATTATACTTAAGAACTGCTCATATATTTTAAAAGGTACAATGTTGAACCTTTTCCTTTATTGCCAAACTTCTCAATATGCTGTGCTAAAAAAAGATCAAACTGAGCAAGTTAATTTTTTTTTTTTATCAAACCAACGTTTTCGCATGAGTAATTTGCCCATTATTATGTATAATTTGCAAATAGAATTTGATCCCCTTTTGAGTTATTCTTTCTTCTGCCAACCATATTCACAAAATACGTATATAATGTTTATAAAGATGAACTTCCAATGTTTACATTCTTGTTTTAAAAAATACGCGCGCGTATACCTGTAGGCAGAAAAAACAAATAATTAGAAATTTTGCCGGAAAGAGTTTGGAGATATTTAGTAGGTCTATGAGTCGGTCTATGATTTGGACATAATAATATTATAAAAATATAAAAAAATACGATTTTCCAAGATTTCTAAAATCTACCATTCTGACGGCTGGCGCCCTATCAAAACCTGGCGCCCAGGGCCGAAGTTTCCCTGGCCTTCCCCTAATTCTAATTCTAATGACTATGAAAAGATCGTATTGAATAATACCCCGTTCATACTGACGGTAAAACACGTTTTTTCATTTAGAAGGGTATGGAGTTGTTTTTGTAAAAAGCTGCATAAGAAAAACAAAAAAACAATACTGCGAAGTTGTTTTGTCAAAATAAAATATTTGTGTTGATATAAAATACCTCGCCAAGTTGTTTTATTGCTGCTTTATATAGTTTATAACATTAAAAAAATAAAGTACATTTAAAATAAAACGTGTTTTATCTCCAATTATAAGTTCATCGGTAATAATTTTAAAACACATGATCAGTTAAAACTAAAATTATTACAAGCTAATAGATAATTTTTTTAATTTCAACTTTTTTTAGAAAAAAGTTAAAATTAAAAAAAATGTTATAATATATATAATAATAATATAATATAAATAAGTATTAAACTTATATTATTAAATTTTATTAAACTTAATATACTTTTCTACAAGTTGAAGAATAAACAACTTTTGACGTGCAATAAATGAAATTTATTCACATAGCAATATAAAGTGTGTGATGGTTGTGATTTAGGAGTATAGATTGGTATGGTAGTAATAGTCAAATTATTTCTTTTTAGACTATAATTTTTTTGTTTTTTTAAAAGTAAGTAATTTCTGTAAACAGTAAAAATTCTTTATGTTTGTAATTACTTTACGTATAATCACTCGTAATATAAAATAATTGTGCAACCCCATAAAATATTTTTCAAATAATTGTGCAACCGCATAAAATTTTTTTCAATAATTTTATGAAATAATATCTTTAAATTTCAAAGCTTTTGTAAAATAAATTGTAAATCATAAATTTAATTTTTGAGAGAAGAAAAAATATTTTTGAAAAAAAAAAAGATTTATAGGCAACATACAGTAGATTTGGGATCATCAAGCCCGATGCCATGCGATTAAGTGAAATTCTTATTTTGTAAAGTTATGCTTCATGTTTAATAAAAGTACACTATTTTTTTGCCAATAGGTACAAATTAAGTTATGCTTACTTATTTTGTTGATTCTGACTTTATACCTTCTATATATGTTCCACCTGCTACTCCAACAATTGTTAGCACTCCTCTTGGTAGACCTAATTTAAAATTTGATAAGTCCTCTTTGAGATCTAAGTATAGAAAAGTAGCTGAAATGGATCAATACTCAGCTAGCCAATTATTATTTGCAACAAAAGTCAAATTTATAAAAAATTATGAACCTAAAAAAGCCAAAGTAGCAGGAAAATTGTTGATGAATACTATATCTCCATCTTACATGTTTATTGATAAAGCTTTGGCATTTATTTTTGATTGTAATTTGACAATGGCATCTTATCAACTGATAAAAAAGAGAACTGATGTAAAGGAATGATGATGCAATCTCTACCCATCATGCAATCTCTACTCAGCATATAACAATGTTAGAGGCCAAAAGATCAATTTTATTCTAAAAATATTTGTGTTCCACTTCAAGGTTTACAACAAGACTTTTGGAGGCACAGCCAATGAGTATAATAAAGTAACTCTAATATACAAAGCTGATTTTGATGGCTCAAATGGGCATAGTATTTATAAACAAACTTGTAATGATGATGGGTGTACTAGATATCTGAAGAGTAAGGAGTCTCTGTTTATTACATTCTTTGTGCATTAAGAGCTCTCATCAATTGTCAATGATAAAAAAATTATTCTTTGGAGAAACTTTAAATCATCATCTACTTTGTACTATTGACCATTATGATTTAAGTTTGTAGAGGAAACTGCAGACCTTCTTCGTAGTCAAGAATTGACATTAAAAAATGAGATCAAACAACTAACTCAAACAAGATGTCCTACTTATTGGTAAGTCTATTGATGTTGATCATATAAGTGGAATTACTATGATTGATGGCAAAGCTCATACTGCATTATCAGATGACTTGTCACAGTGCTGCTCTCTATGTGATGGTAGTCCTTAAGAAATAAACGATATTTACAAGGTAAATATAATAGCAAATATTTTGTACACAGGTATACTAGGAATGTGAACTCACATATGTGTATATATATACATACACACAAAATATTTTCACATTATATATATATATATATATATATATATATATATATATATATATATATATATATATATATATATATATAACACCACATGAGGTGTGCAGATTTTTTTTTGAGTGAAGTTTTATATCAGATAGATTATATGACATTAATTAGTTATAAAGTAGGCCATGATTGTAGTAAAGTAGGCCACGGGTAGATGATTTTAGTTTTTGAGATTTTAGAAAAATTTTTTTACCGAGTTCAACGATAATTTTTAGTTTGGTGACAAAATTGTGCATTTTGATTTGATTTTACCGATAACCGTTTTACTGCTATGGCAATAATGGCTTTTTGTTTTTATTCTAAAATTTATATTCATGTCTGAGAAACCGAAAGATATTCGATTATACAAAATTAGTTCAAATATTTAGATGATATTCAGTTTTTCTACAGTATTTAAGTATATTTTTCTACAGTACTTTGGTATACTTTATTTTATCTATAGGTCAAACAAAAAAAAAGGGAAATTATAGAAGTTACATAATTTTTTCAGTTATTGCAAAACTACGTTGGACGGATTTATTTCCTTCTTCAAACTACTGGTTCATTAAACACAATAAATGAAATCAAATTCTTCAACTATTCATTTATTTTATTAAACTTTTTAAACTGTTTTATATCTTTGAATAAAAACTTGAAGTATTTTTAACAATAAAATTTTTAAAAACGCTAACACATTAAAATAATTTTGTAAATATAATTTACAAAATTTATTTTGTAAATATAAATTACAAAATTTATGGTCAAATAAATTCTATTTAAATGAAATCTATATAAATTGATTATACATTTAAATAAACTAAACACAATACATACATAAATATAATACATGCATACAATGAGGTGAATTTTTAAGGTGGTAAATCCGAGTAAATTAATTTGGAGAAACTGAAGAAAAACTTGTAGGCGCACAACAACAAGAATTGATACTCAATCTATTATTAGGACCAATAGTCTAATATAAAGTTTTATATTTAAATAGATGATAGATTTCAGTATATAAAATTTAAAAATGAAATAAACTCAGAGTTTTTTTTTTTGCCTTTTGAAAATTCATTACTCATTTATGTTTGCATAATGCATGTATAAAGACCTGTATACGTGTATGTTTTTAAAATAGAGTTCAGAAACCTTATTTCAAAAAGCAATGGTCTTTGAACCACAAAAAAATGTACATAAAAAGGTATAGTTTGTTAGTTGCTATATTGTATTGTATTGTTATATTGTATTGTTTGTAATAAAAGTATTATATTAAAAAAAAATTTATTTAATTTTATCAATAATTAAGTTATTCCATTTTAAAATAAGATCATGCAGCTTTAACGCTGCTAGTTCTAGACTCTGTCTTCAAAAAGTAAATTACATACATTACATACATCACATAACTTATAAATAAAAACCAATGTAGATAAATTATTTGGATTTAATAATTTTGTCATCAGGAAATAATTCTTTGGCAGGAGCTAAACCCAATAACATAATGTGTCGATCATAAGCTTTTGTCTTGATGAATAAATTATCGGTACCATGAAGTCTATCTAAAACACCCAGTGTTCCAAAATTGTTCACAAACCTATAAAGTAAAGCAAAAGGCTTTCTATTTTAACCAAAAACTTGTTTTTGACGTCCAAAACAAAAAAAAATTTAATTAAATTTATTAATAAAGTATTCAAAAATAAAATGTTTTTAATTTTTAAAAGCAACAATACTTTAGGTGGTGGTAATCATGAGCTTCAGGAGAAGGTAAAAACGGAAGATGGTAGCCACCATGTGCTATGTGAGTTGATGTCAGAGTGATACAATACCAAAGAAGGGCTGTAGCTAGGTGGGAACCCATAATGATAGGTCCTATACTAATTGGCAGAACATTACAAAAAATGTGTTCCAGAGGATGCGCATAAATACAAACAATCGAAATTGGTGCGGTCCATTCATGATGTATCTTATGAATATGCTTGTATATTCTCGGATGATGTGCAGCCCTTTGAAAAAAAAAATTTATAACAAAAAGAATTGTTTCCCCAAAAGTCTAAGCTTTTTTTAATAGAAATAGAAGAGAGAGCTTTTTTAATAGAAGAGAGAGCTTTTTTTAATAGAAATAGAAGAGAGCTTTCACTAAAAACTTTTTTTTTCTCTCAAATCTCTATATTAAAAATTTTGAAAACATTTACATAAGTAAAGTTAGCTATTTTGGAATTAGCGCACCAAAATATATCAGAAGTCATAAAAATCAAAAATTGTAGCAACATTTTTTACTTTTATTTTAATTGCAGCCATTATAATAAACATTCAAATTTTTGAACAAAAAAATCTTGACTCCGCAATTTTATTTCAACAATTTTATAAAATTAACAATTGTTTATTTTGTAAAATTGTGGAAATAAAATAGTGTACAAAATAAAATCTTTTATTAACAAGTCATTTTTAAAGATTTTGAAGGAAGGCTTCTTCCAAATCATTCATTATACAAAGCATTTACTTTTAACCATTATGCAAAAATTTTTGCATAATGGTTAGCAAACCAAAATTGCTATTGTCTCCATTGTCTGTGAATGTAAATTAAGACTAAGCAGTAAGCTGTACTCTTTACTTTAAAATACTTTTTGTATTTTTTTTAGCATCTTTAATCTTAAGAATAATTTAAAAACAATTTTTAAATTTATTGCAAATCAAATAATATTTGAATATAGGCTTCGTATTTGCTTAGATTTTGTGTGTAACCAATGATGAAAAGTAATTACCAACCAATGATGAAGAACAATTAAAGTTTTTTTTCACTTAATGTTTGCATACAACTTGCATAACTCTAACATACAACTCGCATAATTCTAACATACAACTCGCATAATTCTAACATACAACTCCCATAATTCTAACATACAACTCCCATAATTCTAACATACAACTCGCATAACTCTAACATACAACTCGCATAATTCTACCATACAACTTGCATAATTCTAACATACAACTCGCGTAATTCTAACTTTATTGTGAATTGCTTAAATACTTAATGTAAAAACTTTTTAACTTAAAAAATACTTTTAAATAGACCATAACCTGATAGATACAAAAAAAAAAAAAGTTTTACTTAATAACTCACTTGATGCAAAATATATATATATATAAAAACAAAACAATTCAGGCACTTTTTTTTATTTTTTTATTTATTTGCATTCACTCCCAACAAGGCTGCAAGCAACCACTATTACGTTGGGAGTTACTAGGAAAAAAAAAACAGAGCTATAGAGCAAGGAAACGGTTGACAGAAGACTTGAAAAGTTGAAGGTTGTATGAGTAAGGAAAACATGAAGATGGGAGAGAGTTCCAAAGGATTGAAGTGCGGTGAAAAAAACTAGATGAATAAAAGTTTTTAGAGCATGCAGGGACAGATACAGTAAACGAATGAGACTTAGCTGAATGACGAGTAAAACGAGAATGAATTTTAGTTGATGGAACTAGAGATGATAACTCCTTTGAGCAGTGACCATGATAGTATTTGTAGAAAAGAGAAAGAGATGCAACTTTACGACAATGGGAAAGAGGTTCAAGCTTAGCAGATAGTCCAGGTCCAACAACATTTACAATGCGTTTTCAATGAGAAAGTATTGTAAATGTTGTTTTCAACAACATTTACAATACTTATATATATACTTATAATATACTTATATATATACTTACAATACTTATATATATACTTATAATATGACAACAGTATTCCATACAGGGACGAATAAGAGATTTGTAGAGGTAGAGAATGGAATCAGAAGTAAGGAAATGGCGAGCACGATAAAGAGAAGCAACCTTAGCAGAAGCTAATTTAGCAATCGATTGTATATATGGTTTCCATGAAAGGTCAGTAGTAAGCGATAATCCAAGAAGATGTAAAGAGGAGGACTCAGTAAAAGGATTGCCATTCATTAATATAGGAATGTTGACCATATTACGGTAGTTGTTTGCAGTAAGCAACTGGGTTTTTTTAGAGTTGAAATTCACAAGCCACTGTGAACCCCAATCTATTACTGAAGTGAGATCGGATTCAAGATCAGCTGCTTGTTCTAGGCGATCGAAAAGAGAAGACTTTTTGTCAAGACAGGAGTATAAAGTTGAGTCATCAGCAAAAAGAGCTACTTTAGATGAAAGGTTGTCAGAAAGATCGTTTATGTAGATAAGAAACAAAACAGGGCGCAGGATGGAACCTTGGGGAACCCCAGAAGTTACTGGAAATAAAGAAGAGTGTTGGCCTTCAAGGATGACTTTAATAAACCGGTTAGAAAAAAATGATTTGATAATCTCAAAAACTTTCCCAGAAACACCATATGAAGCAAGCTTATGGAGAAGACCAGCATGCCAAACTTTGTCAAAAGCTTTAGATATGTCGAGAGCAATAGCCCTAGCCTCACCGCCTCCATCTAATGCACGATAAAAACTTTAAGTTACAGCAGTTAGCAAGTCGGCCGTAGAGCGAGAGGATCGAAAACCGTATTGATTGTCTGACAGTAGTTTATTTGACTCAAGATGAGATGTGAGGAATTTGTTGATCAAAGACTCAAAGACCTTGCTAATAACAGAAAGAAGACTGATCGGACGATAATTGGAGGGGTCAGAATTTTCTCCAGAGTTTTTGAATATTGGAACCACAGATGCCATTTTCCAACAAGCAGGAAAACAAGACTCAGTCAAACACTTGTTAAATAGTTTGGAGAGAATTGAAGAAAGTTCTGGAGAACAATTCTGCAAGACTGTGACAGGAACTTTGTCTGGACCACAAGCTGTAGACAAGTTTAATTGAGATATGACTTTAGCAACAGAAGCCGGAGTGATTTGAATGTCTAACAATGGGTCAACCTGTTTGACTGGAATGGAAGGAAGAGAATGTCCATAAGATTCAAGAGTGGAATTAGAAGAAAAGTTCTTTGCAAATAGTTCTACCTTATCCTTGGGAGAGGTAATAAGATCAGTCCCATGAATGAGAGATGGAATGTTAGATCTACCCTTGTAGATAATGCTGTTGAAGATTTTCCAAAAGTCTTTAGAGCCTAACTTCTGCAATAAGATGCGAGATTTAGTGAACTGAGAATAATGGAGTTTAGCATCAGAAAGCACCTTTTTACATTGATTTCTTGCAATAATAAATAGCCGTTTGTTCTCAAGAGAGTTGTTCTTTTGAAAAAGATGAAAAAAATGATTACGATTGGATATAGCAGCCGCACAAGAAGGAGAAAACCATGGAGTAGAATGAGGCTTGACTTGAAACCGACGCGAAGGAATAAAAGCTTCCATTCCAGCCTGAATCCAGGAGGTTACGTAGGAGGCACATTTGTCAGCTGAGAGAGAAAAAACATCAGCCCAAGGAACATCACGAAGAAAATCATGAAAGGAATCCCAGTCAGCTTTAGGGTAGTAGTAGGTGGTACGATGATAAGGTGAGCCCAAAAAAGAAGTACGAGAAGAAAGATTTATAGGGATCATTGCATGGTCAGAACCACCTAAGGGAGAAAAGGGAGAAACTGAACATAGGCTAGGGTCAGAGACAAGACATAAGTCAAGGAGTGAAGGTAAATGATTAGGGTTGTCAGGAAAACGAGTCACAAAGTTAACTATCTGAGTAAGAGATTGAGAAACGCAGAAGTTAAAGGCTTTAGTGCCAGCAGGATCAGTGGTGTTAGAGCCAAGCCATTTAGTGTGATGGGCATTAAAATCACCAACAACAACAATATTGGCAGAAGGGTAAAGAGAGAGGGCATGGTCAATTTGATCAGAGATAACATCTAAAAGAGTGCAATCATGGGAAGAAGGAGAACGATAAAGAACAAAGAGAAAGGTGATAGAGTGAAGAGGTGCTAGGTGAAAGCACATAAAAGAATGGTCAAAGGATTCAAACCTGATTTCACGACAAATAGGGGAATTAATGCGTATGTATACCCCTAAACCTAGCATGTGACTATTGGAGTCTTTACGAATCAAAGGATAGTACCCATCAACACTGACATCTGAAGAAGGAATTGCAGAACTTAAATTTGTTTCACTGAGTGCAAGCAAGTCTGGTAAATTTTGCAGGAGGTAAGACTCAACTGATGGAAAGTTGCTTCGTAGACCGCGAATATTGGTAAAAGATATATTAAAATATTTAGGTGGTGGGGATGGTTTTTTAGATTTTAATTTTTGGTTACTTTGGTCATGATTTGGGTTTAATGAGAACTTGACTCATTCATAGATAGAGCACAGCCTTCTAATCAATGAGCTATGCAGTTGTCTCAGTCCTGTTAATTAACCCTAAGCCGTGACATAGGGCTCCTTATGTGGCCTTGACAATGCACATTAAAAGCATTAACAGGGACACCATCCATGCGCAACATGGCACTGTTAATACTCTGATATTTTGCAGCTGTTGATGGAATCAGCCTCTCTGAGAGCTACCACAGAGTTTGGGAAACCTTACTACCAGCCGGCCTCAGAACCATTAAACTGAGTTTTAGAGCTGTACCCTCATATGGAGATAACAGGAAGAGTTGCATAGCCATTATCAAGGAGGCATAAGCAAAATTCTCTGAGTAGAGTCAAGGAGATCCAGCATTCATCATCCTAGGCAGGAAACAATGTAACACAGGTTACATCTACGCCAGCTTAATAGATGAAGAAGGGGTTCGAGGCTGGTTAGCAGAATTTTTCTGCTTACCCCTAAAATCTTTGCCTAGGAGGCCTTCTACAAGACAGTAGCTGGATGTAGTTAATACCAAGAGCTCCAAGGCAGGGGATGTTTAGCTGGATGCAGTTAACATCTGCCCAAGATGAGTGTTTTTATCGAGACACCATTTCTAGCCTTTACTCAACCAAGAGCCCCAAGGCAGGGGAATTTTTAGTCGGAGTTTATTTCTCCTAGCCTTTGCATAAGAAGAGCACACTCTGCAAGGCAGCAGGGCTTGTGGCAGGTGGTACTGGGTTACGTGATACCAGTAGCAAGATTGATCTTGATTATCCTGACCTGACCTGGAGTAGTTAAAAAGAGTTACTTCCCGCAACAGTACTTTGAGAAAACCAGGCATGATATTTTGGAAGTGCATTAGGAAAACACTGCATCTAACAAAATACAAGAGTCTAAGGTGAGTGTAGGTTTTGTAGTTGGAGTAAGTAGTTAGTTACTGAGCTCACGCTGCATTAGAGTATAAACAGAACACAAACATAAATCAACTTACGGGTGAGTCAACACCGCGCCAGAGGTTCAGACAGAACACAGACATACATAAAGAACATAAAGTAAGTTACGGGTGAGCGAACACCGCGCCAGAGGTTCAGACAGAACACAAACATACATATAACGTAGATTACAGGTGAGCTAATACAGTAACTAAGGCACCTCCAACTATATAAAAAAAAAAAAAAAAAAAAAAAAAAAAAAAATACTATAGGCATGACTGATATTAGATAGTACTGATGACAGGAAGAACACTCCTTCCAGCCTTTGCATAAAAAAGCAAATCCTGCAAGGCAGCAGAACATGGAACAGGTTGCACTGGGTTACATGTTACCAGTAGCAGGAGATATTTATAGATATTTATTGTACCTTACATGACAGATTAGGGTTATACTTTATTTTTGTTTGGAAGCTTTTTTTTTAATTGAAGTTTTTTTTATAGCTGGCATCAAGAAGGTAGTGACCCATCTGATAGTAGTGATGATGAAGACGAGCTTGATGTAGATGAGACTGCCGACACAGACAGGAACAAAAATGAAGGTTCAGATGAGGTTGATGAAGAAGATGCTGTGTCCGCTGCTGATACGAACGATAACAGAGTCGAAGGTGCTGATGGTGAAACTGCCGATTTGGTCGAGAATGGAATACTAACGTAAGCGTCTTTAGCATGACACTTTTTGATTGAAAACTTATATTAATAATTATTATTATATTTGTGTTTCTTTATTTAACAGGGAGACTCCAAAGCTTCTTACGTGAAAAAGGCTTCGGCAGCCAGTGAACTGGAAGCAGAACGCCCTATTAACTGTCGCCCTATTAACAGGAATGCCCTATTAACTGTCATCTGAAATGTCGAAACAACATTGTTGCAATAGAGAGGGAAAAAATTCACTCAGACTTTTGGTCGCTTAGTGACCAAAAAAAAAGCGCACTTTTACTCTAAATTTGTGCAACGTGATTTCAAAATTCAAGAATGACTTCAGCGTCAAACTCCTGACGAAAGCAGCAAGAAGTTTAGCTACCGGTACTTTTATAAAAAATATATACCTATGAGACCTACTTATATAAATAAATAAATAAATATATTTATATTATATTATTTTTATATTATATTATATTATACTATATTATATTATATATTATATTATATTATATATTATATTATATTATATATTATATTATTTTTATATTATATTATATTATATTTATATTATATATTTATATTATATATTATATAAAATAAATAAATAAATACCTACTTATATAAATAATATATACCTATGAGAGTAATAAAAACCCACTTCTTCTATTAATATGAAAATACACAATTCAAACAACACCCATTGAAATGTTGGAAGTTCTTTTGGTTCATAAGTTACATTGCGTAATGTACCTAACATGTAAAGCGGGACTGAACAACATAACGCAATAAACTGATTGATCAAACATACTCGTATTGCCTTCAATAGTTTTTCTCTATTTAACTATAATTATTATGTTAAAAGTTAATTTTTTTAATTTTTTTTTACAACTTAGCACTATTACAATTTATAAACAAAATTTATTAAACAATTTTATGTAAATATATCAAGATAGATGTATTAAAGCGTGTACACGAAATAAATGTGAAAGAATAAGTACGTCATTTTTTTTCAGTGGTTATATTAAAATCTTTTTAACTGTTTTGTATTTTGTTTGCAACGTGTTGTGGTATTAGATTTTTGATTTAACTTAAAATTAGTTTTAAAAATGACAAAAGAAGAAGACATAAGAGAAAAAATTATGCACAAATATTTGGAAAATCCTAATAGTAGCTAAAATTCGATAGCAAAAGCGCTGCAAATACATCCATACACCGTTAGTCGTGTAATCCAATGTTTTTCTCAAACAAAATTGATCAAACGTAAATCTGGTGGTGGAAGAAAGAAGGGTTTTTAAGATAAAAAACTAGTTAGAAAACTGGTTAAAAGTTTTAAGACTAACCCAAGCCTTTCAGTAAGGGAGCGTGCAAACATTTATGGACTTTCTCATAGTTTTGTAAAAGTTCAAAATAAACATGGTTTTCGTTCTTTCAAAGCACAAAAAGTGCCCCACCAATCTGAAACTCAACAAAAAAGTGCAAAAACCCACTGCAGAAAGTTGCATGACAATTTCATTTCTAAAAATTTTGTATTATTGAAGACGATGAAACTTATATTAAGTACGATCATCAGCAAATTCCTGGTGCCGTCTATTATATTGCCAAATATAGAGGAAAAGCAGAAATAAGAATTTTAATTACATAATTTTAATTACATAAAATTTTAATTACATAAAATTTTAATTACATAAATTTTAATTACATAATTTTAATTACATAAAATAAGAAATTTAATTACATAAAACACGACAAGTTTGCTAAAAAAGTCTTGATTTGGCAAGCTATTTGCAGTTGTGGTTAAAAATCAGCACCTTATATTTCTCAGTTCACACTTTTGGGTCAAATATATGTTAAAGAGTGTTTATAAAAACGCCTTTTACCTCTCAATAAATCACACGATAAGACCCTGTGTTCTGGCCAGATTTAGCTTCAATTCATTATTGTAAACTAGCTTTGGAATGGTATAAAAATAATAATGTGAAATTTGTGCCTAAAACAGAAAATCCTCCAAACTGCCTAGAATTAAGAGTTATTGAAAAGTACTGGGCCATCATTAAAAGAAAAATGAAAAAAACAAAAAAACTTTGCAGAAATATTAAAGATATTAAAATATCATTTAAATTAAAGCATCAAATGGCTTCAATTCTTATTCTGTGCAAAAGCTTATGGGTACCGCAAAAGCAAAAGTTCGAAATTTTATTAGATTCCCACAGGAATAGTTTGATTTTTTTTTTATATTTGATCTTCTTATATTATTGTCTGAAAGTTATTACTTGGTTAGAAATAAAAATTGAAGAGTACTTTTTTTTAGTTATTTTTCTACTTTCACATTTATTTCGTGTACACGCTTTATTAAAAAATGCAAATAAATATGTTATAATATTAATATTATTTATAGTATAATAATATTCACATATAAAAAAAAAAAAAAAATTTTAATTACTTGATTTACTTCTTGCACTTTATATTTTTGCGCAAACTTTGGCTTTGCAATGTCCAAATACAAAAAAAACAATCCATTCAGCCAGAAATAAACAAACAAAAATGAATTTATACCTTAAAGAAAAATAGAAAATTCATACTTTAAATAAGAATATTAGTATGGCAATTTAAAGTATTAAAACATATTATTAAAGTATTAAATAAATTAAAATAATTAAAAACTATTTAATTTACCAACAGTAGCAAACAGGAATTTATGACCACCGAAAATTCCATGAAATGCCAAGTCCCAAATATTTTCATATAAACTTTTTGATGCTCCCCAGAATTGCTGAAAATGCCTATAAATATATATAATTGTGTATATACTACAAATACATGTATATGTACCAACACATATGTTCAAGTATACACTATAGTATATCCAACACATAGAGGGTTACATACATGCTTATATAAGTGTAAACACACCCTACAAAACCAGAAATTTCCTTTAATATAATTGGCACAAACATTTTTTAATCAACATCAGACCCAAATATTTACCTTCTCTTTTAACTAGTTGGCTTTTTATGAACTTTAATCATGCAGAATATTAAATTATTCTGATTAAAGTTCATGAAATAATTAATTACCAGAAAATTATTTATTCAGAATATTAAATTATTAAGATAATTTTGTCTTATGAGATACTGAAAAACATAATTGTGAATTTAAATTTTAAATTTGATTTTAAAAATAGATACATTCACACATTGCATTATTTTAGTTCATCACATAATACATTCACATACTTTTTAATTTTAATTTTTTTACTCTTTTTCTAGAAATGTGATGTTATGTTTTATATTATTTTTAGTTCTAAAATTAATTTAAAATATAATAAAAAATTTCAGTACATTACCTGAGAGTAAGGATTAGAGAATCTATGTATAAAAGATCATATAAAATAAAGCAAAAAAGTAATTTATATAAAATATATAATTTTCTTTATTCTTCTCTTTATTTTAAATAAAAAAAAGTCACTGATTTAAAATAAACATTTAAAAAACTAAAGTATGCAGAATGTATTAATACCAGAACATATTAGGATTGTACATATATTAACTAATTTTTTATGAATAAGGGCAGTGCAGTGTACATAAATTACCAAGGGCTATGGTTTAGGCATGAATGTATGTTTACTCATAGTATTAAAATAATATCATACCATGTGACTGAATTTCTAAATGAAGCAATCGCAAGCAGTGAAGTACCAATAATAAAAAAAAACTTCTTTGCTGCTGTTAGTAGTTGCAATTTTGTCTAAATTACACAAATAGTTATATCAAACATATATATATATATATATATATATATATATATATATATATATATATATATATATATATATATATATATATATATATATATATATATATATATATATATGTATTTTAATTAAGTTATTTACTTCAGATGGAGTCTTGCTTGTTTTTGGTCTTGCCCAATCAGGAAGTTCCTGTTCAGAGACACAGTGTAAATTCTCCATTATTTAAATTCAAAGTACCATATATTCTTTATATGCTAAATACATATATATATATTATATGCTGATTACAGCTAAGCTAAGAAATGTGAGTAAAAAGTATTTCAAAAATCTTATTAAATAAACATTTAATATGAAAAATCAAACTTTCTTGAATAACTCTGCAACAAATCAAGTTAAAATTTTTCAAATTTTCATATATATATATATATATATATATATATATATATATATATATATATATATATACATATATATAATTTTTTCTTCTAATTTAATAGACTTTATTGCAGTGATTTCATGGGGAAGTTACAAAATTAGAACAATCAAAATTACCCAAAATGCTTTGAAAACAATAAAAATAAAGTTATTGTTGTATTTATTAATTTTTGTATTTATTAATTTAGTTTGTATTATATATTGTAACACAAAGTATATATGAATTTAAAAGTATTTCATAATCAGGACTAGAAATAAGTCTTTAGTTAAGCCTGAATTAAACTCAGTTTTTAAATAGCCCCTGCTCTTTCCTGCCCTCTCCCCCTCCCTACCTATTTACTTTCTAACATTTACATTTTTTCCCAGAACTTGGAAAAAAAATCTAATTTAACACTTCTCCTTTCATGGTGTGTCTAGTTTTATCACTGACGTATGAAGTGCCTTTATGCCCAAACACACCACTAAACAAACACATATAAAAACTGAAATATAGTTTTTAATGTTTTCCAGGGATGCGGGGTCCCAAAAAGAACTCCGGATTTGAAAGTCACAAAAAGATTACTTCTTTCTAGTTTTTGGTATCCAGGAGCTTTAAAAATATAAAAAAGCTTATGGGCTATTAATGAAAAATAAATCAAGACTTAAGGTCAGAAGAACAATTAATTTTTGAACCTGGAGTCTTTAGGTATAATGGCAATAATGACTCTGGGACTACAGGACTCGGGGCTTAAAAACAATAAGTTCCAAGTTATTGAATATCATATTTTTTTTTTTTATAGCAGATCATTAATCAACCAACATGGAGCTTCTGGACACCAGAGTCCATAAAAAAATAAAGTTGTATAGCTGGAGTCATTTTGGGACTCCACATCCCTTATGTTTTCATACAAAACTTATTAGTAGCCTATTAGGTAAAACTGAAAAAGACTTTTAGTCTAATTTAGCTAATATTTAATATCATGGCTATAAATTTTATAATATTTTTCCAATACATTCACTATTCCATCCTTCCCCATTAATTTAACTTATTTGATTATCATTTTCAAATTTAAATTACAACTTTTACCAAATTATAAGAGTTATTTGACTTATCAACACAATGCACAAGTTAATTGTGTAATAAAAAAAAAGAATTATGTAATAAACAATCAATATAAGCATTGAATCTTTTAAATCATTTTTTCTAAAAAGCTTAGACCAAAGTGGTATACTTCTATTGGAGGTGCTTTAGGTCTCCATTAAGTATAAGTTTGTGAGTACCACCAAAATGCTAAACTTTTAACATTACAAATACCAGATATTTCAGACTATAAAGTAGTCTAAAATATCTGGTATTTGACATTAATTGTATGTACTAGTTGTATTTGACTTAACAAATTGACATTAGTTGTATGTATTAGTTTTATGTGACTTAACAAATTAAGACTGTATGCTGTACAGTTGCAATAACTGCCCAGATACCAATACACTAAAAGAGTATCTTATTGTTTTGTTTAATAAACACAGCATGAAAGATATCACCTTTAATCAGTAGCAAAATACCAACAAAAAACATGATATAATTCCAGTTACTCTTCCGAATTATGATTTTATTAATAAAGCTTGTCAACAAATAGACCAATTAAGAGACCATCATTATATAGCCAAAAATCAAGCAGTATATTTGCAGCATCTAAAAATACCATTACCAAGTAATCATATTTTACATAAAATGTAAAAATGTTTGTATCATTTCAGATCATTTGCAACAAAATACAATTTCAGCAACATATCTAACTTATATCACTATGAACTAGATCATAAAGTTGCAGATTGGCATTTTTTCGCTACATCACATGGAGAGAATGCTTGCCATGGCGTTGGGGGCTCTGTCAAAAGACTTGTAGCTAAGGCCAGTTTACAATCACTAACAGATCCTATCAATTCACCTGAAAAAATGTATGATTGGTGTAGACAAAATATCAAAGGAACATATTTTCAATACATTTCAAATGATCCGATTGTATTACATTGCAAAAAGTTTAAATTAGAAGAATGTTATGCTGCTTGTTCAACAATTCCAGGAACAAAAACCACCATTGTTTTACTGTTTTATACCAAGTTATAAGAGTTGGTTGACTTTTCAACACAATGCACATGTTTATTATGTAATTATGATGTAATAAACAATCAATTTAAACATTGAATCTTTTAAATAAATTTTTGCAAAAAACCTGTTTAAATCAAAAAAAAAATTTTTTTGAAATTTTCTTGAAATTTTAATGAAAACATTTAATAACTAAATTTCAGTTTTTATTTATGTTTGTTTAGTGGCGTGTTTGGGCATAAAGGCACTTCATACGCCAGACATAAAACCAGACACGCCATGCAGGAAGAAGTGTTTGATTAGATTTTTTCTCTAAGTTCTAGGAAAAATGTGAAAATTAAAAAGTAAATGGATGGGGGAGGGGGCAGAAAAGAGCAAAGGCTATTTAAAAACTGAATTTAATTCAGGCTTAATTAAAGATTTATTTCTAGTAATAGACTAATTTTTTACTGAATTGTATATTATCAGTAAATTTCTAAAAATTTAGAAGCTTACCTTATATAGAAACTAAAAAAATATTTCTTTTCACTTCTTAAACTGCAGGTTTTGTATATTGACTCATCAAAAATCAACTTTTTAAACTTGCACACAACTTTTCGGTTTTTTAGGTAGCCATTATGGAAAAAATGTGACATTCAAGAATTCAATATCAAAGTTTTATTAAAATAAATCTAGAGTTGTATACAATAAAACAAAAACTAGAAGGTTTTCTGGAATTTTGTTTTTAAAATATTGAGCTTCAAAGTATGAACAAAACATGTTTTTGCTACTGAAGCTTTTATTTTTGGAAAAATCAGAAATTTCAAATGACCATATCTCATGAACCACAAAAGATTTTATGCTGAAACTTTCAGGAATTGCTTTTCTCATTGGTAATAAAAAACCCACTAAGTTTCATCTGAGGGGTCCATGTTGGACCATGGTCCAGTTAGCATGGAATGACTCACAAATTAAAAACAAAAAATACATTTTTTTTCTTTAAAAAAGTTTATACACAGCTGTGTTTATTGAATTTTACATAAAAATAAAATATTAAACTTTAAACAAGTAAACTTTATTAAGACTTGATAGATGAGAAGACACTAGTTTATAATAGATTTAAAATTGTACAGCAAGACTAGTATTTAAAAACCGATATAAAATATCAATTAAATGACCTACAATTAAAAAATTAGCATTTTTTTTTAATAACGCACACATTTTTATTTTGTTCTAATGTTAACTCACCCTGCCTAAGGCCTAGAACACCACTACAGTTGAGGAGACTACTATAATTGTGAGTTTAACACTCTCTCAACTCTATAACTCTATAACAATGCTACTGTGTTGAAACAACACAGTAGCATTGTTATAGAGTTAACAAAGAAAAAAAAAAGAAAACTAAAGAAAGTTAATGATAAAAAATTAAAACTAAATTTTTTTTAGAAATGAAGATAAACTATTTTGAAGTTTTAACTTTTTAAATTCATTCAAAATGCACACAAGACTTCAATTCCATTCACTGATGCACTGATGTGTAATTGAATACTTACCATACCTCAAAGTTTTATAGGGAGGTACATTTAGTTTTCCATTATTGATGTTTCTAGTTAAATGTGAATGTATAAATCGAGTTTCAGTGAATAAGGTTGAAATAGAGTAAGGTAAATTTAAGGGAGTCAAAAACAAAAAGAAGATCAGCAAATTTAACTAGTGCTGACAAGGTAGGAATTTTAAGTTTTTTGAAGAATTTTGAAGTTTCTGTATTAGTTGAGTTGAAAATTAATTATTCGGATTGATTGGGACTGAGCTGATAACAATTTATTAATATTACAATTGCCATTTGATCTCCAATGAGATGAGATTGAAAAATTAAAAAAATACAGATTCTTAAGGGTAGCTTTATCAACATAATGGCAAATTTTTGAAAGCATTCCATCTATATGAAAATTCCATGAGAGGTTCGAATCTATAAAAATACCAAGATATTTAACGTGTGTTGGATATAAACATCTATTATTAATTTTAATTTTAGTTATATAATTGCTGTATAAAATTTTTTGTCTTGGAGATAAAAAAAAATATTAGATTAGTTTTTTTTAAGTTCAAATATAAAATAAAAACAATCAAGGGCCAAAAATAAAACCCTGGGGAACACCACAAACTATGTGTTTGTTATTTGATTTTTTTTTTTAAACATCTTTGCTTCTAACAAGGCTGCAAGCAACCACTGATTAGTGTTGGAAGTTACTGGAAGAGAAAAGATCAAGATTGTAGAGCAAGATAATGATTGTCAGACGACTTGAAAAATTGCAAATTATATGAATCAGGAAAGCAAGATGAAGGAAGCAAATTTCAAAGAACTGATGTTCGAGGAAAAAAACTAGAGGAATAAGAGTTTTTAAAGCACTTGACAATCACAGAAAAAAGATGAGACTTAATTGAATGACGAGTAACACGAGAATGAAGATGTAGATGACACAAGAGACGCTAGCTCTTTAGAGCAGTGCCCATTATAGTATTTGTAGAAAAGAGAAAGAGAAGCAACATTACAATTTAAAGGAAACAAAATTTTAAACTTTTTCACCAAAAATTTAAAACTTTTATTTTATAATAACTTGTTGCACAGATGAGCGTTTTGCCTCATAATATATATATATATATATATATATATATATATATATATATATATATATATATATATATATATATACATATATATATATATATATATATATATATGTATGTATGTATATATATATACATATATATATATATATATATATATATATATATATATATATATATATATATATATATATATATATATATATATATATATATATATATATATATATATATATATATATATGTTAATTCACCTCCACAAGGTCGAGAACAGATGAGGAGGTTACTTAATTGTGGTTATAACCTTATCTCAATTTTATAACTCTGAAATACAAACCTTGTCAGACAAAGCCGATGCACGGAGAAATAAGTTATATATATAAACACAGTAGAAGTGGATAAACTTATGTATTTATTTATATTGTATATATATACATACATACATACATTAGGGTGGTCCTTAAAACAACTTTTGTTAGAAATATCTGCTCAACCACTCAAAATGTGTTCTATATAATAAAATATTATTAGAATTATAAAAATTTTTGAGAAAAAAATATTTTTAGGGATGACTCAAGACCCTTAAACATCGATAGGTCACTATCATGTTGGGTTTCAAAAGAAGCAAAATTATGTAAAAACCTCAAATTAATCATCATTTTATAATAAAAAATTAAACAAAATTTTTTGGTAAAAATGTATTTTTAAATATATTTTTTTTTCTTTTTTTAAACCAGTAAAATTTAAAATAATAATTTTTTTATAAAATGATAATTATTTTTGAAGTTTTTATATAACTTTGCTTCTTTTGAGACCCAACACAATATACTTTTGAAGAACTATTTTTTTGATAATTATAGGGACGCGTTTAATGTTTAAGGGTCTTAAGATAGCTCCTAAAATTTTTTATTTCTAGTATTATTTTAATATATAGAACACATTTTGAGTGGTTGAACAGACATTTTTAGAAGTTGTTTTAAGGACCACCCTAACATATATATGTACGTACATACATACATAACAATAAATTTTTGAAGGGCGCTAATTTACATCTCTACCCCCCTATTTTTATTTTTGATTATGATAGAGAATTTCATCCTGATTAAGAATCGTTTAAAAACATAGATCTGAAAATTAACAGAAAGTGCTCTAATTTGATTTTGAAGTTTAAAAAATTACACTAAAAAACGCTAATATTCGCCATTTTTTCATACTCAATTATAATTAAAATCCTTTCATAAGATGACTTTAAAAAAGCCTGGTTTCTATCAACAATTTAAAGCAAAACTGTTAAAAAATGCGTACCTTATCATTTTCTTATTGATTTCTGGCCCAAACCCTAGACCCTGTCCCAAATCATGTACCTTTAATTGCACCAATCCCTATTTGTCAGTCGATGTATGTACATTCAATTACGCCAATCCCTATTTTTCAGTTGATACATGTACATTTAATTGTGCCAATCCATTTGTCAGTCGATTTATGCACTTTTAAAAAGCAATATCTTAAATTAATTTTTGAAAATTTAATAAAAAACATATTCATAAAAAATTTATTTAAATTTAAATATAATTTAATTTTGGCAACAATAAAAACCGGGTTGCATAATTAAAAAAAGATTTTCTAAATGATGGATTTCTAAATGTAAACTTTGATATAAAACGTTTTTAAAAAATGGCGAATTTTTAGTGTAATTTTTTAAACTTCAAAATCGAATTAGAGCACTTTCTGTTAATTTTCAGATTTATGTTTTTAAACGATTCTTAATCAGGATGAAATTCTCTATCATAATCAAAAATAAAAATAGGGGGGTAGAGATGTAAATTAGCGCCTCTTTGAAGTATATTGTTTTAACAATAAACTACAAAAAAGAGATTTTTATTAGAAGAATTAATTCCAAAATTGTTAGAAATTTTGCTTAAAAAACACTGTAACTTTTAACTGATAAGAGGTGGAATAATCTTTTAACTGAAAACAAATTTGAACTAAAATAAATAAAAAATAAAAAAATGTTAATCCTAATTAAAGTAAAAATCAAGCTAATATCTAGAATTATTAACAATGACTTTTACCTTAAAAAAATATATATATTTAAAATTTTATTTAGAAATTTTTTCTTACATATATGTAGGTAGGATTTTATAATAGCAGGTCAATAAACCTCGTCAGTTCTGAATGTTTTGTTAAATTTTTATATGCCTAAAAATATTTTGAATTAAAGTTTTTATGAAGTATTAACTTATGTTACTTAATGAATATATATAAATAAATATATATATATATATATATATATATATATATATATATATATATATATATATATATATATATATATATATATATATATATATATATATATAATATATATATATATATGTATGTATAATATATACATAAATATATATATATATATATATATATATATATATATATATATATATATATATATATATATATATATATATATATATATATATATATATATATATATATATATATATATATATATATATATATAGTATATATATATATATATATATATATATATATATATATATATATATATATATATATATATATATATATATATATATATATATTAAAATACACATATCAATAATCAGCGTCTCCTTTCCCTTCATCCTCGTGACCACATTTTATGTATAATGACAAATTACATACCGTGTTGCTGACATACGTGCGTAATGTGCAAAGAAAACATAAAAGGTAAAATAAAAAAAAACAAACAATAAAGATAAATTAATTTAATAACTTGTTTAAAATCACACTGAATCTTGCACATTAACTTCTGTGATCAAAAATAATGTCAAATTTAACACAAGATAAGTTTAAACGAGAATGATAGAAGTAATAACAGATAAATTGTCTATATGTATGTTATATGTTACAATTAAAAAAATATTTTGTGTGCGCATGACTACTTTGTGATATTTTGTTTACTACATATTTAGCCACTATCCGAGACATTGCAATATGTGTTTTGAAAGTGTGACTGTTAAAATTTCAATATTTAATTTAGGGGGCCTAATAACTAAAAAAGTATATATTTAAAAAAATTTAGTAAATAAAAGATAAAATTTTGTTTTCAACTTTTAAAATAATAATATAATATTTTTAATTCCTTTTTTTTTGCTATTGTAAATACAATTTATATAAAAATATATATTTCCAAACAACATATTTTTTACCGAACATTACATCGCTAACAGATTTAAAATCAAATTGATTGGTTTAACTGTAATAATGCTTTTCCGTAAACATAAAAAGTCTAATTTATTCACGGAGGCAAAATAATAACTTATATAGTTTTCTTTACTACAAAATGTACCCCCCGGATGTTTTTAAAGTACTTAAAAAATTAAAAATTCACTCCTTCATAACAAAATAAACCCACCGTCCTGGTTGCCCATCCCAATCAAGATAGGTTTACTTAAACATTAAAGTACGAGTTATAGTTATTTCTGCACTGTTTTCCGATAAACAACATCCATCAACATGCAAGCTGTTCGAAATAAAATGGCCACCCTCAAGGCCAAACTTGAGGAGGCTGAAAAAGCTGCATTTGATGCAGAAGAAGAACTAAAAGCTACTAATGAAAAAGCAGACCAAGCAGAAGAACGCGTAAGTTTTATATTACCTAAAAAAATACCACTTATCTTACCTCATTACTTAAATTATTAATTTCTCGGTTATCTATTCAAAAGTTTATAAAAAGTATTTCCTCAGAAAATTTAATCGATATTTATTAATCAAACAAAAATTAAATCAAAACAAAACGGTGAATTTTTAAAAGTTTTTACAAATCGCAAAAAAATTTCTTAACAAATTCTTTATTTAAATGTTTGTTTTAAATATTTTCGTTTTCGATATTTTAATATAAAATTTCAATACTGAAAATTAAACAAATTTCAATATTTAACAAAAAATTTTGTTTTATAAGAATTAGAGTAAAGTATGCATTATATCTCTAGCAATAACAGCTTTCTAAAAATATTTTTATATTTAGCATGTTTTAAAATGTTTAATTACTTATGTTTATCTTAAGCATATTAAAAAGTTTAAAATTTTTTAACATTTTATAAATAAACAATTTTTTAAGTTAATTTTTTTGTAGAATTTTTGTTGCTTCTGAAAATATGATAAAATAAAATACTAATCAGAGCTCATTGTCACAATTTTTAGAAGTGTTTTTAGGAACTAGAACAATCAGAACAATTTTTATATTAGCTATAATTAAATCGCTTAAAAACAATCATTAAATTTTTTTACGCAGGTAACGGAACTTACGAAGGAGCTAAATGATCTTGAAGATCAACTAGACGCAAGCGAGTCAAAAATGACAAGCCTTCAAGAAAAACTTGCAGAAGCAGAAAAACTCCATGAAGAACACGATCAAGCACGAAGAATACTTGAAAATAGAGGAAGAAGCGACGGTGGACGTATTAGCCGACTACAAGATGAATTAGACGAGCTAACAAACCTTAACAACAAAGTTGTTGAAACTTTTAATGAACTTACTCAGATTTTAGCCGAAGCAGATGAGAAGCTTGACCAAGAAGAAGAAAGACGCGATATTGCAGATGCTAAAGTTAAACTACTCGAAGTTGAAGTAACACAAGTCGGCAATACACTTAGAAGTATGGAAATCAACGAAGGTCAAGCTTCCGTTAGAACAGAATGCGGAGATACAAAAATTTCAGAAATGGAGGCGAAATATCAAGAAATGGAAGCAAGAGCTGCAGAATTTGAAGAAAAGGCTAAGCGGCTTGAACGACGTCAAGAAGAGCTGGACGAAGAACTACAGCTGGAAAAAGACAAATTTAACCAAACCAAAACAGAATTCGACGCATTATGCGCACATATCAACGAAATGTAGATGGGGTGCGGTTTTATCTAATTTTTTTATCGCTTTTCTATTATTAACATTTAGTTTTCATTGAATTTGTACATAATTTTTTTTTAATAACTGTGTATTATTTTATTTAGTAAAATAATAAAAAAGTTACAATAAAAAAAAAAAAAAAAATTTTTTAAAGTTAGACTTTTTATACGAAATACATAACATTTCAATTTTCTTTGGTTACAACAATAAACGTTTTGTCTAATAAACAAACGAAGCGTGTTTGGTAGACTCTGATTTAAAAACAATTGATTATTTATTACTTTTTGTGATATCAATTATTTACGTCGCGAATCATAGATTTGAGTCTGAACGATAACGTAACTTCATTAACAATAGAATACATTTTTATTGGAGATTAACGCTCTATTATTTATCGACTTTTTAAGTAAAATAACATTCCATTATCTTTTATCACTTAAGCTGTTTTTAGAATTTTGTAATTACTATGCTAAAATTTTCTATTGTAATGGTAATAAGTGATTTAAATGTAAACTTTTTTTAATTTCAAAGTCAACGCAATAAATTAATAAACGGATTAGTTAAATAAAAATAATTACTATGACTCTTACAATAGCCTAATATTTAGTAAAAAAATTTGTCTTGAGGACTTGACGACCGCCTAACTTATATTTAATGGAGTTTAAGCAAACATTTTCTCATTTCACCACCATAAGTTAGTTATTTAAAAGGCTATTATTTGTTAGTTAAATAAGGGTTTGTCCATAAATTACGTCAATGCCCCCCCTCCTCGTCACAACATCGTAACTTGAATTACGAGTCGTCACAAAAACACTAACCTCTCCCTTATAAGGTGACGTAGTTTAAGAACGGCTCCTAAAAATAACTTAATTGTGCAACTAGTTGAGAGTACTCACAAAAGTTATGTTATTTAATAAAAATTTAAAGAATTACTTTATAGAGTGGGCAAATGTTTTTCAATAGCAGACTTTTTTTATTTAGAGAGTTGATATCATTTTCTACTGCTGTTACAATTATTATATATTATGTTTATATATTATATATCAGATTAAATGTAACTATTTAGTCTAAAAGAGATCCGTGAACCTGAAAATTTAATAAATTTTTAGTACGATTTTTCCAAATTAAATAAAATAATGGTTGAGATAATTACTTTTTGCTTAAGTATTGTCCTTAAATATACAATTTTATTTTTTATTTTTTTGTGACTATTTTTACGTTATTTTGAGTTTTTGAGTTCCATTAAAAAGAGCTCATCTTAGAAAACTGGTTTCCTGGGATGTGATGATTGGTTGTGTTGAAAATAACACAATTTTTGGTATAAAGATTTTTTTTTAAATGAACTATTCATTTACATTCTTTAAGAGGAAAGATTAAATTATGAAAATCTGCAAAAATTGGTATAAATATTTTAATATTTCGGCTACAAAAAAACAATAAACTATTAACATGCTTAACATACGCAATCTTCCCCTACATGTTGAATAAAGAAATCTTGTCTGCTGCATTGTTATTACCAGGGCAAGTATATCTTTTGAAATTAACGCGTAAGTTTTGTTACATAAATCTTAAAAAGTTTGCGTAAAAGGTTTCGATAAGTATTAAAATAATTATAGTCCTAAAATTATTTATGGTAATGTTTAAAAAGCATAAGTAAAAACCAGGATGCGCGATTCAAAAAATGAAAGAAAAAACTTTCTTTAAGATTTTTTTTAAGGTAAAGTGATGCCAATAATTTTTCAATCAAATAATTAAAAATACTAGTGAAAAATCATTCGAACTTTCAGAATAAAAAAATAAACCAGAAGTGATCAGGTAGAAGTCTGAAGTGATAACTGAATGACAGTGAATGTGATTAGGAAAAGTGATAAATGGATTAAAAACATGGATCTTCCCAAAAGAATGTTGATGTCACTTTGGACTCCATTACTCTAGGTAGTGAAATATTAGCTCAGAATGAAATTGAAGTACTTTCTACTAACCCTGCTGATAGATACGTCAAATTAATGGCCTGATTGAGTTCATCACAACAAATCAGCAAAATAGAGACGTCAACGCCACTGATTTTTCAAGGTCTGAAACCCGTGACAATGCTGAAACTTTGCGACGTGCCTTAAAAGAGTTATTTGTTCAAATAATTGTAAATGGAGAAAAGAAAAAACGCGATTGGCTGGTATATTATGCTAAAAGTAGTAGTATTTAATGCAAACCTTTAATGTAAAAGCTTCTTTTTCGGAAAAACTAAGGGTTCTTTAGCAAGTAACGATGGATTTACAACTGGAAAGTTGCTCATAAGGCAATTAGTGAGCTGCTGAACATAATAATTTAATCTTTATCTGTATTATTCGTAATACAGATAAAGTTATAAGTAAATGAAGTTCTTGGATTAACCGCGAATTCTTTAAACAGTTTCAGTGCGAAAAAGAATAATAGAGAAATGTGTTGCGCGGGGTAGTATAATGTTATAATGAAAATTTTCTTGTCTCATTAGAGTTGCTAGCTGAATACAATCCGTTTTTAGCTAAATTTATAAACATTCAAAGTTTATTATTTGATATACTTTAAAGTTGCTTTAAAAAAAGCACTTGGCAAGTTTGAAATAATATTTGTTATATTGTCTAGTTTCTTTCCTACAGTTATTGAACTTAAAGCTGATAAATATTTTACAATTATTGTTGATTTAACTTCAGACGTTTCGTTGATCAACTCATTTTTGTTGCAATGCCTGATGGGAAAGTGAGTGAACGTTTTTTATCATTCGCTCCAATGAGAGGTCACGGAGCAGCAGATATGCTTCTTTTCGTCAAAAAGATAGAGATGAACGGCATCAACATCAGTGGTTGCCGAGGGTAGTTGTATGATAACGCATCCAATATGAATTAGGTTTACACTGGGTTGCAAGCCCGTATCAAGGAGTTAAATCCACTAAATGAAAACGAAAAAGTGTACACAAAAGCTAACACGACGGACCGATTTCTATTGAGGCATAAAACATTGATGGAGGAGGAAAAATAATGACTGAGTTTAATAACATCATGTATTTACTTTTAGCTGAGCTTGATAGGTAATGGGTCATGCTCTAATTATCTTTCGTTTTAGATTTCTTGTCCGTCTTTCATATATGGATGCTGTTGCAATAACATCGCAGACCCAAGGACTTTTAAAAAGCTACCCAAAAGATGCGGACATTTATTTTCCAAATGAATGTCTGCATTTCAATTGAAATTGGTACCGGTGAAACTAAAAAACTAAATCATTTAGGTTTACTTTCAATTATTTGATCAAGGAAACTTGTATCCACATTTTCTAATGCCGACGTTGTTCTAAGGATGTTTTCTGATGCTGAAAAATTGCTACAGGAGTAATAGTAGACAGAAACACTTGTCAGCTCTAGCCGTTCTTCAAATTAAAGCTATCAATCAAAAAGATATCTACGTACAAGATGTGATTGATGATTTTGTTGATTTAAAAAGCCGCCGCAAAATATGAAAATAATTTATCAACTTATGTGTGTAAAAATGCGACGTAGATAAAAAAATAAGTATACTTTAGAAATGTTTCATTTTGCCCTGCTGAAGTGTTTTAATTATATGAAGAAAAAACAAAGATCAGATTATCCAATGCTTAATCTTTGGATTAACTTATTAAAATTACCACATTTACTTGTTGGTTTATGATTTTATGAGAGTATTTATTATGCAAAGCATATAAAAAAATGTTAAAGTACGAATTTTTTTGTGAGAGTGGGAGGGGGAAGGGTAGAGATATAACTACATATATTTAGCACATATGCATATATATATATATATATATATATATATATATATATATATATATATATATATATATATATATATATATATATATATATATATATATATATATATATATATATATATATTAACTATACGTCAATGCGTTCCATATATCAGCTATTGGCTTCGATATTTATTTCTAAAACAACATTTTTCTTAGTTTTATAATTTATTTGTAGCCGTTGGATCTACATATATAAATAAAAAAAAAGAAACAGTAAAATTTTTAAATTTATAAAAATATGACAAAAACTTTAAACAGGATAAAATATGTATAAGTCTAACCGTTATTGTTAATAAAAAATATATACAATGAACGAAATCTTTTTATTTCTGTGATAGTGACGTGAGGATTTTTTCAAAACATATTTTTTACAATAATTTTGAAATTTTTCTATTGTTATAAAATACGAATAAAAAGTTATTTTTATTTTAGAAAAATATTATTTATATATATATATAAAAAGATAGAGCTAAGAATTTATCAATTACAATAAAGCTAAAAAAGTTGAAAAATTATTTCGTGCGATCGCCGAATGTGTTTAAATATTCTTGCACAACCAAGTAGATGAATCTATATTGATCCTAAACAAATTTATGTTATGTGCTTATAAAATGTTAAAAATTACAATTGCAACTTTTTCTTAAAAGAGATTTCTATTTACAAAACCATTTTGCTGTAACTTCTACAAAATAAATTTACGAATTAAACAAATATTTTTTTTCTTAAGATACAGGTTTTTTAACGACGTAAAAATGACGACGTAAATAAGATTTTTACGACATTTAAATAACTGACTTTATAAAAGGTTCTTACCATATACTTTACGAGATGTGGACGATGCATTCTCATTCTTTTTACTGCTTGAAATACATCAACTACTTGCTCTATTTTCAGTTGCTCCAATGTGTACAGTATAGCTGCCAGAGTACCACTGCGACCAACACCATCACTACATAAAATAATGATGGGACTGTCCTTACTCTGTTGTATCCATTTCTGAATAATAACCAGAAGACTGATCATTGTTTTGTAATTTGTTGGAACTCGAGTCTCTGTCCAACCGGTATACTGCAACAATTTTACGGTTAACAACATGTTGGATTGCTTAAAAAAATAGAAATAAAATTTGATGTAGAAAATTGTTTGTCTAAAAAAATATACTATTAAACAATTTGAGTAAAATCATATCAAAATAGCACTTTTTTTTAATATAAATTTAAAATCTACTTTAGCTAATTTTTCCGGCTTTTATCTAATATGATTTTTCCAGTAAAATTGTCAAATGGTTTTCATCATGTAGATTTTTAATTTTTTAATAAAAATGTATATAAAATATACATTTTTATCAAAAAAATAACATAATAAATTTAAATTATAATCAGGTCGAAATTTAAAATAATTTGAAAATATAAATGATTGCCTTCGTAATCAAAAAATACGAAATTAAGTACATATTAAAAACAAAATTAAAAAATGGTGCTGCGCAAAATGATAATTTCTATACTATGAAACTTACCCTAACGTCTGACACTTTGAAGTTTCTAACATTCAACTCAACAGGTAGTTTTAAAACGCCATTTAAATTTATATCATCACTTTTAGAAGATTCAAGACTTGCTACAGTGATCTTTCCATAGTTAAAAGAACCTTTTTCTGGCCAGAAAGTTGCATAGTCCTAATAAAAGTTAATTTAAATTAAAAAAAAAAAAGGTAAAGTAAATACACGTAAACAAACAAAATTAAAAAAACTCACATCACCCTCATCAAGAGTATTTAGCATAACTATGGTTGATGAACCGTGTTCACAAACCATCCTCCAAAAATCTGCTACTGTTTTTGGTAATGGACATTGTGAAAGTATATAAGCATTTTTTTGCTTGTAACTATCTATATACACTGCATTAATATATGTGGTTTCTTCACTTCCATCAATTGGCAACAGCAAAACTCGACTACTATCTGTGGGAAGGATTGTTGAAAATCTATTTTTAGAGTTGTTTTGTAACGCCATTGCTACTTCAGACGCGGGTTGAATTGGATTACCATGATTTAAAATCTAAAAAAAATATTGAAAAAGATGACCTTCTTAAAAGACTCTCTTTAATAGCTTTAAAGATGAATTATAATATTTAAAAAGATAACTCCCACAAGTAAAAAGCCATTTAAAAAGATGACTCTCACAAGCAAAAAGCCATTTAAAAAGATGACTCTCACAAGCAAAATCGCTTTGAATTTATTATTGTGAACATAAGTTTATAATAACCAAATCAAATACCTTCCATTGTTTTTCAAAACCAGATACTTTAGAATCATTATCTATTTGATTAAGCTTTTTAATAGTGTTTCTAAGTGATGCAATTGATACGGCTGTATCTGCAGATAATATTTCTTCAACAATAGCGTCATGTAGAAATATGTATTGGTCCTAAAAAGAATTAAAAAAAAATCAATTATGACATTAGGATACCATCCAAATTAATTTAAACTGATTTTATATATTCTATCTTCAATAGCATGGGTTCTTTTTAATTGATACATGAGTCCAAGCAAATTTCTTTAATTTACAGAAATTTGCTTTCTTCTTTAAATTCAGACAACTTTTGCTACTTCATAACTGTACCCACACAATTGCTACAGTGTGAATAAAGTTATTTTCAAATCTAAAGCATTTATTCTGTCGGTAGAAGCTTTGAAAATTATTGAATAATAAATAAGATACTTACAAATAATTTATACAAATATTAGTTATATATGAATATATATTGAAAAACATTAAGATTTTTAAGAAAAAAGAGATTTTATATAAAAAGTTTTGATAAAAAACCTCAGTTTGCACCATTGCAATTCTTCTCATTCTCATAGCTGTTATGAAATTAAATGTGTCTACAGTTCCTTCTTCTTTTAATCTGTCTAACATTGCATCTAGAGCAATATAAACACCTGTCCTTCCTACTCCAGCACTTGAAAAAAAAAAAAAAAATTTACTTATGCTTATAATCGTATAAAAGAGTGAGCATAAAACAAAATCAAATGTAAAATTAAAAAACCTACTCCCCAAAAACTACAACCTAAGACCCACATCATACAATAAACATCCTAAAACATTGCACCCTAGAACCTACACCTCATAACCACACCCTAGAACCTACATTATAGAACTTAAACCCTACGTTCTGTAACATTTAGCATAGAAAATAAGACCTAATTAATCATACCTTTAAACAAATTTGAAAATTAAAAATTACTAAAACATGTTTTTATATTATAAATTTAAAAATTACTGAAATATATTTATTTTCATTTATTTTATAAATTTATTTTTATTTATTTTATATATTTATTTTTATGTTAGTATAGTTTATGAAACCTATTCTCATTTATTTGAATAAAAATTTTTTGAGACAATTCATATTACCATTGAATTTAATGCAAAAAGTTTTTTCTCATTCATGTGTCTATGAAGACACAAGTATTATTTAAATATTCTGCATATTTTATTTCTATAAAAACAAAATTTTAACTGTTAAAGTAATTCTGTCAGAAAATAAAAAAAAAAATATATAAATAAATTAACAAACTCATTTTTCAGTGGCCGGCAGCATGTCCATTTTTTGTTTTTTTTTCTTGTAATTTTTAAGTATTAACACACAAAGACATTCAGTCAGGAAATGATAATGTTTATTTAAATATTTCTTAAAGATCTGTTACTCTTGTGACTAAAATTAGCAGAGACACACCCTACTGACTTGTGACTAAAATTAGTAGAGACATACCCTACTGACTTACAAACATTTATTAATAATAAACAAACAAAAATTACAAAATTCATCTAAGATTACAACAAACACAAACAAAAATTAGATTTAAAAAAAATACTCACGAACAATGAACAATAATTGGGCCACTTTTAGGTTTCTCATATGATCGAACTTTCCTCCAAAATGATAATAAAGCAGTTGGTTGGGTAGGAACGCCATGATCTGGCCAGGAAGTAAAATGAAACTGTTTAACCTCACGAAACTCTTGTGCAAAGTTCTGTTTTATAAAAACATTTTTTAAAACCATTTTAAAATTAAAATAATTAATATGAAACTAAAAACTTCAGTATTATATATAAAAGTAGATATAATATTGTGTTACTAAATAGTTAGCTATTCTATTACTAATAAATAAAGTTTTGTAAAAAATAGAACAATTATGTAACACATTTCAGAAAGTTGGTTTACGGTAGTAATAAACAATATTTTATATTCGTTCAACATTTGTCATAATTAAATGATAAATAACATACACAAAAATTATTATCATCAAAAAGAACATGTTCAAAATTAATTTTGAATTTTACCTTGTGCGCAATTTTGAATGATCTTATTGTATAATCAGCAAATATTTCTTCAGCCAGTAAATTAACAATTACTTGCCCATATTCGTTGCTAGCATCAGGCCAGTACTTGTGACATTTAAGCTAATGTTATAATAAATTGTATATGAAAAAACAAACAAAAAATAAACAAAAAGAAATGATGCAGAAAAAGTATGAAAAATAATAACTTTGTTTTTCTCTTGCAGATTTGTTAGCATTACAATACAAGATGAGGTTACTTCCCAAACCATTCGCCAAAAATCATTGAATGTGTTAGGCAACGGCCCTTAAAAAAATATTGAAGAGTAAATTTTATAAAATCTAATAACTGGTTATATTTAAATTAGGCTTATTTATGCATTTACAGAATAGCTCTGATTCCTGTCTGCTTATGGTTTTAGCTGTTTATGCGCATTGCTTCTTAAATTAAAAATTGAAAGAAAGAAAAAAAAATTGATCACACTTTTGATTATTTCAATATTTCATTTTATATGAAAATAAAAAGTTCAAATAAATTCATTTTTCGTTTTAAAGTAAAGTCTTAAAAAATAATTTTTAGCACAAACTTCTTTCTTTAAGGTTTTAATTTAGTGAAAATAATTTTTTGTTGTGCTTTTTATGTTAACAATAAATTTATCAAATCACACATACATCACTTTTACTTTGATGTTAAAGTATTGAAGACAGTTTTTTATGGTAGCCACAAAATTTTAAAAGTTTTATATCCATTTAATTGAATATTATCAAATAACTTTTTGTTATTTTTTTTTTGAAAAAAAATGACACTTTTTTCAAACCCGGCTCCAGCTAAATTATAAGATTTAGCAGGGGTTGATAGCCGGGGCTAGAAAAATATTTATAATAATTAATATATTATAATTTTATGTTTATATTTAAATAAAATACTGTATCATTATATTTATATTAAATACTGGCATACATTTATATATTTTTAAACTCTTAATTTACTTCCAACAAGATTTCAAGCAATCACTATTAAGTAATGAGTTACTTTAAAATAGAGAATCAGTTAAAGTAGTAAGAAACGTATTACTAAAGACATAAAAAGTTGTAAGTTGTATGAAAAAGGAAAACATGAAGTTGGGAAAGAGTTATAAGGTTTTTTTAATGTTAAAGGAAAAAAACTGGATTAATTATCATGCTGTAAAAAAATTTCATAGCATGAAGGGACAAATATAGTAAAAGGGTCAGGGTTGGCAAATTCCCGGGTTTTTTTAAAAAAAACCCAGCCCAGTGGGTTTTTTTGGGTATTTTTGGGTATTTTTATTTTTTATTTTTGTTAAATTTTTTTTTTGTTTTTTTAATAATATAGAAAACTAATGTCATTTTTAACTATTAGTTAATTTAAAATATATTTTATGTGTTTTTTAAATTTATAACAACACCTCAAATTATTTTCAATAAGTTTTTTTTAAATTACAGTATAAAAAATGATTTTAAAATGTAACAAAACAAAAAAAAATTCATGATAAACCTATATGTATTGATTTATTTTAAATTTAATAATAATATTTTTTATAATTAAAAATGCTGATGGGAAGTAGGAGAAAGATAGCTGGAGAATGGGATGAAGTGACTGAAGTTGAAAACAGTACAAAGGTTTCTTGTGACTATTGTCATACTTTGATTAGCAACAAGATAGAAGGAGTAAAACCCCATTTAAAACATTGCCAAAAAAAGTTTAAGTTTTTACACAAGCATACAGAAGACAATCTCAATTAGTCAAAATATTTTTAAAAAAATTGTGATGACGTACCAATTTTTTTTTAATGCTAAGGTTGCTTAATAGAGTTCCTATTTCTTTATTCTCAATTACATTTTTTACTAAAAGCAAGATGCACTAATATTTAAATAATAATTTAAATAATAATTTAAATATTAGTACATCTGCTCTAATAGCTGGACCATCATCTCAAGTTGAAAAAAGTTCTTTGGCATCTGTAAGTTCTATAAGTTCGTTAACACCTTGTAAGAAGCAGTGTTTGATGTCATCGTACACAATATCAACTAATATGGAACAGAAAGAAAATATTGATATAAAAATAACAAAATTTTCCTTCATTGCAAATGTATCATTTAAAACTTCTGAAAATCAAGAATTTATAGATATGATCAATTCATTGAGACCAGGATATAATCCATCTAACCGTAAAATGCTTGGAAGAGTGCTCTTAGAAAAAGTTTATGAAGAAGTAAACAAAAAAATGATGGATCAACTTACCCAAGAAGAGAAAACAATAACAATCATGCAAGACAGGTAGAGTAGTGTTACTAATGATCTCATTATTGCTCATAGTGCATATGACAGACTTAATTCTAAAATTTTATGCATTACTGATTGTGCAGCAAATAAAAAAACAGCCAAGTATTGTACCGAACTCCTTTGTAATATCATTAAAGATCTTAAAGAAACATACAACAAAGAAGTATTTGCTGTGGTAACAGATAATGAAAATAAGATAAAAAAAATGAGGGATTCAATCAAAGAAACGTATCCAAATCTTTTAACATATGGGTGTTCTGCACATTACTTAAACCTTTTAGAAAAAGAAGTAACACACCCAGATGTTATCAAACATGTGGTTGAAGTGCAGAAATAATTTCGCAACACACATCAACTGCATGTAAACATTATTTTATATTTGTGGGTTAAACTTAAAGTATAAAAAAATATATAAAAGTTTAAAATTAACTATTCAATTTTTATTTTAAAGGATAGTTGCGTGAGAAAGGAGGGTATATGCCTCAGTTACCAAAAGATATCCGATGGAACTCCCAAATTGACTGTATAGAAACATACGTAAAAAACTACCAAATTTATGTAGAAATAGTAGATAATCATGATATACCTATCAAAATCAGAAAAAATTGAAAATCGAGCAATATTTAGAGAAGCTAACAGTCTTCAAACCCAACTCAAAATATTTGGTGTTTTTTTAGATCAAGTATTTAATTTCTTTATATTAAAGTTTTTTTTACATAATAAGATTTTGTAGGTGTAAAGGAAAATTAATAAAAATTATGTTGATTAAATAAATAAAAAATTAAATTTTTTCTAGATTCAAAGTGATAGCTGTCACCTATCCAAATGTGTTGAATTGTGGCTCTAACTTCTGAACAACCCTGAACTAAGGTCATTACCACACAGCTATCAAAAAGAGATGTAACCTATCCATTATCTTGCATACATGACCAATCCTCGCTTTTGGGGTAAAAACAAGTTTTGCTTTAAAAAAAAAATTGCTTTCACACCTATATGCTAATTTGAACTTTTTTTTTTAATAGGAAAAACCTGCCGATTGAAAATGAAGATGAGGATGAAGAACGGGTTTTCAATCATTATCCTGATTTTGTACCTGGGTTGATTTTGCTTAAATTAAAGGATTGTGATGCATTTCCTAAAAGGATGTTGAGCGATCAAATTATATCAACAATATTGTGCACTGATTGGTGGTCTATCAGAAGAGAAATGAAAAATTAATTAAAAATTGCTTGAAGGATTTTGCAAATTTATTTCTAAACTTCAAATGTGCCCTTCTAGCTCAGGATCAATACAAAGAATATTTTCTTTTTTTGGTTTTATTTGGTCAAAAGTTAGAAATAAATTAGGATGTGAAAAGGCTAAAAAGCTTTTACAAATATATAGACAGTATCAAAAATAGTTGAAAAAAGAGAGTTGTATTTTCAAGAAGTATACCAAAAATGTAATTAGTCTTGTCAATGTATATTTATTCTAAAAAATCTTTTTGAATGAATCTAATTTGTTTCGTTTCCAAAATAAAATTGTGTTAAATAAAAATTTTGTGTTTAAATTGAAAATTTACCTTTATAGCTAGCTCTATAATGTATTTATGTTTTCAGAAATATTGTATAATAATAGTGTATAATAATAGTGTATATTAATAATATAATAGTTTATAAGATTATAGATGTATTTCAAAAAAAGCCAGATTGCTGGGTTTTATTGGGTTTTTTTAGGCTTGGGTTTTTTTAGGCTGTCTTGTTATTAAAAAAAATTCAAACCATTTATATCAATTTTTTTTTTTGCATAAAAATTTTAATTTTACTGCAATATTATTCGTAATTTTTAAATTTGATTTAGAAAAATAAAAATTCCAGGACATTTTTGAAAAAAATTAAATTTTTCAGCATATTTCAGGACATTTCAGGACATTTGTAAGTATGCAGGACATTTCAGGACTGTGGCCACCATGATTTTTACATAACAATATTGTTTCTTTTAACAAAAATATACATAAAAAAACGTTTCTTTTAACAAAAATCAAAATACCTTGAGTAGCAATAGCAGAGTTGGCTTTTTTATAGGTCTATAAAAAAAAAACAAATGTTCATACAAATGTTCAGAAGTATATATCTTTACATATACATCTGAACATAAATATATTATAAACACACACACATATATTTACATATAAAAACATACACACACATATGTACCACCCTTCATATATACAAAAACACATACACACATATAGACACATATATACCACCCTTCAGAATTAGGGTCGGCATTGACCTAGAACTGTTTGAGGCCAGCAAATAATCACTGACTTTGTTTCTATGGTTTGTGGTAAAATCTTTGTATCAACTTTTTTTTGCAAACCTGATGCCGACTTCTAAGATTAATGTCGGCAAATAGTTGCTGACCTCATTTTTTCTGAGGGCTGCATATAAGCACATATGTATATATATATATATATATATATATATATATATATATATATATATATATATATATATATATATATATATATATGTATATATATATATATATATATATATATATATATATATATATATATATATATATATATATATATATATATATATATATATATATATATATATATATATATATATATATATATATACACACAGTCTGTTTGACATCTACTGTCAGTGCACGAAAAAATGCTGGCCGAACAGTATTATTTGTCTAGCGTGTGCGATTTTAAAAAATATTTGTTTTTTGTACCTCTCTAATTAGAATTTAATTAAGAAAAAAGATTTGTTGCAATTTAAAACCACTCTTGAAATTTTTGGCAAGCGCTAAAAAAAAGGGCCAGCCAGTATTGGCGGGCATGTCGGCGAACTGCAAGAGAGTGAAAGCACTAGTCAAACGGAGAAGACTGTATATATATATACCATATGTATACATATATAAATAAATAAATATATATATATATATATATACATATACATATATATATATATATATATATATATATATATATATATATATATATATATATATATATATATATATGTATTTATATATAAATATACATATATATATAAAAAAATGAACTTACATCTAAGTATGAAGCATTAATATAATCTGAACCAGGTTCATTTTCAATCTTAGATAATATAACACGAGAATGATCATCTAAAAGAAGTTACACCAAATGAATATAGCTGTACCAGAAATATTTACATCCAAATGATTATTTCCTTTTAAAACACTAACAAATCTCTATCTTTTAATTACACCAAAAACGCAAGTTTTTTTTACAAGTTTTTCTCATCAATAAAAATAATAAGATTTAAATAAGAATTTTGCTGAAATCGTTGTTACAAAAATCTTAGCATAGTTTTTAAATAGTCAGAAAATTTTTCTAAACTTTTTTACTTGTCTTAGGATCAATAATAAGACAGAAATACTCTTATTTTTAAAAAATTACTTTTAGATGGATGAATGAACCTTAGATCAAAGTACTTCAGCAACAGTTTGATATGAGAAAAAAGTTTTGTTTTTTGTAACAGCTAAGTGTTTCTCTGTTATGATATAATCAATGATTGATTTAAGCAACAGTTTGAATTGTGACATTATGATTTATATTGTTATTATTAGTTAATTTTTTTTTAATTCATATTTCTTTTTTATAAAAACTAATTTACTTCGTACAAGGCCGTAAGCAATTCTATATATGATGGGAGTTATCCAAAAAATGATAGCAATATACCTTGTCTAGCAGAGAAAAGGCATTGTAAAAAACTCTCCTAAATATGAAAACAGCATACCATACAGGGACAAATAATACATTTGTAGAAGTAGAAAATGTAATTGAGAATAAAGAAATGGGAACCCTATTAAGCAACCTAAGGAAATGATAACTTAGTAATCAATTGTATATATGATTACCATTGATTTCCATGAGAGGTCAGTAGTAAATGATAATCAGAGAAGACACGAATACTGCAATATTTGTAAGCAGTAAACAGCTGAGTTTTGTATGGATTAAAATTCACAAGCTACAGCAAGCCCCAAGCGGTCACAGAAGAGAGAACACATTCAAAATTGACTGCCTGTTCTAAGCATTTCAAAATTAATAACTTTTCATTAAGCAATTATTTTCATTTTCTCCCTTCCATACCAGCTTGAACCCTTGAGATTATGTAGGAGACACAATTAGGCAGAGAGATAAAAGATATCAGCCCAATTCAGTCAATTAGACCTGTAGATTAAAAAGAAAAAATGAAGTACTTATTTAACAGAAGCATTGATGTGGAAATATATGAAAATTAAATACTTTACTGTAGTTATTAATTATAATAAAAATAATCCATTCATAAATTGGTTCAAATTTTATTTATTTGAAGACTCAATTAAATAATATTATAGGATTTTGCATCTTAAAGATTTATTTTTAGTAATTTTAGGATCTTAAATTAATATTACTGGTACTAATTCAAATGGCTAATTTAAAACATCATACCCCACCATAACCTTTAACATATTATAAAAATAAATATAATTATAATAAGACATTTAAACAGATTAATAACAAAATAAAAACACTCACAAGCTACAATGTTAGCATATCGATTTTTTGGCTTGTTTTCTGGCAGATGAGCAATATCATAAGGAAACTCTTTTCCAATTTTTAGTTGCTGATTATATTTTATAAAAAATAAATTATTAATATATTTTACTGAATATATTTTATAAAAAATAAATTAATTAGCAAAATTAAAACTTAAAAAAGAGTTTATATCTATAATAACAAAATAAAATTGGTAAAAACAAAAACAACCTTGTAATCTTCCTTAAATCCAATGTTATCATTTTTATGTAACTTAGCCACTGCCTTCGGAAAAGCAGTGACTTCTATTGGAGGATAATTTAGATTTATGTTGTTGAAATTTACTGTACCATCTTTGTCTAAATAAACCAAGATTTGAATAAAAGAAAAAAAATTTGAAAATACAAATGATAGAAAATAATAAACATACAATCTGATCCTTTTCTTTGAATTGGAACAAGGCTGATTTTTACAGGGTCGCTGTAGCTTTTAGGATGGTGCCTTTTCCAAAACCTTGATAAAACATGTTTAAAACTAAAACAAAAACTAAAACAAAAACAAAAAAAACAACAACAACAAAAAGCACACCACTTTTTACTTAATAATGTTTTAATCATCATTTGAATAACTTTATCATATAAACCATAATATGTAAAAAAAAGAAAAGAAAACTGGTTAAATTAAAAAAAAGAAAATTGGTCAAACTAAAAAAAAGAAAACTGGTGAAACTTAAAAAAAGAAAACTGGTCAAACTAGGAAAAAATTTGAGAAAAGCAATCTTTATTATTTTAAAATAATTTTTAGAAAAAATAAATTTATATATGGTTTAGGATTTTTTTAGAACACTTTTTAAAAAACACAAAAATCCAGTATATATATATATATATATATATATATATATATATATATATATATATATATATATATATATATATATATATATATATATATATACTGGATTTTTGTGTTTTTGTGTTTGTATTTTCAAATTTTTTTTCTTTTATTCAAATCTTGGTTTATTTATCATATATATATATATATATATATATATATATATATATATATATATATATATATATATATATATATATATATATATATATATATATATATATATATATATATATATATATATATATATATTTATGATAAATGTTTATATAAAATTTTTTTAAATAAATATAATGGTTACCATTATATTTGTTTAAATTTTTTTTTAATATATTATATATATATTTTTGATAAACATTTATCATAAATAAATATATACTGGATTTTTGTGTTTTTTCAAACTATGCTATATGCATAAAGGAAAGAGTGTTTAAAAGCTAGCAAAAAAATAAACTGTTGATTTTTATTATATTTTTTTTGTTTAAAGTAAAGGTTAACTTGTTTATAGTTCTACAATTTTTAAAAAATTGCGATTTTTTCACTGTTAACGAATCCTGCCAAAATAATTATCTATCAGATGTTCTATAAATGTTTATCTATCAGATGTTCTATAAATTTTTATCTATCAGATGTTTAACTATCGGAAACCTAGACACTGCAACAATATATTTTACTTCTTTGGATAAAACATCTTTTTCTCGTTTTTATTTTCTTTATATCCGATTCAATAAAAAAAACAAAAATTGACTGTTTGCAGACTGTTTGCTCGTTATTATTTTCATCAAAAAAATATAACAATTATTTTATGTTAATAAGATTACCATACGCCTTCCTTTTCCACAGGAGGAGAAAGCCAAATTTAAGAAAGGAAAAGTTGCAAAAAGGTTTTGGTTGTGCACAGTGGGCCAGTAGGCGGACAAAATGGGAAAAATTTTAGTTTTCTAATCTTGAAAACCTATTTAATTTTAGTATCTTCAATTTATATTGGTATATTATCATTCATTTAGTATCTTCATTTATATTGGTATATTAATTTCTTTATATGAAAATTACCAAGGTAATTTTCATATAAAGAAATTAATATACCAATATAAATGCTCATAAATGATTTTAACATGCTCAAATAAATTATTTACTTCAAAATCTCCTTCATGTTTAAAACAGTTGCATACAGTTCCAACTGACAAATAATTTATTCTTTATAGCGCCATTTTTTTAATTATTGTCATTGTTGGTTTTTATTTTTCTTTACTTTATATGAATCACAAGACTGCAAAAGATATTTGCCTTTTACTTAATTCATATAAATGCCAATCAAATCCTTTGTTAAATGGTGACATTTACTAAATTTTTTCTGAAAATAATTTCAAATGATCAAAAACTTGTCTGAAATTAAAAAAACTGAACATTAAACCTAAAAATGCATCTGATTTTAAAACATTTACTAACAATATAAGATACTTGCATAAAAAGATAAAAATCTTTAAAAAAAACCCTACCCAGTAATGGGCTGCTATTGTTAATTTTTTGCAGCAACCATTTAAATATGAAAGAAAAAAAATAGTTCTTATACAAATATTCAATTAAACATCGGAAGTGATTTAAATATTGCCTCAGACACAATGCAGAGAATAAAGTGTGATTCATGCAAAATAAAAAAAGATGCAATACGTAGTTTACAAGAAAAAAAAACAGGAAATTGCAGCAGAAAGTTTGTTTTTTGAAAAATCAATGACCTGTAACAAGCCTACAAATAAAAAATTTAAAAGACATTTTTTTCACTAAATTTGTGAAAATTGAAATATTCAAAAGAAAAAAACAAACAATTCAGCAGAATAAGTTTCATTCTCTAGATTTTGTAAATGAATTCTTGAGAAAACTAGTAGAATAAAGTTGCAACAAAATGTTAAAAAGATAGAAAGGAAACACAAAATTGCTATCAATGAATTACAGGAACAGATAAAAATCAAAGAGCAAGTAAACAAACAACTTGTAGAAAAAAATCATTATTTAACTAGTATTGTTTTAGAAAAAAAAAAAGATAATAAGCTAATTATAGAAACCAGAAAATTAAAAACATATGACCTACCCATAAGAAAATGTGTTTATGCTCCTAGTATTAATTAATATTATTATTATGTGCATGTGGAAAGTTTCTCATTTTTATTGGAAAACATTTCTATAAAGTTACACAACACAGAACTGCAAGAAACATCCCAACCACCCACAGTTAATAGAATGGCATATGAGCCAGGTGTTTTAGCATTGGTTCAGGCTGGTGAGGCACTTTTTCATTGCAAATGTGCAACAGTAGTGTTTGATGCAACCACCCTTTTAGACAAACATGTAAACAAATTTCTTATCAGTACCTATCCTCCACAGAGATGTTATTCTTTATTAACCACTAAACTTGCTGAAGGTACAGGATTTGACTGTGCCACTCATATTGTCAGTATAATAAAAGAACTTGCCAATACATTTACAGAGTTTAAAAATATTCCAGTAGAAGTTTTAGAGGTATTCACTCAAAAAATCAAAAGTTGCCTGTCAGACAGAGCACCTGTTAATAGTTGCATGAGGAACATGCTTCAGGAGGAGATGGACATTCAATTAATGCAACTGCGCTGCAATGTTCATCCATTGGAAACTATTGCTTTAAAAGCATTATTAGCTCTTAAAACAATAGATGAGTTGAAGATAAAACTGGTAAAAGGAACTGATGGAGTTGCAGTAACAGTCCTCAAAAATACTTTTAAGCTAAGGTAATCTTTTATATGTATATCTTTAATTATTAAATTTTTTTTTTAGTTTTATTTTCTTGTAAGCAATTGTTTTTTATTTCCACATAGAATTGTTGATCAAAAGGTAGCAACAAAAAAAGAACTATTACATACACAATAGGATATTGAAAAGTCAATGAAGATGAAGCTGAAGATATTGACATAAGCCAGGAAGGAGTTATAGCAGATGTAATACTTTAATAATGTAATACAGATGTAAAACCTGGAGTTCATTTTAAAATTGCTATAATATATTAGGCATTATTATCTTTTATTTTATTTATGTTGAATATTTTGTATACATTTTTATTTATTCCTTTTAATTTTAAAATTTTCTTATATTAACTAGGAGCAGACACAGGATTATTTTACATTTTCAGATACTGTATTTTGAATTGTGAAAACTTTAAGCATATTCAATTATATGTCAAATAAGAATGATTTGCTAGAAAATTGTGGTAATTAAAACTTAGGAACAAAACTATCTAAAAAAGAACCCACCTGTCTCAAATATTAATTTAATGAGTTAATAAGTTTTTAAGTTTATTATGAAACTAAATTTAAATTCATAGAAAGATTTTAAATTTAATCTAATCATTTTTTAATGGTAAAAGGTTATGATCATGTGAAACAACTTAAAAAAAATAACTTTAAAAACATCAAAAATTATTGGGGATGTTAATGGATTTAAATGTAGTATAAGATAAAAAGTTAAAGTATTTTAATAACTCTGTCCCCTCACATTTTTATGTGGGGGTACAAACTTTTTGGGGTATATTTGTTCCCAGGCTCTAATCACTTCAATTTTTTATATAAATTTTTCCCACATTCTCATTAGATTTAAGCATGAACAAACTTAAATTTAGATTAATTATGAATTTTTTAAATTTACTTGCCTTTTAATCACATTTATAATTTACTTGTCTTTTAATCACCCTTAATAACAATAACCGCCATACATATTCTTTGCATTCTA
>NC_061157.1:19041737-19109237 GCF_022113875.1 Hydra vulgaris | reverse complement strand
AAATCAAACCACACCAAAAAAAAATTGTAGCTTGTAATAACTTGATAAATTTAAATGTAAAAGCATGGATTTCATTGCAAGAAGCAGAAAAATCAATTAATAATATGGAAGAATCATTAAAATCAAAAGTATTCCTTGCTCAACTTTTATCATCATCTTGCTCAACTTTTATCATCATCTTGCTCAACTTTTATCATCATCTTGCTCAACTTTTATCATCATCTTAGGTGTGGAACTAAAATTTTTTTTGTAAAATCAAAATAGAAGGAACCAAAAGAAGAAATTTCCCGGAAAAAATTATATTTATGAATTGTTCAAATAATTTTGATTTACAATTTAATATCAATAAAATTTTATTAAAAATTGTCAATGCAACATTTTACAAAACAAAAACAAAAAAGATTTTTGGTGCCAAAAATTTAACTAGATACTTCAATAAAATATTTCATAAAAAGCTTATGTATTGATAACACATCTTTTTATTTTTTTACTTAAAATCAAGACTTGAGGACCACAAGGACCACTACAGTCAAAGAGGCTACTTTTTATAAACTTTATTTTCAACTCTCTTAACTCTAAACTTGGAAACACAAATCTTGTTAAACATGGTGCTGCTGCAGAGAAACAGTTTGAATATGGTACTTCCAGAGGCATTAGGTAGATATGCACATTAAACCTCTTAATTGTAGATACAGTAGTGCCAGTGGTTTAGGGCACTGCATTACATTCCAGCAATTTAAGGTTTGCAATATATAGATTGAATTTCAGCATAGGAATTTTTCTTCATTTTTTTCTTCATCTTTCTTTATAATTGCTAAGTATTCTATCACTAGAAGTGCTGCATCCATTTTAAAAAGCATCAACAAAAAAAAAGTATTTTTTGAGCAAACAAAAAAGAAAATTATTCGTAATTAACTTGTAATTTTTTTTTAGGTATGTCATGGCTATTTTAGAATGGCTACTATGATCTTTGCTTCTTGTGTTAAATAGTAAGGTAAACTCAAGTATGAATATTCTTCATGTCTCAAATCCTGCATCAAGAATGAGCAAATATCAATTTATTTAAATTCTGAAAATATAACATTAAATACTCAATAGCAAAAACAATATTTTAATTTACTTGTGTTTTTTAATAATGTATATTAAGAAATACTTTTAGGAAATAATATAACTTTTTGTCACATTTTTAATGACTGTTACTTCAAATTTAACTGTAACTTAATATGTTTGTAATAGTTTCTTCTTTATTTTTTATGTACATACTATCTTAAACATTTTAAGTGAATGAATTTTAGTTTCACCGATTGTTGAAAACACACATTTTTTGACAATCAAAAGTAAGATTAAGCATGTACCTTTTTTGTGAATGTAAAATTTTTTAAGCATGTACCTTTCGGATCAAATAAAACTTTTCATATATTTATATATAGTAGGAAATCTTTGAATTTACAAGTTTAATTTAAAATGAACATTTGGTGTAAGGAATTTTTTTGCTAGAAGAAGCAGAAATCGAAATTCTTCTTAATCTGTATATATTTTTTATTGATATAGAAGCTTCCATTATATTCAGTACATTACAGTAATAATTAACATAATCATCTAGCTTCAATAATTCACTTTTTAGTAAATGTTTTTAAAAAAAATTTTTTTTTAATTTTTAGTTTATTCAATTTACTATATTAGATTATACTTTCATACATGTTTTTATATTAAACTATTATATTTTTTGTATTTTTACTATTTTATATGAATATATATTTATATATTTACTATAAATTTATATACTTACTATAAATTCATAATATAAATTATTATACTACAATATATACTATAAATAACGTTCTTTTTAACTTCACACTTCTCCTTAAACTTATTTTGCATCTAGTGTCACTGCTTTTGCCTTGGTCATTTTGTCATTGCTTTCATTACTTTTATCTTTTCCAACAAAAAAGTTAACACTCCAAAAAAAAAATCAATTGAAACTGGTAAAAAAAAAAACAGCAAAGAAAAAAAAATTTATTGTGGTAGAAGCAAATTCTCTTTCAATTTATTTAATAATTGTAATAACAACTCTAACATCTCTGCTGAACAGTGAATCTACTGCTTGATTTGTTGATTGAAAGAAATTTTAAAGACCGATTGCTTGATTTCATTATTGAAAAAAACTTCAAAAACCAATTGCTTGATTTCTTAATTAAAAAAAACTTCAAAAACACATTGCTTGATTTCTTATTGCAAATAAAAATAATCCAAAAAAAAAATTAACAATACTTATTAATAACCTTTCTGAAAACCTTTTTTGTGCGACTTATTATTAAGTTTCAAACTTTAATAGTTATTCCTCCTACTTGCTTTATCATATGCTTAAAAAAAATTTCGAAATTATTTTATCATAGTAATTTTAAATAGTTAATTTTAGTGGTTATCTGCATTTGGGGTAAACATTTTTTTTTTTACATATTTTGTTCAACTATTTAAAAAAAAAACACTTTCTATTATATTTCACTAACTAAAAAATATATAACTAATGAAACAAATAGTTTTTAAAGAATGTTATTTTAAACAATTACTTTATTACTTTACAATTAATAATAAAAATTATTATTACTTTACAATTATTAATCAAAATATTACTTTAAGATAAACAAAAATGGTATTACCTCAGGTGATTTGATTTTCCCTCTAACATGAAGCTGGTACTTCGTTTTTGGCTGCAACGGGGCATTTAAATAACCATTGTAATTAACACCATCACCAACTTCAAACTTAGACGGTACTTGAATTGCATCAATCTCAGCTGTAATATAAAACTTGTGTCCCAGACTCTTTGCAGTCTGATAGTCATGTAATTCTTGAGGAAGTTCCTGACTTCTACGTTTTCTTGATACTCTATTCAATAAACTACTCTCTAACTCTTCAATAATAATTTGATATGCACTACATTAAAAAATTTTAAATTACATTTCTTATATTATAATTATATTATACTATAAAAATAGTATATTTTATTTATAATATAAAAATATTATAATATTTTATTACAATATCTTTATATTAATAAAAAAAAACGCTTGAAAGTTATTGAATATACAAAAAAAAAGTAAAAAAAAAAAAACTGAAACAAACAACCTGATTGGTCCATTAACATCAGCAGATGGTGATAAATGAATAACTATTGAGCTTGAAGATACTTTTTCAGTAATTGGTATGGGAGGTGGAGGAGGCGCTATATAAAAAAATGTTTTGAAAACTTACATAAAAAAAGTTAAATAAATTTATGATCTAATAAAACTAATGTCACCTTTTACAGGAGTATTAAAATAACGAGGTAAACTTGCTTCACCATATCCTTTAATAGTTCTTGCTGAAACTTGCACTTTATATGTAGTACCTGGTTGTAACCCCTTTATTCTAACAACATAAATATTAAAATCAACCTCTTCTTCATAGTTGGAAATAAAAGAAGGATTATAGCTCTTTGTACCAATACAAACAACCTATAATTAGTAATAAACAATAAATAACAATCAGAACCAGAACTTTATAATTTTTTTTTTTTTTTTACTCTACATTTGATTTTTTTTTAACTACTATTATAAATTATAACAAAAAATAAATGTTAAATTATTATTATAAATTAGTTATTCGGTATTTAAGTGATTATATAACCTATAATAAAGTCAAAACAATGAAGTAATAAAGTAAAAAAGTATTAAAGTATTAAATTCCAATAAAAAGCAGAAGAACATTATAACCTATATCTGATATATGTAAAACCAAGAAACTCAGACCTCAACATCTGCCAACACACCAGATCTGCAGTTTTCCTGACAGATCTCACTTGATTGTATGCTCACTTGATTGATCATTAAAAGATCCAGCCCAAAGACAACAACAGAATGAATGTTCTTCAAACATGTAAATGGCAATACAAAATCCTTCCATAAAGTCTGAATTATATAAAAGATAAACCATAGCTTTAAATTAGGAACATTTTTTTTTATTAAAACACACATGTATATGTAGCAGCCATTTTTTAGAATTACTGCATCCCAGAATTTAAAAAATGCAAGTGCTGATTATAACAACTCCAAATAACTTTGAACAATGCAAGCTCTACCCTACCAGTGAACCCACTACCATTTTCTGATCCTTTATCCAAAAAACCTAAATTTAGTGTTTAGCCTGACATAAATAAAAGTATTTAACTTTTTTGTTTTGCTTTAGTCACAGTATATAATTTTGCACTATAAATGAAGATTTAGATTTTAGCCAGCTTGTTAGAAAGATATATGAGTATTACTTAATAATTTGAATATTCAGGTATGTCCAGGATTATACTTCTGTATATATTTCTGTCAATATAGTTTAAAATTAATTTCTCAAAAATGATGCTGAGCATTTATTGAAAGCAAAACACATTAAAACAATTAATAAACTATTATTTAAAGTTAATATAATTAATATATTAAAATATTATATTACTATATTGTTGTTTTATTCAACCAATTAATTATATTATAAAATATTTTATCATATACTGCAATTAAATAACTTTGCAATTAACTCCAAAATTGCAAATAACTCCAGGTAAGAGAGCAACTAACTATAAAGAGTTTTGTAGTTAAAACTTAATGAGTTCAATACTTTTAATTAATTTTTATTTTTTTGTTATGTAACTTAAATTTTGGGAAATAAGTTTCATGACTGTTTATTACAAACAGACTTTGTTAAAACTATTAAATAAGTATGTGTTTATTATTTTTGTTTTGGTTAGTTTCATTATTTTAATTCTAAAATGAATTGCAACTCTAACAACTCTTTCGTCATCATCTGAATTATCTGTCTAGATGTAAGTATTTAAAAACCTGTGTGCAAAATATATCATAATATATTTACAATTTCTTATCAAAAAATATATCATAAATAAATTTTTACAATTTCTTATTAAAAAATAAATCATAAATAAATAAAAATATATCATAAATAAAAAAATATATATCATAAATAAATAAAAATATATCATAAATAAATAAAAATATATCATAAATAAATAAAAATATATCATAAATAAATAAAAATATATCATAAATAAATAAAAATATATCATAAATAAATAAAAATATATCATAAATAAATGTTAACGATTTCTTATCATAATCTAAGAATTTTGCATTTTTTAATCTATTTGAAAAATTATTTTCTTACTTTGAATTTTGTTATCACTCCATTGGCCTTAGATGGAGAATCCCACGTAACAGACATTAAATCCTCCTTTAAAAGAATTGCTTTAAAATTTGTTGGTGCAGTTGGCAAACCCTCAGGACTTCTAAATGTTTTGTTCACAGCAGGACCAACAAGTGCAGTCATTGCTTTTACTCTAACAATCAAGTCAATATAACAGGGTAAGCCATGATACTTCTTTGTGTTAGTAGTGTTGTCTGGGATATCTGTAGAGATTATTTTGTTTGTTAGTGGATCAATTAATTCAACCATGTAACCTCGTAGTATACCTTTAACATAAATTGGAGGCTCCCAGCTAACATATACATCATCTAGTGTTTCTTGAACTTGAAGATTTAAAACATGTGAAGGTGCATCTTCCATAGTTGTAATAAACATCTCATCTGAAGCAGGACTACAAGTATCACGAATGCAAGACTTAAGAGTAATAACAAATGATGTAAATGGAGGCACAGCAATTAGTCGTGAAAAACTCCTTTGATCATAAGCATCACTATCAGTATAATGGAAAGTAGTGTTTTCTTGAAGACTTTTCCTGTCTCTTAAGGTTATAATAAACAAAGAAATTGGAACTCTGGAATTTGAGCGAGACTCCCAGTTTATCTTGATTTTCCCAGGTTTTTTCTCTACTTCTGTAATTATAGGTGATAATGGAGCTTTTACTAAAATAAAATAAAAAATAAAATAAAAAAATAAACAGATTTTTTTTACAAGAATATTTTAAATTTTAAATATTTCTATTGTAACATACTTGGTAATGTTGAAAGAGAAAGAACTTCAGAAAAAGGACCAAACTGCTTATTGGAGATAGCTGTAACTTTAAATTTGTATGATGATGCTGGTGCAAGATTTCGTACTGTATATTGTGTATTCATTATAAACTCACTTGCAGAATAAAAAGATTCATTATCCAATGCAGCCCATACTTGATACCCATTAAATACTTTTGGAATAAAAACAGGTTCAATACTCTCCCATACTAAGCCTATTCTTGATTCTTCAACTGACGTTGCATACAAGTTCTTAGGTGCAGAACCAGGTGCTAAAAAAAACACTTTTATATATTATTTTAAAGAACAATCCATTTGCTGTAAGTTTTTATTTTTAATACCAAATTTTGACAAATTACAATTTTTAGTATTAATTATTCTGCTAATTGTTCAATTCAACTTGTTAAATAAATGAAACGAGTAAATTTTTAAATTTTCAGCTTGTAAAATTATATAGAATAGCAAAAAAATATGTTCAAATTTATCTTTAAAAGGTACTACATTTAATATAATACAAATAAACTATTAAAGAATTTCAAGAAAGCATTTAACATGAACTGTTTAGTAGGTAAAAGGTATTTACTAAAATTTACCTTCTCCAATAACTAAGACCTTTTTTATATCAGAAGTTGCTTTTCTTCCAAAGCTGTCAAGTTCAACTTGAACTTCGTATTCTACCCATGGCTCAAGTTGAGCAATGGTGTTGTTTTTACCACTTAAAATAACTTTGGAAGACCAAACACCTGAGCCAAGAATTTTATAACTAACAGTTAAACTAGACATAAAAACATCTTCAGCCTAAACAAATGTTTAAATGTTTAAATAGTAACATTTAATTTATTTCATGATTAACTTTTTAAAGAAACCATTTAACAATAATCTTCTATAAAATATTTAAAAAAAACAATTTGACTCACAAAAAACCACTCCACAAAAATGGTGTTTGCATAATTTGAGGCCACATTGATTTTTGGAGGGTTTAATTGTCCTATTAAAAAAAAAAGTATAAAATAAAAATAATAAATAATAATATAAGAACAATGAAACAAAACTATTATTAATTTGCTTTATTGTAAGATTAAAATATTTGAATAATCAAAACTGTAACAAATGTGTACTCCACCACTCAACCAGATCAGTATCGGTGTTTAACCAACCACTATCAATAATTTTTTGCGGTTAAAAAAATATTTTTGTGTATAAAAAAAAAACTGAAGTTTAAAAATGTCTAATAAAGTAAAGGTCACATGATATAGAGGACAAATGAGATAAATGAAAAAAAAAAGAAAAGAATTCACATGAGGTAGAAAATAAAAGTGGAAAATCAGGTAGAGATCAGAGAAGATAAAGATCCAATAAGATAAAAGCTACATAGAGGTAGAGGTCACATGATGTAAAGGTTAGATAAGGTAAAGATTTATTAGTTTTTGGAACAAAGTATTTTAAAAAATAAAACAAAAAAAACTTACATAATTTTCTCATAAAATCTCTTTATAGCAATACTGAACTTAATAGTAGTAGTAGTAGTAGTAGTAGTAGTAGTAGTAGTAGTAGTAGTAGTAGTAGTAGTAGTAGTAGTAGTAGTAGTAGTAGTAGTAGTAGTAATAGTGCCCACTCTTGCGTGTTTGACACAGGACTCTATGCAGCCATTAAAACTGAGGCAATGGCAAGAAAGAGTCTCTCAGCATGTTTTTATAAGGAAGTATATGAAATTTATCAACAGTTATGTAAATATATATTGTCAGAGATAGCTCAAATTTGCATAACTAGCATTCGATAATACTGGGTATATATTTTTTAATTTAACAGATTTTGGGCTCATTTTAGCATAGAGAGTTTTATTTATGTAATTGCAAAAATTCCATTTGGATAGCGTTACATACAAACGTCTGTAAGTGTAAACGCCTTTAGCATAAGTCGAATTTGTGGACAGTGTATGGAACAACCATGCACAATCTCTTTATGAGAAAACTTTAAAATTTTATATTAATAATTAGAAGTTTTTGTTGCTATATATACACCAAGATTGAAAAAATTGAAAAATGTATTATGCTTTGAACCCTCGAAAATAATCACTGTGCTATTGAAGATATACATTTAAGAAAAAATAAATCATTTTATAAATTTCTTATAAATGAAAATCTATATACCTTAAATGCTCTAACCAGACTTATTAAAGAACATCAAAAAAGTCAAGGGAGTACCATTTATTAAAGCAATTTCCATTAACAATCAACATTTTATGCCTTAAACAAATATTAAATTTTAGACCCACAAAATATTTTGCTTCTCATAACACAAAATCCTTTAAAAAATAGTTTTGGTTAGGACTACCACATTAGCATTGGATGCACAAAACGTTAACAATTATTCTCTAACCTATGTGCTTAATGGCAAGAAAATATTTTTACATTTAATTATTTATACAATTTATTTTGTATAAACAAAGCAAACTTTTTTTCAAATAAAATTATTAAAAATAGCATGTAAAAAATAACGGCTACCATGATTAGTTTGAACTTCTAAAATATTTGAATATGGTCCTAGTAAATTGTTAGAAACAGCTGCAACTGCAAAACGATATATTGTACCAGGTTTTAAATTTTGCATGATACGCTGTGTTTCCATAGATGGATATACATGCGCTTTGATTAAAGTTTCATTTCCTTCAGCGTAAAACATTTGGTAACCTTGAAATATTACTGGTAGATACTCCATTGAAACAGATTCCCAATGCAAACTGATTTTTGTTTCTAATTTAATATCAGCCACCAGATTTGATGGTGCTAGCCCAGGAGCTAAAAATATTATTTATAATATCAATATATAATAAATTGTTGCTATTTTATTTATGCAGACAAAGAATATGTTAATATATTGAAAACAAAAATCTTGCAACCTTTTCCCTTTACTAAGACCTCTTCAATTGTTGAGTCAAGTTTATGACGAATATTGTACAAGGATATATACACCTGATATGTCTTCCATGGTTCTAACATTTTTGCTGTCGGCGAAATACGTATGGAGGTTGCTGTGCTTGGAAGTCCAATATGTTCCCATTCAAGTGGAGGAACACTTTTGACACGAAAGTATACTGAATAACCATTTACTTTTTCAACAGGTGGATTCTAAAATAGTTAGCATTATTTACCAGATAAAACTAATTTTTATTAAAAAAATGTTATACGTTTGTTAATTTCGTTTAAATGTTTTATTTACAGCTTAAATTATCAATTACAATTGAAATATGGTAACCTAACAACATGATAGACCGAGTTGTGACCTAACAACATGATATGAAGTATGTAATGAAGTAGTAAAAATATCAATATTCTTGTAATAAAGATTGTTTCAGATTTATTTGGATTAATGTTCATAAAATTCATAACTATGTGGTATTAGACCAGTGGTAGAATGTTCAGTACATTCAAGAGGTTTGAGGTTCAAATATATCCTCACCCCTGACAGTTCTGTTCTCGATCTTTTTCTCTGTGCAGAGGCTTTGTTTAATAAGATTCGATACATTTCAATATGTTTCGATAGTATTTCTGCACTTTACTGTTACAATAAAAGCTCAAACTCAATCTTAAAGCCCTAAAATCAGCTTATTTAAAAATATAGATTAAAGTGTTTATCATTTTAGATTTACTTAATAAAATATATTATAAAAAATAAAAACATATAAAAACCTTTAATTTAATCATTTTAAATTTGCTTTCTTTATTTACTCCATTTAACAGACTATCAAAAATTTAACTTTTATTTGAAATTTATTAAATTGAAAAAAATGTTTTAATTTAATTTAGTTACTGACTAAAACAAAACCAACCTACAACCTACCAACAAAAACAACAATAATAAAACCAACCTGCCACTTAACAAGTATAGTTTGAGGTTCTTCAGAAACTAAAGTTGTTATAACAATTTGCTGATCAGGAACTAAAAAATATAACAAAAAAAGAAAATTATCAAAAGTTAAACAACATAAAATATTTTATTGTTTAATGTTTTATTTTCTTATACAAACCTTTTCCTTCAACACTTATAGTGTATGTGATATAATCACTTTCACCATAAGTTCCAATGGATTGAATGCGGATATCATACTTCTGCCATCCCTGCAATCCAGTGAGATTATAAAAACTTGCTGAACCAGAAACCTGTACAACAGCATATGAACTCCTGGTTGAATGAAGCCGATACTCAATTTTAAAATTAGTTATAAATTTTGCGCAATTGTAACCAATTCTACTTTTCTAGATAATAATATAAACATTTAAATTAGTATTAAAAAAAAAAAAACTTAAATCTATGTTTTCTAGATATCAATATAAATATATAATATTTTTCTAAATAAATATTTAAAAGAAAAAAATTCAATTTTTTTAAATCTAAAAAATTTTTTTTAATCTAAAAAATAAATAAATAACTAAACAAGAAAATGAACAAAAAAAAAAAAAACTAAAAATATTATTTCATCGTAAATATACAATATACCTGCCATCTTAAAAAAACTGTTTCTGGCTGAAGAATTTCATATTCAACCTTTTGAGGTGGTATAGGCTCTAAAAAACAAATAAAAATAATAAATAAAAAAACAAATAAAAATAATAACAACTTTCTTATATCATTGGATTACAATAGAACAAAGGTGAAATAAATTTATAAAAATTTAATCCATAAAATTGAGTATGTATGCTCTATATGTATGTATACAGACATATTCTGAAACAACAAACAATACTAAACATAGATGTGCTAAATTTTACTGTTTTAATCGCAAGCCTAATATTTTAGAAACATGCCTTCCACACATCTTAGAACTTCTCATTTGAGGTTTTTAATTCTTTGAGCAAAAAAACAAAAAGTAACAAATAAAAAATAGAAAAATTTAATTGCTTTTTAATTTTGACATTTTGTAAAATTAAAAACAATTCAGAGGTAACTAGGCCAATGAGCAGATTAAATTTGTTAGAATCCAGACTGCAGACTGAATATATATTTTTATTATAACTATGTTGGATGGTTTATTGCTATAAATTTCATTTATATCCTTAGAATTGCAGTTTGTTCAATTAAACTTATAGCATCAAATCTTTAGATATGCCAAGAAAAACTAATTCAACTAGTCCACTGTCCGTTAGTAAAATTAAAACAGTAAAATAAAATCAGTAAGAGCAGATTTTGCTGAATCACAATAAAATCTATAAATGGTATAAATGGTATAGAAGTTTAGTATGTTTTTGAAATACTATAAAAATATGAAAACATTTCAATAATTTGTTTTGGTCTTTTATAACATAACTGATATTTTAGATTTCACCCATAGAATTGATTTTATTTAAATTTTGCTGTATTTGAACTTTTCATTTCATATTTGTACATTTGTTCCCATTTCTTTTATATACTATCCCTTCATTCTATCCAGTCATGTTTATCAGTCAAACCAATAAAAATCTTATTAATAAATGTGCATTATTGACATTTTTTAACTCATACATTGGTTTTCAGTCAATATTTTGAAGGTCTTTAATCAAATTTATTTAAAGGTATGACATAATTTCACGAAGGTATGACATAATTTTAAGTAATATCTAAGAAAGATAGAATAAGAAGAGAAGATAGAAACCATTCTAGTAATAAACAAAGGAATGTTTGTTTTTTGTAAACACCCAACCATATCATAGTGGCTGATGGTGATGACAGCAGTATCGATCATTTTAGCAATGATTTTAATGTTTGTAATTTCTAGTTGTAATACCAGTTTGATATTTTGAGTTTGTTTACTGTTTAATTAAATATTGAGTAAAAATACTTGTTAACTCTTTGTTTTTATTATGTTGTAAACGACATAAAAATCTCCCAGAATGATAACTTCTCTATTAAATATAAATTTAAAAAACAGAGTGTAAAAAAAAACAAAAACTGTTTTGATCCTTATAGATACTCTTGTATGGTGTTGTCATTCTAAGTTGTTCTCTTTTTTTGCTGTTAGTTTTGTTGTACCATGTTGTCATAGTAAGTTGTTTTATGTTTTGTTGTTAGTTTTGTTGTACCATGTTGTCATTTTAAGTTGCTTTATGTTTTGTTGTACTCCCACGATCTTACCAGTAACTCAATATCTTTTGATAAATTCATTTTATACAAGTTTTTTTATATCATAAATTGTATACAAGTTAATTGTGTCATTATATGCACTTTCTGTAAGTTTCTAAAAAAGATAATAAATTTATGTTCTTATGTTTACAATACATCAATATTTATTTAAAAAAAAAGTATTTTAGGCATATCTGCATACTTTATCAAATTAAAACTTTAAAATATGATAATATGCTTTTTTATTCTCTTCTTTCATTTAATTTTTCGATGTGTTCTAATAAAATGTGAACAAAACATGTTAATCTTATTTTAGTATCACAATTAAGCATATCAACAGTGTTGTACATATATGTATACTTTAAATGACTCCACTTAGAGTAAAAGGGAATATATATATATATATATATATATATATATATATATATATATATATATATATATATATATATATATATATATATATATATATATATATATATATATATATATATCGTCTAAAATTCACATTTTTATTGTTTTGAGAAAAATAAAAATAAATAATCATCCAGCCTTTGAATATTAATATCTATATAATTGTAATCAAGGATTATAAACAACTTTTTATTCATACTAACATGCTTAGATTTGTACTTATTTCAGCAAAGAATACGAGTGTTTAAAAACTCAATTTTAAAAAAGAAAAACACTCTTCAATTTTCAAAAGTAGATGCTTTGTAAAGTAAGCTTAGAAAAAAGCGGGCAATAATTTAACATAGTTGAACCTTTGCAACTGATTGAAGGTGATAAACAAATATTTTTAATAATACACCGTAAAAAACTTCACAAGATAACTTCTGGTGTAACAAATTGAATAGCAAAACTTCAATTTTTTTTTTTTTTAATATAATAAAAAATATAATACACTGAGTTTTAGAGCTCTACACCCCTTATAAGATACAGAAAAAATTGCATAGCCACTACAAAGGAGGCACAAGGTAAAACCCATGAGTAAAATAATTTTTTTGATTTTTAATATTTGAGATTTAATCATGATAAATCTCAAAAATTCTAAATTGTTATAATTAGTTTAGATGCAGCAAAAAACATTAAAAAAAAATTTTACATGCTGAAAATTTCTTTTTTTTAATCAATAAACTATTTTTTAATGCAATAGTGATGTAGTGGTAGAGCGCTCACCTCATAAGCAAGAAGTTCAAAGTTCAATCCCCACCACGTCCCTGGTAGTACCGCACTTAATTTGTTTCTCTGCACTTAATTTGTTTCTTCGTGTTTCGAAGTTATAGAGTTGAGAAAGGGTTGTAAACACAAATAAAGTAGCCTCCTTGACTGTGGTGGCCTTGATTGCCTTGAGGAGGTAAATTAAAATTGAGAAAAAAAATTTTTTTTGACTCAAACCTACTAGAAGGCAAAGTGGATGTTGTAATTGAGTAAACTCGTGGTACACCACAACCAATTTTATTGTAAACACTTAAACGAATTTGATAATCTGTACAGCTAAAGAGACCAGATAAACTTTGTATATATATATTTTTATCAGTTCCTTTATAATTTTGTGGATTAACAAGATATTTTATTAAAGAAGAAGAATCCCCAATTGGATAGTATGCAATGTAAAAAAACTCTATATCAAGTGAATTTTGATTCCAAGATATCTCAGCACCATTTGTGGTGACACGTTCTACTTTGTAATCTTCAATTTGGTTATCTAAACAAATAACAAAAAATGAGAGCCAATTAACAACATATAAATATAAGCAAAAATAAATATATAAAGATCAAGAAATTTATCAAAAATCACAAAGTTTAAATTAAAATTTGAAAAAAATTTAAAAAATTTAATAAAAAAATTATTTTATTAACCAAAATAGTGTTTTTTAATAACAGAAAAAACTAAATTATTATTCGGGAAAAGTACATTTCATATTTTGTGCTATTACTTTTTCTAACACATAACCTATGTATTTCAACTACTTTTTTAGAATACCTAAAATATTGATACTAATATAATATTAACAAGTATACAGTAGTCCAATTTGTAGCAAAACGATAATTGCCTTTTTGTGATGATACGGAGTTAAAGATTGTGCAACAATAAAAACTATAAAAAATTAAAATTTGATGACTTTCTATTAAAACAAAACATAGCACTCTTTAACAGTTTGAAATGAGTTTGAAACAAAATACAATTATCAATTAAATAACATAAAAATTAAAATATATAAAAAGGTAAAGTAAAATGTAATAAATGAAAACTATATAGTAAAGTATAAAGAGATGCAAATAAAGAGATGCAAATGACAAAATTGAAATTGGTTTTTGAAATTGAAATTCTAAATATTAGCCTAATGATAACACTAGAAATATGGCTGGTTAATATATTGGTTATGAGTTCTACAAGCTTGAATGTTGGAAATAAATTTGTTTTAAAACTATGCTTGATATTCAGTTTAAATCCAGTTGGGTCATTATAAGTTAACCATCTAAAACTGGTCACATTATTATAATTTGGTTGAAAAAGTGAACTTGTTAACCAAGTGAAAAAATACTTTTTCTTTATGATTTTGGTCAAAACCTTTAAACACAAATTGTTGGTATAAAGACCATCACAGCTTAGTCAGAACAATTTATGTCAAACAACTAATTTTTACTTTCAAATAAATAAACTTTCTAAAACATTTAAACATAGCCTTAGTAAACTTAAAATTAAATTTGACAAATATTTTTGCAATAATAAACCTTTTTCTTCTGTAAAACCACAGCCAAAAACATCCACTTTTAAAGCTATCCCATTTGCAAACTCTAGTGGCACAAACTGAATATACTTTGCTACAACTGAGCATGGCAATTTTTGAACAACAACTCCAGATGTATCTACATTTGCTTCAAAAATCTAAATCAATTTAAGAAGATTTATAAGAATTCTAAAATATTTTAAGTATTTAAAAGTTAATTAAAAAAAAAACATCTTCAAAAAAAAACTCAGCAATGAGCAGCTGTAAAAATAAGTACCACCTGATAATGAAAAATCTTCACGATAATTAAAAATATTAAAACAATAATGGAAATTATTATGATGAATTTAGAAACTTATATAATGATAAATTAGGTTTTTGCAAATTGAAATATAACGCATATATTTATTTAAAACTAAAGACACATTTAAAAACATTCAAAAACATGTTTTTGAATGCAATTTTAAAACAAAACAAAATATTTTATAAACATATTTTAAAAAATTTAAATTATTTTTATTATCAATTTATGTTTAACTTAAAACATTAAAATTCTTAAATAAATAATTTTTCAAAGATTCCCCTGAACAAAAATTGGATTTTAATATTTCATAAAATGAAATTTTTATTGGTTGATTATAAAATTACTGCGCATATTTTTTTTTAAATCTTTATTAAATTATTATAGTTTATGTAATAATTTTTATAATACTTGAATCAACTTGTGTTTAAACAAATATAAAAGTTAAAATATATAAGTTTTGACTGTTGTTATTTTTGCAGCCATAAATTTATCAAGTTTTATTAAAACAGTATTCACTGCTTCTAATAAATAGAAAAAAAACAAAAATATTTCCAGATATTACAATTTGCAATCATTTAATTTGAGCCATGGATCATGAAAACCATTGTAATGACAATAATTTTTTTTATTTCTACAATTAGAAACCATTTGTGATAATTAACTTACTAGTTTATTTTTAACTAGTTAATTTTAAACCTGTTAATTGAATTTTGATAGTAAAATATATATAAAAGTGAAATAAAAATAAATTTTTTTTAGCCTTTATTGAATTAAATTATTTGACTTTCCATTTTTTAAATACTTCTTATTTCTTGATATTTGTCTGCAACTTTTGTCTGCAACTTTTGTCTGCAACTTTTGTCTGCAACTTTTGCTTTTTGTGTCTGCACTTTAGTGATTTAATGATGTAAAAATAAAATATATAAAAAGCAATAGATGCTCCAGTACACATATTGAAATTAGGGTTAGGATATGGGCAAAATAAACTGGAAAACAAACCACACACACTCACAAAAAAGCAAAACAAACCACTCACTCTCACACCAGTGGCAGACTAAGTACATGAGGGGTCTTAGGTCAATAACTCTGTGGGGCCCTTATAAAATAAATTGGTTTAACCCCTGCATGATAAAACAGTTGTTGTTATTTTTTTCACAAAGTTAAGAATATCGAGTTTGGTTGTCTTAAATATTTACGTTTTATATTTTTACACTTTAATAAATTTTATTTTTTTCGCTTTGCAGTGCAGCTTTTATTAAATCCGACCAGAACCAGACATTATTTAGCCACTAAAAATGTGCAATAAAAAGAAACACTAACCAAACCTAAATACTGAAAAATCTAATTTTATCTATGCTACACAAGCATTCATCAAATAAACAAAATTTATGTCAAACAAAACTCATTTTATGTATGTTAGGACTGTTTTACTTCAAATGACTTTTGTAATTACTTAAATAAAATACTGACAAGCTTCCTTTGCATGAATATTTCATAGAGAAAATGCTAACGCCAGTTTAATTTTAAACAAAATTAAAAATTAATTTTTGATTGGAATGGCTTCCATGAAAGTAATAACTTTGTTAGGTGATAATTAGATAATATGGCTCTTATTTTAAAAGATTGTAGAGAATTAATTTTATAAAAAAATAATGTGTTCTGAAATTATTTTTCTCCTTAGAAATTAAAATTTTGGGCCCCTTAAACTGTGGAGCCTAAGGCTATGATGGCCTTATATGCCTCGATAATTGACTACTGACTCCAAAACACAATACAATCAAATATTCTCATCTTCTATTATGTAACTTATTTAACTAATTACCTTCAGAACCTTTGTATGTAAGTAATCATCGAATATTTCTCCATCAGTACTAAACTTAAGAAAAAATGTTTTTACAAAGAAAATTCCTGAAGTGAAACCCTGCGTTGCAATACCAGTAATTGTGAACATTTTTTGAAAATTAATTTGGAGAAACTCATCATACAAATCTGTAATTGGTTGAAAATTTTTAGGTATCCACGCACTTGGAGCATTCCCTAAGCGACCATGTGATGCTTTGTAAAAAAAATCATTTTCTGAAGAAGCTGTAAATGCTGAGCTTGGAAGCGTTCCGTTTTCTGATGCTCCAAGAGATGTAAAACATAATTCTAAACAGATTTTTAAAAATGTTATAATAATGCATAATATTTTCATCAGTAAGGTTGAAATATATATAAACAAAAAAATATATAATATTACGCATAATAATAAATCTGTAGATCATTGATTTTTCAAACAGCATTTATAAATACTACTAGCATATATAAAACTGTATTACACATACACTAAAAATACAGTAAAATTAGGTTTATCTTGTTAGATTATGGTAGGGTGTTTGCACCTGTAAAGCTTTGATAGGAAAAATTTTTTTCATTTTTATAAAAATTGCGAGAATATACTAATTCAGTTTTAAATATTAATTCTTTGCTTAAAATTTTTTATTACATTGCAGTCAAATCAATTTACATAGTCTCACAAGCACAAAACAAAGTTAATCCACCAAATGTTATGTTTTTAGTTTTTAAGGCAGAGAGTTGTTACTTGCTAAAATGTAGCTTAACAAAACACGTCACACTTTGTTAAATTCTTTTTGTTATATTTATCAATAACCTTCCTAAAGCGTGTCACACTTTTTTAAATTCTTTGGGGATAACTGAAAACTAATAGGAATCACCTAAAGTTTAAACAATCGAACAAAGCTGTCAAAAAATATCTAAAAATATCTACCGTTAGTAATCAAAAAGTTATCAACAACAAATTAAGTTCCTCTTCTTCACTACATAATTCTTGAATCACTTAATCCTTCATTCACTTTCTTGACTCACTTAATCCTTCATTCACTTTCTTGACTCACTTAATCCTTCATTCACTTTCTTGACTCACTTAATCCTTCATTCACTTTCTTGACTCGCTTAGTCCTTCATTCACTTTCTTGACTCACTTAATCCTTCATTCACTTTCTAACAACTTTTAATGTCTGAACAACACATGTTGTTATCAGATCACAAAAATCTGAATAAAAAAGACCAATCAAAATCTTCCATGAGTTTCCAAAACTTTGTACTTGGCTTTTTGAGGCATTCAGGCGACAAAATTGTTTTAATAATTTGTTTATTTGCATAAAAATCTCGCTTTAGAACCTATATCACAAATCTGATATCAAACTGCTTGAGCTGGTTCCTGAACTAAAAAATTTGATGTATTGACATAGACTCAAAAAAACTGTTTTAACAACATTAAAAGATACACACAATTACCTTTGCAAAATTTATGTCAGCACTGTCCTAATATATTTTGTACACTTTAAATTATAAAATATAAACTTAAATCCAAACAGATTATAAGGGAAAAAAAAACCAACAAAGAATAAAAAAGTTTTTTTTTGTATTTTTTAAATAGTACCTCCCCAAACTTTTTCTATGTACTAGGGGTGGATCAGAAGTACAGTTTTTAATTTTTTGGGTATTTTTTCTCAAGTCAAATATATATATATATATATATATATATATATATATATATATATATATATATATATATATATATATATATATATATATATATAATTTAATTTTTTTAATTTTATTTGAATTTCATGCTAAATTTTTTTATACAATTAACTTAATATAAGTGCAGCCATGGCGCAGTGGTTAAAGTTTGGCTCAGAACCAAGAGGTCTGAGCCAAACTTTAAAACAATTGTTTTTTTATTTTTTTTCATTTATTCTTTTTATTCAAAAACTCTTTATTTACATTTTTCCTGCTGTTTATCTTAGGAAAGTTTAAAAAATCTTTCCATAATAATAAAAATATACTTTAAAATGTTATTAACGTTTTTTTATTAAGGAAATTAAAAACACAACACAAAATTATAAATTATCAATTTATTCAAAAACCTAATTCAAGCTTCAAGAAAAAAAGACACAGAAAAAAAAAAGATATTTTATTAAATATACACCAAATAAATACTTTATTTGCAAAGTCCTATAAAGATTTGAAACAAAAAGATGAAAATATTATTAATAAATTAAGAATTCAAAAAGTAAAAAAATAATGATTACAAAAAAATCAATAAACTTTTTACTATTGCAACTATCTTTTTTACTACGTATATTATTTTTTAGCTTCAAATAAACAAAGTTCTATTAAAAAAAAGTATTCATCACATTGTAAATTATTGAAAAGCTTATTAAAGCCGAAAAAATCAATTACGAATCCAATTTGATCAAAAAAGCTAAACTAAATCAAAAATTAATATATGCATATGCAAATAGTAAAAAAACAAATCATCAAAAAATATGATCCCTCATAACAAAAGATGGCGTTACTTTAATTGATAGACAAGAAATCTGCAATCAATTCAACATTCACTTTTATAATGTATTCAATTCGGTCTAAAATAATAAAAAATATCCTGAATTTAAATCAAGAAGAAAATTAATCTGTCCATTCAACACTGATTTTTTCAAAAGCTCAATTATTAAAATAGAACTTAAACTGCAAAATAAATACAAACAAGCTGGTTCTGATGGGATCTACCTATATTTATTAAAAAGCTGCTCAGATAGCTATTCAAAAATATTATCCAAAATTTTTAAAAGTTCATACAAAGTAGGCTATATTCCAACAAAATGGAATGAAACAAATTTGACACCAGTATTCAAAAAAGGAAGCAGAACAAACCCATCAAACTAGAGACCCATTGCTCTCGCGTCTGTAGCTTGTAAAATTATGGAAAGAATAATAAAAAAAGTAATCATAAAACATCTCATTGACAATAAATTGCTCTTCAACCAACAGCACGGTTTTGTTAGAAATAAATCTTGCCTGACAAACTTATTAGAAACATTGGACATCATAACTGAATCTCTTAACTTCGGTGCCTCAGTTGATACAGTATTCCTCGATCTCGCTAAAACCTTTGATTTAGTACCAAATGACACTCTTAGGGGCTGTCCATTAATTACGTCAACAATTTTTTGACAATTTTTTCCCTCCTACCCTCCCCCTTGTCAACAACTTGTCAAACTTTCTGTGACCCCCCTATGAAATTATGTCAACATTTGATAACCCCCCCCCCTGAAAAAAAAAAAAACTAGTTAAAAATTAACTAGTTTACAACTGAAACAAAAAAGTGGTTCATAGTAAAATGTTTAGAAAAAAAAAGTGTATTCAAATTTTAACTTACGAACATATTTCAAATTAATATAATTATTTAAAATTACAAATGCTTGCTCTGAACAAAAAGTGAATTGAAGTTAAAGATATAGAAAAAAAAGAGTAAATTTTTAACTTATAAACATAATTCCAGTTTAAAAATGCAAAGAATTACTCTTAAGAAAAAAAAAGGTTAAAAGACTCACAAAAATGTTTACACGTTTAAATTATAATCATATTTCAAATTAATAAAATTCTCCTTACTTTAACATTAGGCCTAATAAAAATTTACAGTGGAAGCCAATTATTTTTAATAGAGTCTAGAATAAAAAAAAAGCATTTAATAAATTGTATAAACCAGGGATTGGCAACCTTTTGAGACGGAAAAGCCAAAAGTTACAATATACAAAGTTTTAAATTTTTAAAGAGCTACCAACATCTTTATTTTAATATTATATTTAGGGATGCGGAGTCACGAAAAAATTTCCAGATTTGAATGTCACAAAAAGATTACTTCTTCCTAGTTTTTGGTATCCAGGAGCTTTGATAATATAAAAACGCTTATGGATTACTATTGGTAAAAAAGTTAAGACTTTTAGGTTAGAGGAATAATCTCTTTTTTAACCCGGAGTCGTTAGGTATAATGGCGACTAGGACTCTGGAACTCTGGGCTTAAAAACAACATGCATGTCATTATATTTCATGAGTTTTTTTTATTTAGCAGATCATAAATCAACCAACATGTTCAGAGCTTTTAGACACCAGAGACCAGTAAAAAATAGAGATATAAAACCATAGTCCTTTTGCGACTCCGTATTCCTGATTATACCAATATTTGTGCATGTCAAGATAATAATATTTCGATATCAAAATGCTAAAGAGCTTCATCTTGATATCGAAATAATCACAAGAGGCTTGCGAGCTGCAGGTTGTACCTCTTGTATAAAACAATGTAATGTAGACAATGTATTTACAATGTAAGTTACATGAATCTTTTTTGAATGCACAGCAGACTGAGACAATAATAACTTTGAAAAAATAATAGCGTTTCGAGTCTTGTGTATAGTTATTTAGTTCTGTATGTCGGATTTTTTTAAAGCACAAAACGGTCTTTATAATGTAGGAATATAAATTATAGTATAGGAATTAAAATACTGAAGGTTGAGCGACTATGTAACACAGAACTGCAAACCCTCTTACATTTTCTTTAACATGGAATCCTTACATGAAAATCTTGAAAGAATACAAAGATGAGCTACTAAGCTAGTGCCTGCTTTGTGTAAGCTAAACTATGAATGGAGACTCAAATTTCTTGGTTTAACTACCTTAAAGAACCAAGAATTAGAGGAATGTTAATTGATTATTTTAAAACCTACAACAGCATCATAAAAGTAAATTGGCAAGTCCCAATAAATCAGCCGTACTGGCATCAGCTCTAAGGTCTTGCAGGAGCAATTAGAAATAATCAACACCCCATCATCAAGCAAACTAATATAAACATTAGCCAAAGAGAATTCTTCTTTACTAATAGAATCGTTTCACGCTAGAATCAACTTCCCAGAGAAGTTGTTGAGGCTGATAATGTTTTCCAATTTAAAAACAGACTTGATAAACATTTTTCTAATAAGTGACAGATTATTGCAAATCAATTAGACTGCCATAGTCTACAAATTAATTGTTAGATTCACAGAATACTTCTGTAGCAATTGTACCTATAATAAATAAATAAATGTTGTTAAACATTCAAAATATTTTATTTTTATTATGATTTTATTTACTAATAGGCTTATTTAATTATTGCCTATCTATTGAAAATTGTTGTTTGTCTAAATTTTGTTTCAAAAAAGAAGAAAAATAATTTATTTTTATTGTTAATTTAAGTCTTTATTTTTAGTTTTAATAATACTTAATGCCATATTATTTTGAAGTTTAATTGGATTGAATTCAAACTCACCTGTACTCAAGCCCTCAAACATATACATACATAGAAGCAATATATATTAATTTTTTTCTACAAAATATATATTAATTAAGTTCCTACAAAAGTTTTTTAAATTTTTGTAAAATTTGAAGTAGAAATTAAAAAATGTTTACTGAAAAACATCACTAACCTTCAGCTAACACAAGTAACGATGTTCCAAAGATAAAAACCAATACTAAAAAAAAATTTATTAAATTTTATTTTATTGAAGTTATAATTGAATATATATAACTAATTTTTGATTTTATTTCCATATAATTATTTTTTGAGTTCACTTAATTTTACAGTTTTTTAGGAGAAGCTTATTTTGATGCTTGCATTTAGAAATTAATTCTGATTTTTTGTTTAAAAAACGTTCTTGGTTTGCATGTGTAACTATTTTAAATTTTTTTAGTAAGCATAACATGCATTTTTTAGAAATATTATTATATGCAAGTACTGTTTTAAGGATGGTATAAATTAATATATAAATATTATATTGATAAATTATATATATATAAATATATATAAATATATATATATACATATATATGTATATATACATATATATATATATATATATATATATACATATATGTATATATATATATATATATATATATATATATATATATATATATATATATGTATATGTATACATATATATAAATATACATATATATGTATATATATACATATATATATATACATATATGTATATATATGCATATATATATGTATATGTATACATATATATATATATATATATATATATATATATATATATATATATATATATATATATATATATATATATATATATATATGTATATATACATATATACATATGTATATATATATATACATATATATATGTATAAATATACATATATATATATATAAATATACATATATATATATGTATATATATACACACACACACAGATATATATATATATATATATATATATATATATATATATATATATATATATATATATATATATATATATATATATATATATATATATATATATTAGGGTGTCCCAGCCACTTATATTCTAAAAAAGATCTGTTCATACTCTTAAAACTTTCTATTGGTTCTCACAAGCAACTCTGTTAAATTTTTTTTAAATTTTATAGGATTTAGGGGAAGCACAAGACCCTTGAACACTTACCGGGTCCCTAATAATATTTAAAAAAAATTTTCTCAAAAGTATGTCATGTTGGGTCTCAAAAGAAGCGAAATTATATAAAAATTTTAAAAATAACAATTATTTAAATAAAAAAATTATCATTTAATTTTTTTTTTTGGAATAATTATCGGAAAAATACACTTTTTTTATTTTTAGGTTAAGAAAGGTCATTTTTCTGCAAAAAAAACTCTAAAATAATTATTTTATAAAATGATTGTTATTTTTAAAACTTTTATAGAATTTTGCTTCTTGACATGAGATACTTTTGAGAAAAAAATTTTTTAATATTATTAGGGACCCGGTAAGTGTTCAAGGGTCTTGTGCTCCCCTTAAATCCAATAAAATTTAGAAAAAATTTAACAGAGTTAATTGTGAGAACCAATAAAAAGTTTTAAGAATATGAACAAATCTTTTTTAGAATATAAGGGGCGGCTGGGACACCCTAATATATATATATATATATATATATATATATATATATATATATATATATATATATATATATATATATATATATATACATATATATATATATATATATATATATATATATATATATATATATATATATATATATATATATATATATATATATATATATATATATATATATATATATATATAATATGTTTTTTGAATTGAATATTTAAAAAATTTTTAAATTTGCAATTTGTCTCAAAACGTGACATTTTAAAACTCCAATCCTTTTATTTAAATTTGAAGCAACCATATATGTTTTTTGAAAAACATGTGGTGATCACAAATTTTTCTTTGAGAAAGACCCAGCTTTAATGCACACAGTATAATTGAAGATTAAAGACCTTAACAAGGTATCTTTGAACTATGTGGGAACTAACATTTGCACTAAAAGTCAGCTCAGTAAGTATTTATAAATTTCAAATCTGTATGCCTTTCACAGCATTATATATTTTGTGGATATCACAAATTTTGTGATGGGTGGCTAAAAATATCCCTTTGATGCAATTAAGATTTTATCGACAGTGCTAGTTTGTTTTTTTTATTCAAGAATTCTATAAAAAGATCTAAAATAATAATAAAACTATATTTTTAAAGTCACAGTATCAAAGTTTGTTTTCCACATTTTTTATTATTAATTAGAACATAAGAAAATTGTAAAAGAGTTTAAACGTATTTAATAAAATATTTCCTTAATAAAAACTAAAGTTTTATTGTTTAAACAAAAATACTATTTTGTTTTTATTTTTTTACAAATTTTATTTAAGGATTTAGAGATAAAGTAATAGAACTTAATTTGCCACAAAAAAAAATATTTTGAAAGGTCTTGTTAAGAAGCGTTACGAAGCTCGCATTTTTCGTAAACGTTGAAAGCATTAAATTAGGCGAAATCTTTTTGGTTGGAATACTTAAATTATCTTTAAATATCATTTATGTGATGTTAATTCAAAAAATATTAAGTCGTAAAGAAAAGTATTTAACTGCAACTGAAAAAAAATACTAAACCTCCAAGATATGTTGTGTTCATATTGAAGAGAATGATAAAAAAAATGTTCTGGCTAAATCTTTTTTTGATTAAAACAAAAGGATAAATGCATACTAAGAAAAAGTAACTTTATTGTTTTAGTTAAAGCTCACCTTTTGATTTGAAGCACTCCATTTTGATGTAGGCCAAATAGTCTTCATAATAAATGCCGCAATCTACAGACTTTATACTTTAACAGACAGATAATTTTTTCAAGTGCGTTTTATTTATGAGTTTTAAAAAATCTCTGTTTAAAAAATCAATCTTTTAAAATTATTTAAAATAAGATACTGTAAAATACTTCAAAATATCAATAGTTTTGAAGTTTCTGTAACAAATAAGATCATAACAATTCACATCTTTGTAGCCAATATAAATAATTATCAAAAACAGTTTCATTTGAAATTTCCATATCAAGATGAAAGTTTGAATTAATAAATGTGGATAAAGCTAAAAAGAACCCAAAAATTTTATAAAGATATATGAATTTATAACAACTTATAAAAGACTCTATAAAAGCTCTGACTCTATAAAGACTACCAAGTGGCAAAATAACTCAAGATCCAGAAGAGATACTGATATACTGAATACAAATTTTCAAAATGTTTTTGTCAATGAAAATAAAAAGTACACTCCATTTTTCAAAACAAGAACCAATGAAGCCACCTTTAATTTAACTCCTGCAGATATTTATTATGATGTTCTTTAAACAATTTTGATTGAAAGCATTTGCTCTTTCTCTCACACTTATTTTTTATGGAGCAAATTAAAAAAAGCCAGCTACCAAATCAATTTAACTCAGTAAATATAACTGCACTATACAAAAAAGGTGACAAGGCTGATTCTGTAAATTATAGACCAATATCACTTCCTTGCATTACTTTTATAATACTTTAAGTGGTAAAAGAAAACAAATTTAAAAAATATCTTTATAAAAATAATATTATAGCTAATCATTAGCATGGGTTCGTTAAAAGCAGGTCATGTACAATGATCTTGAAACCCTGAATTATATTACAAGAAATGTTGATCAAAGAAATCCTGTTGATGTAATATTACTTAATTTTGCAAAAGCATTTGATATGGCTCCACATCAAAGGCTTATCTTAAAACTTAAAGCATATGGTGTTAGTGGTTTAGCACTTCATTGGTTTCTTATCAAATAGAAGGCAGAGAGCTATCATGGGAAATTATTTTTCAACTTGGGCTGAGGAGTAGAGTGGAGTTTCTCAAGGCTCTGTATTGGGTCCACTACTTTTTATACTTTACATAAATAATTCTTCTAAATCTCTGAAAAATATTTCATAACTGTATGTTGATGACACAAAAATCATTTCAATTAGTTCAACATTAAACTCTGCATCTACTTAAATACAAGATTGGTTGTTTAGTTTTAATATTGACAAATGTTTAGTTATGCACTATGGGCATAAAAATAAGAGATTTCCCATTTATATAAATGGTTGTAAACTCAATACATCAGATTTAGAAAGGGACCTAGGAGTAATTTTTTCATATAGCTTGAAGTGGAAAAATCAAGTACTATCGAGTGCAAGCAAAGTTTATGTTGTGCATAATAAAGAAATCTTTTATTAGATTTGATGAAGAACTGGTAAAATCTTTCATTTATTTGTCCACTTAATGAGTTAGCTGTAGCAGAATGGTCTCTTTATCAAAAACAAGATGCTATTTTAGAAAGTGTACAATGCTATGCTCTAAAATAATACCATTAATCAGTAAATTATGCTATTAAGATCAACTTACTTGTCTTCAAGAATGCCCTTGTAAAACAAGACAACGGAGCAACATATACAACTGCATAATATTTTCAAAGGTTAAAATAAAGTTGAATTTAAAAAAAATTATTCATTCAAATCAAATTGTATTTGTGACCATAGCTTAAAATATTCTAAAGAATTTTCTATAAATAAATACAGAGAAAATATTTTACTAAATCGAGCTGCATATTATCGGAAAGAATTTGCAAAAAATTTTATTTAAGCAACTTCAGTGAAATCATTCAAAGCAAGACTTGATCAATGGGAATCAAACCACAAAAATCAGCTATCATAGTGTATTTAAAACCATACTTACTGGTAGCAATACCAGTCACAGCATAAACTAATACTAATACTAAAATTAAGATTTATATAATACTAAAAAAAGGATTTTTATTTAAAAGAATTTTACACTAATTCTTAATGAATATTCTGCATAAGATTCTTTTAGTGTATGTATACTTATCCACACATTAAAAAGATCTCATACATAATTATTTATTTTTGAGTGGAGCTATCAATGATAACATGATATTAAGATGAGCTATTAAATTATATCAATATATATATCAATATATATATATATATATATATATATATATATATATATATATATATATATATATATATATATATATATATATATATATATATATATATATATATATACATATACATATACATATATATATATATATATATATATATATATATAATATATATATATATATATATATATATATATATATATATATATATATTAGGGCTGTACCGGATTTAATTTTTTCAAATCCGGCCGAAGCCGGATTTGCCGGATTTCTACTGACAGATCTGGCCGGAATCGGAGCCGGAGCCGGATTTCAAAACAAAACTACAGGAGCCAAAATCCTGTACATCTCTACTTGGTGTTGAGCATGGTCAACAATGTGGACTATTCAGAATACCAAGTGACTGCTGTTTTCTGTTAAACTTCATTGTTGTTATTTAAAAAGTTTTATAGCAATTTCTATATATAAATTAATAGAAATTCTAAAGAAGTTCTATAGGCCATATGTTTTTAAAGTTTATAGTAATTCTATTGAACTTTTTTTCCGGGATTTTGTCACTCCGCCACTGTAGTGGATCATTGTCTATTTATTTCTGGTTCTTTCGGATATTTCCTTAGCTGAGTTTCAATGCCTTTAAGTAATTGTTGTTTATGTGCCCTGCCACCAGCAGACGTAGACTGAATAATTTTATCAATAAATTGCCAGAGTAATGATGATGATGATGTAGAAAAATTATTAAGCCCGGCTTATTTTGGTGGATTTTCTTCAGTTTTGTCAATCTTCTGTTCAGCATGCTCAGATTGACTTCAATCTTGTTTTTTCAGCTGTCAGTGTTGCCTGTAATGAGGAGAATTTAGTTTTAAATTGTGAGTCAACCAGCCTCGTCAGTATATAAAGAGGTTTCTCTTTTCAATGCTTTTAAAACGCTCATCCAATCACTTGATTAGGGTTGACATCATAGTCTTTTTACCTGCATCATTGTAGAATATCGTGTGTCTTCCCTTCAGAATTTTTTGTTGCGTTGTTGTTTGAAATTAGACTAAGCTTATTAAATTATAAAGAAAAATAAATACAAATACCAAAACAAATATGAGGTTTATAAAATATAGAATTACAAAAAAAATTGATTTTTATAAATAAAATATTAAGTATACATGTAAACACGGGCAAAAAAAATGTAATAAATATTTGACAAAATTCAAAACTCCGGCTAAAATTATGCCGGATTTGCTAAATTTTTGCCGGAGCCGGATTTGTAAAAATGGCCGGATTTTGGCCGGAGCAGGAGCCGGAGCCGAAATCCAGTACAGCCCTAATATATATATATATATATATATATAGACATATATATATATAGACATATAGACATATATATATATATATATATATATATATATATATATATATATATATATATATATATATATATATATATATATATATATATATATATATATGTATATATATATATATATATATTATATATATATATATATATATATATATATATATATATATATATATATATATGTATATATATATATATTATATATATATATATATATATATATATATATATATATATATATATATATATATATATATATATATGTATATGTATGTATGTATGTGTGTGTGTGTGTGTGTGTGTGGTGTGTGTGTGTGTGTGTGTGTGTGTGTGTGTGTGTGTGTGTGTGTGTGTGTGTGTGTGTGTGTGTATTTATAAACTTACTTTATATATATATAAAATAAATTTTTTTTTATAATGACATTTCAACTTTTATTTTAATTCATAAAGTGTACCTTTTGTATCCTAAAAAAGTAGAAAATGGACTCAATAATATTCCGATTCTGATCTTTTTAATTGTGAAGTAATTTGCATAGGTTTCGAAAGAAAAATAAATGTCTAAATGTTTGAAACCAGTATGTATACTATTCCTGGCAATACCTGTTTTAACTAATATACTTTCAATTCAAAAATTATATTTTTATTGCTATGTTTAAACTGTTGGAAATAGATGGTCTGATGTTGTATGATTGCATGATTTTAAATTATCAATTGTCTCAAGTGTAAAGGATATCAAAGTGATTTGCAACTTATGTGCTAGGCAAAATACAAAATGAAAAGTTTTAATCTAATTTTATCATCTAGTTTATAAAACTGAAAAACTAGACAGCGTTACTGTTTCATTACCAATTAGAACTGTCACATTGTGTATAGGCACAATGTGACAGTTCTAATTGATAATGAAACAGTAAACACTCTAAAAAATGTGACAGAAACATTGGCTATTGCAAATCGAAAGTTTCTTGCAGAAACACTAGACCATCTCAAAAAAAACCATAACAATTCAATATTGTATATAAACATAATACAAGAAAAATTTCTGAAATTTGCAGAGCTTCAAAGCCAAACTTCTTGGTTGTTTGTTGATTTAAAACATGTTCACTTAGAGAAATTAAAATATTAAAGGTTATGAAATATTATAATTAAGTTAAAGTTTAGTTATATGGAAAAATGGAAATATTTAATTTTATGTGTGTTACATCCCATATGTTTATATCAATGATCTAAACATATAATAAACTGAAACAAGCATGCATAGCTCAGTTGCCTTTTTTTTGTTAAAATTCTAAAGACTTACTTATGCTAAATATTTTCTGAATAGACAAAATAAGACATTATTTGATCTTTTTTTTTTAATTTTATTTTTCTTTGAAATTAAAAACAAAACATTTTTATTAACGTTGTGTTCTCAATTGGTTTTCGCATGGTTTATACAAACTTAATATAAAGTGATGGAACACAGACATCATGAAATCATCTGTGGTAAATAGATGAGGTTGAGCTACTTTCATATAATATTTTGTTCGAATTTATTTTATTAAAAGAGGGGGGGGGGGGAGGCTTTATTATCCCATCACACACTTAGTACGTTGTAGCTGTAAATTACAATGTATTACCATCTACCTTAAAAAAAATAAGTGCTCTAAAAGGTTACAAGCTAACGTAATTTATGAGTTGATGAGTTTACAACAGAAAAACCACAGATGTCCAAAATGAGTGTCTTGTTTTCAAAAGAATATTGTGAATAAATAATACTTGTATTTAGCAAAAAAACTGCGTTTTTATATTGTATAAGGACTAAAATGTCAGAAAAATATACTTTTAATTAAATAACTTATTAATAAACAGATATCTAATGTCACTAAACACTAAATTTCATTTTTCTCAAAATGAGAAAAATGTGACATCTGTGGTTTTACCCATGTAGTCTACATATATAAATATATATATATATATATATATATATATATATATATATATATATATATATATATATATATATATATATATATATATATATATATTGGTCCAAAAAACGTCATTTTTGAAAAAAATCTGCTCCACCACCTTAAATTTGTTCTATATAATACAAAAACACTAGGTTTACAATTTTTTTGAATAAAAAATACTATTATATATATATATATATATATATATATATATATATATATATATATATATATATATATATATATATATATATAATATAATATATATATATATATATATTGGTCCAAAAAAACGTCATTTTTGAAAAAAATCTGCTCCACCACCTTAAATTTGTTCTATATAATACAAAAACACTAGGTTTACAATTTTTTTGAATAAAAAATACTTTTAGTGGTAGCCCCTGACCCTTAAACATTTGATAGGTCCCTAACATTTTTAAAAAAAAAGTTCTTCTAAAATATGTCAACCTGGTACTCAAAAGAAGTGAAATTATATTAAAAACTCAAAAATATTAATTAATTTACATAAAATAGATGCTAAAAAAATATTAACAAAAAACATGGAAATTATGACTTTTTTTATTTTCAGCTTAAAAACAAGAGTTTTAAATGCAATGATGTATGAAAAAATTATTTTTATATGAAAATTATTATTATTTTTGAATTTTTCAATATAATTTTGCTTTTTTTGAGTACCAGGTTGATATATTTTAGAACTTTTTTTTCAAAATATTAGGGACCCGTCAAATGTTTAAGGGTCAGAGGTTACCCTGAAAAACATTTTTTATTCAAAAAAATTGTAAACCTAGTGTTTTTGTATTATATAAAACACATTTAGCTTGTGGAGCAGATTTTTTTCAAAAATGTTGTTTTTTGGACCACCATAAAATATATATATATATATATATATATATATATATATATATATATATATATATATATATATATATATATATATATATATATATATATATATATATATATATATATATATATATATATATATATATATATATATATATATGTTATCAGTTTTTGCATATATATATAAATATATATACAATTATATATATATATATATATATATATATATATATATATATATATATATATATATATATATATATATATATATATATATATATATATATATATATATATTATATATATATATATATATATATATATATATTATATATATATATATATATATATTATATATATATATATATATTATATATATATATATATATAAATATATATATATATATATATATATATATATATATATATATATATATATATATATATATATATATATATATATATATATATATATAATATATTATAAACTATTAAAAACAAACAAATTTAACTTACAAAACACATAACTTGAACTCATTTTAGGTTATATACATTGTAATGTTCTTTAATTTTGATGCAACTAAAAAAAAGTTTTAAACTTATTTTATTAGTTATAAACACATTCACAAATACATATATAATGATACTCACTATAAATAAGGGGTAATATGTTCAAAAGCTATGCAGTCACATCAAATATATACACAGTGTAACAAAATACCCTTGCATTTCAACAAACAGTAATAATAAGTGTTACAATATGATTTTAAATATGATGTATTACATACATTTTCACTTGTTACTTTAAAAAAAGTAACAATATATTTAATAATTATTATTTGAATATTTTTTTTAATTTTATTCATTTACTTTTGTCATGAGTAATCTGAATAAAAATGAAAAAAATATTTAAAGACGCTAAGCAAATTTACTAAATACATAAATACATACATACATACATACATACATACATACATACATACATACATACATACATACATACATACATACATACATACATACATACATACATACATACATACATACATACATACATACATACATACATACATAAAGATATATATATATATATATATATATATATATATATATATATATATATATATATATATATATATATATATATATATATATTTATATATATATATATAATTTGTTGTTGCAATTGTTTAACTTTGTAAGTATTTAATTTATATTACTTCATACACTTGTATTGATTTATATTAATTTATGAAGAATTACCAATAATTTTTTTTTCCCACAATAAAATTCTTTTATCTATTTTGATGTGTCTTCAGTAACTATAATTAAAAAATTCACAATATGTAATCACTCTATTTGCATCATAAATCACTATTTTTTCACACACGAAAAATAATAATCTTCTTTGGTGCAATGGCATGCTAAATAATAATTTACAACAAACTTAACATTTAATTATGTGGTTAACACAGTCAACTCTTTTAATAACAATATAGAATGAAAGAATCCTTTTATAAATATTGATTTAAGAAAATAAAGATTTTTTTTATTGTAATAAGCTCAAACGCAGTTGAAAACAAACACACGTTTGAAAAATTTTAAATCTTACAATTTTTTCACTATTATATAACAATAATAATTTATATATTTATAGTTGATAGCTCTTAGTTCTTGACCAAGTCAGATCTGCGAAAAAATCTTATTTTGTTTTTAATAATCGGACAATTTACAATCTACTAATTTCAATAATTAAGACATTGCAATTTTAAAACTTTATATACGTTGTAAAAGAAAAAAAAATTATAAAAATTTAACTTATAAAGAAATACTGCCCAGCACTTGGCTTGGCCGAGATTATTTCCAGCGTGAGACAAAAGTCTGGTTTTTAATAAATAAAACATTTAGTTAATTGTTTCTAATGGCGTTGTTTGAGTGCTTGTCTGGTGCATTTTGGAGGCTTTATTAAAATTCATGAGTGTTACGAGCGTAAAGTAGAATAAAAGACAAGAAAAACTGTCTCATCTGCTGTGTAACATAGAGTAAATTATTTTTCATGTAAACATATAAAGGTTTTGTATCGTTAAAAAATATTAATTCAATTAAACCTCGAGTTTGTCGGAAGTTATGCAAACGAGCGTTAAAATCGACTTGTTAACACGATACACGATACTTTTATGAGTAATTATCTATTTATTGATCGTTAACTTTTGTTTAAGATCTAACTTTACAAATTTGAATGGACTGTATCAGACTGATTACATTTAAAAGAATAAAGCGATTTTTAGAGAGATAAAAAAAATATGGAGTTTCTTTTTTCAATTATTATTGTGAAAAAAAAAAGACCTGAACATATTTGATTTCTCTTCCAGATTTCGGATAACACACAATTTTGTTATTGTTGGCGTAATGAAACAAATTATTTTTATAGTGATTTTAGAATATATTTAAAGTGTGTTTCAATGTCTTATTACTGTTTTTTGACTTTGCTTAATTAAATTCTAAAAAATTTTGCACGTGTATGTTTTTTATATTAAATATAGTATTCTGAATCGAAGAAAGAGTTAATATAAGTATTGATAGCTCATCTTAATATCATATTATCATTGATAGGTCATCCTATGTTATCAGTTTTTGCATCTACAGTTTAGTTTTCTACATTTTGGTTTAAATGACCATAGAAAGTTAAATCATGAAAACTTATGTTGTCTGTGGGTCTACAAAATCGTTTCACAAAAGCTTATGATACAACCAAGTAGACACCCGACGTTTAATTGATGTTATTTTCCTATCATATATCATTTAATGTCAAAACAATCTTGAGTTGAAGTCGGATGTCCATAGGGAAATATATTATTTATATTAACGATGACACATTTTAAAATAAATACGATAGGCAAAAACTTTTTTGAACAAATATATACATATATATATATATATATATATATATATATATATATATATATATATATATATATATATATATATATATATATATATATATATATATATGTGTGTGTGTGTGTGTGTGTGTGTGTGTGTGTGTGTGTGTGTGTGTGTGCCGTTTTCTAATTGTCAAGAATTAAAAGATCGAATTTAACCTGAATTGTATTCTAAACAAAATAGTTTCTTTTCATCCTATTAACATCAGTAAATTGTTGTTTTAAATAAAATATAATATTCAATACACTTTGTATTGAAATGGTAGCAATAAAAGCTAATCTCTTTAGTTGAAGAGTACTGCTGATACTAAATATTTAGGATTAATGAATTGACTTTAGCTCATCACGCTTGTCCTTCGCATGATAATTATTTTGGAAGTTGTTTATAATTTCTATTTGCATATTATCTTTTTTTGAGATTCTATTGAAACGTTATATAAGTTAGTTTTAAAAGTTTTGATTAATGATCTGTTTTGATTTTTCTTTCTATATATTTGTTTTTACTCATTATTTGACAAAAAAAAAAGGAGGGGGAGAACGGACATGCAAAATCAAATGTAAACAAAGTTGACTTTCTTGTGACTGAGCACTTGACAGGGAAGGATCAAGCATTTTTTAGTGTTTGAGATTTCAAATGCTAAAAAAATTATGACCACATAAAATTTGTAACTCAAATTTAGGGGGAGGGTATAGGGTAAACTTTTTTCGATCATAATTTTTAAACGTTAGGCGGTTATTTTATTAAAAAAAATAAATAATTATTTAGTAAAAAATAGTAAATAAAATATTTTTCCAACATATTGCTCGTTTTGGACAGGGTAAAAATTTTAGGACTTTTTGGTCCCCATGCTCCTATCGTTGGATTTTTTTGCAAAGCATTCTTATTTGACATGAGTATAAACAAATTAGTGTTCTGAGTTTGCTCTCATTTTTATTAATATCATTGTCGACGATATTGAATTCTTCTCAATCATGTTTTTTCTCATAAAGCATATCACAAAGCGTATCCAAAATGTAGACCATGACTAAGAAAAAATTGACCGATGACTAAGAAAAAATTGACCGAAAAATTGCACGGTGGTTCAGAAATGTCACTTTGGAGGCAAAAAATATTTCTTTTTTAATTTTGAAGCTAACAATTTTTAGTGAATACTCATTATGCCCAGGCCTATTATAGTTATTATTGACAGACAAATGACACAAATTCCAAGGACAAATTACAGAACAAATAATAGATATGTTACTCATGTTTTGTTCTTAATTTTAAATGTTCTATTAGTTAAACACAGTTGCCAGCATGTATGGTACATTTTTTTCAATTGGATAATGATCATACATGTGTAGAACACCAAGAACATATAGCATAGCAAAACATATGACACAATTATTTTTTATATTATTATTATAACAGACCAATTATTTAAAGCAATTTAATAGTATCTAGAATTCTCAGCACATTTAAGAACTTTAGTGTAAAGTATTAAAATAACACACCAAGGACCATGATTTAACATAAGACATTTTTCGCATGTATATCTATATATTTTTAGATCTATATTTAACTTCCTGATTGAGTAACTAAGAAAATCATCAAGAAGATCAGATAAAAGACACATATATACACATAATTTATTAATATATATGTGTCTTTTATCTGGTCTCCTTAATGATTGATGCGCCAAAAAAAAAATCATATCTAAGTATTTATGTCATAAATACTTAGATACTTTTTCAGACATAACTTTTTTTTGGCGCATATGCTTGCGCAGCAAGAACATACAACAACATATAATGTATGTAATATAGTTTTCAAGGTTTTAAAGAACAATCAATATTTATATAAAAAAATTATACTAAATAAAACTTTTTAAACAATATAATTATAAAGGGCTCAAGTAATAGAAAAATAGTAATTGAAAAAAGTACATTTTTTTCAATTTTCATTTTTATATATATTAAGCATGTGGGTTTTTACAAATTTCTCCAAATTAAGTAATCTATTTAGGAACCATATCATCAATACAGCAATCAGTTAGATTGAAGAGTATAACTTTATTAGGAAATTTACAATAGATGGTCAAACATTCTTCTGAAAGAGTAAGCTCCTTATTTGATTCTGAACTTTGCCTCATAGAAGTAATAAAAGGGTCTGATAAGCAGAGCCATCTTCTCATAACATCCTCATATGTATATTTCCGAGAAAAATTTCTTGTAAAGTGTTCTTGAAAAACTTTGACATCTTTATTTCTAATCTTTGGAGCTTCTTTTATTTTTATACTTACTTTTATCTTAAAACTTGGTATAAAATAAAAAATTACCTTGTGATTATTAGCAGGCATTGGATACCTTTTAAAATGTAAAACATGTCTTAAATGTATCTTTACTTCAAGTTTGACTAGATCAATTGGATGCCTACAAGACAACACAGAAAGATTAATGCAGAATCTTTTAACAAAATCTTTATCTTATTGGATTTTTTATTTTTTTCTAAATTTCTCTTCGTCTACACGCTACTAATTCTTTCTTTGCAGCTGTGTTTGCATGAAAAACTTAGAATTATTATATCTTGGTCTTCTTCTTTATCCAATATGTATGAGACATTCAAAATAACGTATTCATGGAAACCGTTGATTCCCAAGTCCAAAGACATCTGATTAGGCTGTCTACTGTAAACAATTTCAAAATCATTCATTTTTTTTAAGTTTTAATCAAAAAATATTGCAAACTTTATAGAAATCATTTAATTGAGAAAGAAGAGTGGAAAATTTGCCACCAAACATAGCACTCTCGGGTGCTTAATACAAGGTGGAGGGGTGGAGATAGAAGGGGGGGAATTTACTCCAGACCTAATTAACGTGTTAATGAAAAGCTGGGTAGGAATTTTTTACTAAACATGAATAAGATTTTGTGTGGCTTGAGGTCAAATGCGCATTTTTAGACAGCTGTTTCATCATAATTTTTTTCATCATAATTTCAATATGAGATAACATGCTTATATTAATTTCAATATGAGATAACATGCTTATATTAATTTCAATATGAGATAACATGCTTATATTAATTTCAATATGAGATAACATGCTTATATTAATTTCAATATGAGATAACATGCTTATATTAATTTCAATATGAGATAACATGCTTATATTAATTTCAATATGAGATAACATGCTTATATTAATTTCAATATGAGATAACATGCTTATATTAATTTCAATATGAGATAACATGCTTATATTAATTTCAATATGAGATAACATGCTTATATTAATTTCAATATGAGATAACATGCTTATATTAATTTCAATATGAGATAACATGCTTATATTAATTTTAATATGAGATAACATGCTTATATTAATATGAGATAACATGCTTATATTAATATGAGATAACATGCTTATATTAATTTTAATATGAGATAACATGCTTATATTAATTTTATACTATGATGAGAAATAAAAAAAATCTAATTTTTAACAAATCGACGATTTTTAAAGTCTTATTACACTAAAGGTTTTTATACTTATGTTGTTGAGCTCAGTTGACATTAAAAAAATCAGATTCTGCTTTAACAATTTGTTTATATTCTTTAACATATTGCATTCGAGCAGGGCGACAATATTGGGTTGAGGATGTTTTAGGGTTAGTTCATAGAACAACATCAGTCTCCTGTACTTCAAGTTACACATGTACTGTAAACGAAAGAAACAAAGATTTTTCGACTGGAACTGGTAATCTATCCTCTACATCTTAAAACTTTAAATTAATAGGATTGTACAGTGATAAAACTGATCAATATACAAATTTTGATTTTCGGTTCTTTAAATTTACATATTTATTTGAATATTTTTCAATTAATAAGTAATCAAAAATGTATTTGTTCTTCATATTAAAACTTGTTGTGGAAACTATTATTTTTATTATAACAATTTTTTTTATTTTAAACATACAAATTCTTATCAAAGATCAAAACTAATAGCGCTGTTAGGAAGTGTATATTAACAATACTAATAATGAAAAGTTGTGTATCATTGATCGCTTAACGTGGTTAAAGCGAATTAGTAAATCTTAAATCGAAAATTTTTATAAAATCTCATCTTTGATATTCTATAACTTAGGTTTTCAGTGAAACAAAATGAATAAAAATTATTTTTGTTTGATACAACTACTTCTACTTGTGTTTTAAAAAGACTAAAGTTTTTTTTTTTATAATAAATGATAAAGATTAAGACTTCTCATATTTTTTTATATTTTTATAATTTAAAAACTTTTACAATGTTTTTAAATTTCATTGATATTTTGATCAGCCTGTTTGCTTCGCATATTTTAAAATAAAGTTAAAAAATGTTTTTAATCTGGACATGATTATAGATCAGCTAGAACTTTTAAAAAGTGTTTCTACCCAAAAATATTTTTAAGAACATGTTTTTTTCACTCAAAGTTTTAGTGTTCTCTACTTAATAAGTAAAAGTAAACAAAAAAATTATATGCTGGTAGTTCTAGCTCTTCTTCTTCTATTTCCTTGAGGAATTTTTTTATTGCTTAAATAAATCTTTGCAATAGTTAAAATAATTTCAGCACCGAGTAAAGTCTTCACCTAAAAAATAGCATTGAAGAACTTAAGATTTCAACGGTCAGGAAATTAAAGCGAAAGTTGGGATCCTATAATATACCCCTATTATATTATATTTTATAATAAACACTTAACAAACATATTAAGTTTTAAATAAATTTTGAAATATTGCCTGTAATCCACAGTAGTTCTTTTTGTGCCAACAAAGTGCAACATAAATATTGTAAATCTCTATCTCTATTGTAAAAAACAAAGTGCAACATAAAAATTGTAAATCTCTAGCAATCACAAATTTCAAAATTAAATCTTTTAACCATTTATTTGGCTATTAACTATTTGGCTGTGAAAAATTTACTTATTGCAGTAAACTATGTTAAAAAATAGACCCTAATTTTAGAAAAAAAGGAAGTATGAATAAACTTTTTTGACACAGACAAAAGCGCTGAAGGTGTAATTGTGAAACTTTAACAAATTACTGCATAAGCAATTTGAGAAAACTGTGAACAATTACAGAACATACACCAAACGTTATTAATAAATTTAGCGTTCAAAATAAACTGGATTTTTTCCCGGTGATTTTAACTTTAAAAAGAACTCATTTTTTGGTTTTCAATAATAGTTTCAGTTTTTAAAGTTTGCTTAATGCTTTTTAAAATTTTATTATACAAAACTAATATTTTCATATTTTTTCATTTATATTTATTTTTTAAAGTTTAATTTGTTACAACAGCATGCTTCCTAAAAATCATTTACAAAAAAGTTTTAACTCAAACACCAGATTTACCGTGGAGTGTTTCTTTGATATATAAAGAATGTAAATTGTTATTAGCATATTTTAAAAAGTTGAAAAGTTTGTTTCTTAAATACAATTGCAAATTTCTAAAGCACATGTTAACGTATCTACAGCTAAAGATTTGTGTAATTGGGTAATAGAATTTGGAAAACCAGATTTCTGATTAAGTTAGAGTTTGAACAGCTTTAAAATTAAATATTCTATCAATATTTAAACAATTTAGTAAAGTAAAATAAAATATCTTATTTCCAGGTGTTTCAATTTATTATATTTTGATTCAACTACTCTCTGGTGCTTTTTTTTTTTTTTTTATTTATTTTAATTCACCTTCTCAAGGCCGAGAAGGCCACTACAGATGAGGAGGCTACTTATTTGTGGTTATAACCCTCTCTCAACTCTATAACTCCGAAATACGAACCTTGACGAGCAAGGCCGCTGCGCGGAGAAGCGAGTTGAGCGCGGTACTACCAGGGACGTGGTGGGGATCGAACTCGGAACCACTCGTTTATGAAGCGAGCGCTCTACCACTACACCACTACCGCATAATAACCGCTTAGTTCAAGGAGTGAGGAGTGGGGGGCGGGAGTGGTTATTATATATTAATGTTAGTTTGTTAAATCTATGCATTATGCTAAATCTTCAATATATCTATATATTATAAATAAATATGTTTACTTTTTAAGATTCCGATAAGAAGATCTTTATGACCTTTTTTCGAAAACCTAGCTTTTTATAGTTAGTACCCTGAATTGTATATTTTTTGTTAAAGATTTTTTTTTCTTATCAGTGACTGATATATTTTCTGATTTTTTTTTCTAGTTTTTGAGTTGTTTTTTGTTATTATGTATCACGACTTATATTATCATATATCACGACTTATATTAACATATATCACGATTTATATTATCATATATCACAACTTATATTATTATGTATTAGACTAACATTGTATACTAAAAAAAAAGTATATATATGTATATATATATATATATATATATATATATATATATATATATATATATATATATATATATATATATATATATATATATATAATTTTAATAGAGTTTAATATGCTTATATAAGCTTTATACTATGGTGAGAACTAAACGAAAACCTAAATTGAAAGAAAATCCATCAACGAACTAAAATTACTGAAGCCAATATTTAAAGATGGCGATTTGAGAAATGTAAAAAAACTATTGTCTAATCTTCATTTTTTCTGCATTTACAAAAATTTTAGTAAATATTTTATAAAACAATATTAACGATATCTGTAAATTTTTTGTTATTTAATAATCAAGATGGCTTTAATCAAGATAATTTAATAATCAAGATGGCAAATTGTATAACTCATTGCCTATATTTTCATTATACATTGACGATCGCGCAACTCATAACAAAGTTTTAACTCAAAAATATTTCCTTTAAAGTAAAGAGTAAAAAAGCATCAATTTTTTTTTTATCTTAATTATATATTTTTTTTGAACCATCAAAAAAAAAAAGTAAAGTACATTATAGATACTAGGAGGGTTCCGGATACTGAAATCTAGAAAAAATATATTTACTAAAGAGATTAAATCCCACCCACCCCATATTTATTAAGCGTCCATCTTCTCTCCACACTCCCCTACTGCTGTGTTTTGTTACGCAATTATGTTAAATTAACTATGTTGCATCTTGTATGTTTCGAATATTCTGCGGAAATACCAAATAGCCGTTTTTATATTCTCTACAGATTTTGTTATGCTTTTTGCAAAGTGGATTTTTTCAATGTCTTTTGCTGTTTGTTATTAGTATAATTCATAAGCAAGAGAGGAAAATTGCTCTAAAATATTTAAAAATAAAATTACATTTATTAATAGTCATAAGGAGATTATTTAATGTGAAATGGTCATTCTCTTCGACATTAAACTTCGATAACTACAACTCAAACGGTATTTATGTGGAACCATTAAAATATTTTTTTACCGCAAATGGCGACTTTTATGTTAAATATTAAAAATTATTAGTTTTCCAGTAGTTAAGCGGATAAATGTGTTTCTTTTTTTGATTCTAAAATCAAAGTGAAACAAATTTCAATTTAAAGTTATAATAAAAGTATAATTGTTTATAATAATAAAAATTTCTGACTTCAGCATAAAAAACACATATTGTCTTATAACCGAGCCCCATTAAATCGGTGTTTTTAAACGTTTAAAAAATTTACATACGTACTTAGTGATAAATAAAACATTACAAATGCATTTAAAACTTCAGCAATAAAGACAAATGAGAGATAAAATCAAAAAAGTTATCAACCCAAAAAAAATTTATCAAAAACAATGCAAGATAAACAACTATTATTATAAGGCTGATTTATAAATATCAACTATAACATAAAGGAAAAAGCAAAAAGTTATAAACAAAAGCCAAAGAAAATGTAATCCTATAATATTTTAATATCAAAGTTAATGCTGCTACAGTTACTCATTCGTGCGAGTTCACTCAAAACTTACGGTCATTACACCCGAGTTAATGGCGAGAAAGAGTCCCAGTACTTTTTGTATAAAAGATTTGAGCGAAAGTGTATGCAAATATCTAACTTAAAGTAAACTTCAAACTATATAATGCTAAAACATACATCAAGTTTTACAGAATTACATTTACTTCAAAACTGCATTGAGGCAATATCTCCTTAATTTTGGTTTATAGCAACTAGTTTCCGATTTATAAAGTCTTTTATTAAACAGTGTTCAAATATTGATCGAACCATACGCCTTAGTTGCGAAAGTGGTTAGCTCGCAGCGTTCTAAAGTGAAATGACGTAGTCTTAATCCTTGCGTTTCCACATTTTTTTTTAAATCTTGTTCAATTTTTTAATATACAAAATAAAACATTTTTGAAGTTCGATACTTTTACTTTTATAAAGTTATACTTTTACCTTTTTATAAAGTTATTCCGTCTTTTGTTTATTAAATAGTGTTATAAATTGACAGATTAGTGAGCCTTAGTGGGCGAAGTGGTCGTTGTACTTTGAAGTACAACATTGGTAAAATCTTTTCCAATTTTTTACAAAAAAAAAAACATTTTAAAGTTCTATTGATGTTATATACATAACATATATAAAAATATTATATAACATTATTAAACTCCCTTTTTTAAAAAATATTATATAACATTATTAAACTCCTATATTTGTGTAACATATATAAAAATATGTTACACAAATATAGGAGTTTAATAATGTTATATTGTTAAATAATATTGTTTAATATTATATTGTTTAATAATGTTAAAAAAGGGAGAGAATTTTTAAAAAAGCTTAAAATTTTAATAAACATCAAAACAGCGCACTATGCGTCGCGCAAATACAAAATGAGGAAACTGGCATATAAATAAATAAGCATTCAACATAATGTACTGATTTTTTTTACAAGACATTAAATTTTTGCTTATATTTCTACAATTAAAAAAAAAGATATTTTTTTAAAATATAAAACAGTTAATGTATTTTTTCGGTTCATCCGGACTAATTCCTGACTAATTCGGAAAACTACATATGACCGTATACTTTTATACAAAAAACAGTAAGCGCCGATATTTCGAAGAATTTTACAAACTTTATCACAAACACTTTATAATAAACAAATAATAAATAAACAAATAAACAATGCCATTGAATATAAACATATTTGCAAATTCAAAGCATACGGCATCAACAAGAAAGCATTCATGTGGATAAATGCTGGGCTCAACAATAGACAACAACGTGTTGTTATTGTTAACCATTCAACAGCTAAAATATTCACATCAGATTGAAAAAGTCACTCATGGCCTCCCTCAATGAAGCGTCCTCGGCCCACTCCTCTTCGTACTATTTATAAATGATCTGCCGGACAAAATTACAAGCCTGTTTAAGCTCTACGCAGATGATAATAAAATTATGAACATCATAAAATCGAATGAAGATATGCTAGCTTTACAGTTAGACATTGATCATGCTATAAATTAATCTCACAAATGGTTGATGTTCTTTAATGTGGAAAAATGCAAAACAATGTTTGTCGGTCGAGGTAACAGAAAATCTAATCAAGTCTATTCAATGACAAACACAGAAGGCACTCGTTAATACCTTGAGGAAACTGAAACTGAACGAGATCTAGGTATTCTGATATCAAACAACCTCAAGTCCGTGCCCTAGTGGAGTCTGAAGTCTCAGTAGCCAATTACAAGTTAGGGCCTACTCAAAGAAGCATTCCGAAGCAGAAGCATTCGTCTCTGGTAAACGCTTTACATCACATATGTGCGCCGACACCTGGAATTTGCTGTTCAAGCATGGTCTCTTCACCTAAAAAAAGATATCAATATGCTTAAAAGAGTTCAGCGCAGAGTAACAAAAGTTTCCTCAATCAAATATCTTCCATTTTAGCAACACTTAAATATATTTAGATTGACAACACTGGAAGAGAAAAGAGATAGAGGAGATCTTATTGAACAGTTTAAAATTGTGAATAAAATTGATGATGTTAATGTTTTTGTTACTCAAAGGTTCTCTAACAATATTTTTTTTTATTTTATTTATTTTGCTGTTTAACAATAAATAATCAAACAAATATATATACAAGAAAGACAAAATATGTCCGTAGAATAAAGAAGACAGTAAAATCTTGTCAATAAGCACCGTTTTTTTATATACAGTATAAAATAAACACTATTCTTTTTACAATGATCTTTATAAAATAAAGAGTTAAACAGACAGGGGCTCAAAGAAGATGAAGATGACAATACGTTATTGCAATCTTTTCATAGAGCCCCTAATAAGCTGCAGGTGAAATTAAAAAAAAAATTAATAAAAACTTAAAAGAAACTTAATAAAGAAAAAAATTTATAAATCTTTAACTTTACTAATTTTTTTAAAGAAGTTTACATTTTTACAATAAGAAGTTATAAAGTATTAAATATTAATCGTTAACATAAAACAATGACTTAACAGATTTTTATTTTCTACCACTAAAAAATATAACAATAAAACAACTACATACAGAATAAGTATTGGAATGAATGGTACCACTAAAAAATATAACAATAAAACAACTACATACAGAATAAGTATTGGAATGAATGGTACCACTAAAAAATATAACAATAAAACAACTACATACAGAATAAGTATTGGAATGAATGGTACCACTAAAAAATATAACAATAAAACAACTACATACAGAATAAGTATTGGAATGAATGGTACCACTAAAAAATATAACAATAAAACAACTACATACAGAATAAGTATTGGAATGAATGGTACCACTAAAAAATATAACAATAAAACAACTACATACAGAATAAGTATAGGAATGAATGGTACCACTAAAAAATATAACAATAAAACAACTACATACAGAATAAGTATTGGAATGAATGGTACCACTAAAAAATATAACAATAAAACAACTACATACAGAATAAGTATAGGAATGAATGGTACCACTAAAAAATATAACAATAAAACAACTACATACAGAATAAGTATAGGAATGAATGGTACCACTAAAATATATAACAATAAAACAACTACATACAGAATAAGTATAGGAATGAATGGTACCACTAAAAAATATAACAATAAAACAACTACATATAGAATAAGTAAAGGAATGAATGGTACCACTAAAAAAAAAAAAAAAAACTTTTTATACCGATTGTAATTAATAAACACATTTTAAGCGGGTAATTCTAAATATTATTTAGAATACCCGCTTGAAATGTGTTGATTAATTGATTGAACTTTTTTAAAGTTAGTTATGTTATAAATTATTTTTTATTAATTATTAAAGCTTACAGGTAGTAAAACAATAATAAGAAAACACTAAATTTGTCAAGTGCTATTTGAATAGTTTTAAAAAATTCTAGACCCTATTAGGAATCGCCTATAAAGTACTTACGCTCAGAAAGGAAGGGGGGATTTGCAAATGGCGTATATAAGATGGGGGGGGGGGGAAGTAGGTCAATCATAAAAGTATGGAGACACTAAATTAAAAAAAAAAAAAAGCGGGTACTTTTAGGAAGGTAAAGGGTACTCAAAAAAGCGTATGGCAAAATGTGGGAGGTGGAGGGGGAAGGAAGGGGGGTGTTTGAAAAAAAAAAAGCGTACGTACTTTATAAACGACCCCTTACGGCAAGTAAAATGTGATGTATTAACAAAAATGTAAGCAATTAAAAAATCTTTTTGTTTTGTTAGGAAAATGTATTTGATGCCTTTTTTTGTTTCGTGAGTTCCAATAACTTTAAATTTAAATAAGATATAATAAATATAATTTTTTATAAATAATAAGAAATAAACTTCATTATTGCGTTAATTTTTTTTGTGGAATCTTTTATAATAATACCTTTCTTAAAATAAAATGAGCAGTAAAATAAAATCGACAGTCTTATTCATAGCATAACGATTGTATCATTTCGAATGTTTTGATAATGATTATTTACTTTTGTATAATTTTACACACAAGAATTCAAAAATTTTATGTTGTAATTTTGTTTTTAATTTTTAAAAACGTTTCAATGACGTAAGAATTCAATATCCACTTCTTATTGCTGTTTTTTTTTTTTTTTTTTGCCGTTTTATATATTTACAATAAAGACATTTATAAAAATTGGGTGGAGCAAGAAGATTAACTGACATTAACTGTCTTATCGCCGAGCCTCGTTTACATATTGTCCGTGTTTATAAACAAAAAATAAAATATACAAAAAACGTTAAAAAATACACAACTTTTGTCAAGTATTAAAATGACTTTTATATTAAAGATTTAAAAATAAAGTTTTGTAAACAAATATATTTTATACATGTTTAACTACATATATTTAGTGCTGATGGAAGCGTTTTTTCTATTTTAAAATTACCTTTTGAAAAAAATACTTAAAGTCTATTGTATTAAAATCTTCTTAAAAGATTCTTTTAGAAACTGTTTTAAATTTTTCCAGTGAACAGTGTTCTTTATTGAAGTTTTTAGTAAATTTTTCCATAAAAAAGGTCCTCGATATTAAATTCGATAAGAAATTATTTTTAAATTAATTCTCGGAACAATAAAGTTATTCTCTGAAAACTTTCTTGGATACTTATGAGATATTTCGCTAAAATAAGATTGAAATATAAGTGGAGATATTACATGTTTCATTTTAAATATGAAAAGCAATATTTGGCAAATGTTTAATTTATAAATGTCCTTGAGACGATTTAATAGTGGTTCGCAATAAACAGTTCTGTTTGCTCCAAATACAATCCTACAAGCATGCTTTTGTTTACTATAAAGCATGCTTGTAGGATTGTAAAGCTTTTTGAGTTTTTTTTTTTTTTTTTTTGAGTTTTCCTGTTTCAGATATAAAATCTTAAAAATATGTGGAGCACAAAAAAACAAAATTAAGAAAACTTAATTTTGATTTAAAAAAAATGCATTGTTTGCCCAAAAGAAAATCATAAATTATTTTTTCGGATAGTTTTTACGCATCTGCTATATTAAACAGATGAAATATAAAAGAACATGATTTAAAAGAACATTTTCTGTTATATGTTGTGTGACATATGAAATGTAATATAAAAGAACATGATTTAAAAGAACATTTCATATGTCATGTGACATATGAAATGTAACAAAACATAAGCTTTTCTAAAGTACATATTTTTTTAACAATTGTTAAAGACATGTTCTTTAAAAACCAGAAAGTATTTTCTATTATATTTCATCTACTCTGTTTCCACGTCTATTTTATAGTGAGCTTTGCGGCTTCTTGTTATTTTTTGAAAATAATCACTTAAAGAGTGTTACTAAAACCTTTATAACTTTTGAAATACTTGAGACAATTTTGTTCTGTCAAAATATTAATAACACCAATAGAATTTCGTATCTTATGACATTTAAGGAATTAATCAAAACCTCCTTCAATTTTTAAATAAAAGAGGCAAATTATGAACATAGCTAAATTTAATAATTTGTTGTTACATTTTATCAAAACAAAACATGAAAAAACATCTTTTAGATATTTATTATCAAATATAAATATTGCTAGACCATTAAAATTTAAAAAAGTTTACTTAAACTAAAAACTGGGCAAACAACCCATGTTCACTCAAAAATGAAAAACGCCAAGAACTCTTTGCTAGACTATCAGCTCTACATAAACTCAGCCGGCAACACGTCATTTTTTTTGCGGAAACTTGGTTCACAGATTTATCAAACGTTGCCGTACCCGGCTACCAACCACATCGCAAAGTCAGAGACAATAGGGGCGGTAGAGTTGCAATTTACACAAGAGACAATATGATAGTCAACGAAGTTAGTTCTACTCAGCTCAACTCAACATCAATTGAGCAAATCTGGAGAAAAATAAAACTTCAAGATCCAACGTCAAAAATCTCGGCTGAGATTTTTGACGTTGACGTTGGTTCTCCTCGGCTGCTTATATCGTCCAAATGACGAAAATGATCAAAATCTTACTCTTACTGTATCACATCAATCACAACCACTCAACAAATACTGCCACTTAACCACTCAACAAATACTGCCACTTAACCACTCAACAAATACTGCCACTTAACCACTCAACAAATACTGCCACTTAACCACTCAACAAATACTGCCACTTAACCACTCAACAAATACTGCCACTTAACCACTCAACAAATACTGCCACTTAACCACTCAACAAATACTGCTACTTAACCACTCAACAAATACTGCCACTTAACCACTCAACAAATACTGCCACTTAACCACTCAACAAATACTGCCACTTAACCACTCAACAAATACTGCCACTTAACCACTCAACAAATACTGCCACTTAACCACTCAACAAATACTGCCTAATATAAACTGCTCTGCAATGCTACTGTATGACGATTTCAATTTTATCTATACATCTTATGAGCCTGTTGAAGTTAATGGTGGCATTGCAACTGTTGCTCACGTGAGAGGTGAGCGTCAAGGCGACATCAGGTTCCAGAAGTGCCTTGATGAATGTCACTTAACTCAGCTTATCACATTCCTAACCTACCGTAGTAGTCGACACATCGAGCCTACTAGCACAACTCGCCTACTTTGCCGCTAAAACCTCAACCTCATTTGGAGTCGAGCAAACTACGCAGCAATATCAGCACATATTGCAGCTGTTGAATGGGAAACAGTATTCACTGGACTAAATGCAAACGAAGATTATCAACTTCTAGCAAACGTGTACAATGAAGCCACTAACCTACACATTCCGTCAACTACATCTCCCTTTACAGGTACAGGAGCAATGGGTAACACCAGAACTTATTGAGGTGGTCAAAGCTAAACGCACCTCTTGGGCCAAATACATTAATGCAGGTCGAGATACGCATAAATTTCTCAAAATATCGCATCGCACTGCCTGCAAAAAAGTTGGCAGCAGTAGGTAGAGTTACTCGTCAGAGATTCCGAAAGCAACCCTAAACGCTTACATGCATATATAAGAAGCAAGCAGAGCGTCAGTAACAACATTACATCGCTTGAAACAGTCAATCGCAACACCACAACCTATACCGGTGATATATGCGCATTGTTAAATAACTATTTTCAATGAGTCTTTGTTTTAGAGCCCGAAGGTTCAATGCCAGGCTTTGAAAGTCGTACAGAAGCAGTTTGTATCATCGATCAAGCAATTTTCTCTATCAACATAGTACAAAAATGCTTAAACAGCCTTGATGAAAGAAAATCAACCGGCTACGATGGCTTACATCCACGGGTCCTCAATAAATGTTCAGCTACCTTTGCCAAGCCTCTTTCGCTTATCTATTAATGCTCGTTTGCAACTGATGTAGTTCCTGACCTGTGAAAAAAATTGAATTTAACACCTATTTTCAAGAAGGGGAGTAGGCTAAAAGCATCCAACTGCCGGCCAGTCTTGCTCACTTTCATACCTTGCAAAATTAAAAAAAGAATTTTACAAAAAATAATATAACACATAAAAAAAATAATGGAACACTGCGTTGCTAATGGTCTAATTTCTCCAAACCAGCATGGCTTTGTTCATCGTAAGGGATGCGTATTAAACCTTTTAGAAACTCGGGACATCATGACGGAAGCAACTCACTGCAGACACGCAGTAGACGTCAATTACACAGACTTTGCAAAGGCGTTTGACAAAGTACCACATAAACGCCTCCTTTATAAGCTGAGAGCGTACGGTATTCAAGGCGCTCTCGTTGATTGGATTGCAGCTTGACTAAACAATCGATGTCAACGAGTGGTTATAAACAGCATTACTTCTGAATGGAAAGCAGTCACTAGTGGAGTGCCTCAAGACACGGTCTTGGGCAGATTGCTATTTGTAATCTTTGTAAACGACTTGCTGGATAGAATTACTCATCATATGAAACTGTTTGCCGACAAACGACAGCAAAATAATAGAGATAATTAAAAAGGAGTCGGACAGCATAATTCTCCAAGATGACGTTGACAGAGCAGTGGAATGGTCACACATTTGGCTCTTGCAATTCAACGTTGAGAAATGCAAAGTAATGCATGTTGGGCGCGGATGTAACAAGTCGACGTACAAATACTCAATGTCTAACGTAGACGGCACCCGTCGTCCTCTCGAAAAAACCGCAGTCAAAAGAGACCTTGGTGTGATGGTCTCGGATGATCTTAAAGTCAGACCGCAAATAGAGTCAGTCGCATCAGTAGCAAATAGAATGCTAGGGCGACTCAAAAAAACATTTCGCAGTCTCAGTTTTTATTTATGGCCCACTCTGTATCTAACTCACATTCGCCCCCATTTTGAGTTTGCTGTACAAGCCTGGTCACCGCATTTAAAATCAGACATTGCCATTCTCGAGCAAATCCAACAACGAGCAACAAAAACAATATCGACTATTAAACACCTGTCCTGTGAAGATCGACTCCAACGGCTCGGTTTAACAACTCTTGAAGAACGCCGCAAAAGAGCAGATCTTATCGAGCAATTCAAAATCACTCGTAAACTCAAGCTTGTCAGTTTTGTCGTCCCGCAAAAATTTTCAAAAAGTAAAGATAAGTATATTTTAAGAGGCCATAACCATAAACTAGAATGTCAGATGGAAAAAAACTGTGAGGAACGATATAACTTTTTTCAAATAGAATTGTCGCCCTATGGAATGCGTTTTCGCAAGAAGCAGTAAACGCTCAATCCTTCATCGCTTTCAAAATCAACATAAGAAAGTAACTTTATAGATACAACTGCTGCTTTGTCTGTAGCGTCTGTATCTCAATGTTCGTCAGCATAGAGGGGCCTGGTGTAGCACCTCTTCATCAAATTATAAATGGATTATTGTATTTATATTTGATCACTGAAATAAATAATAATAATATCTATGTGATATGAAACAGAGATTATTAAAGGTTAAACATCAAAATCGCAAAATAATATTAGAGAAAATGTTTTAACGTTTTATATTTTATGTCATCGCTTTAAAAACTAGAGAAATTTGCAAAACATGACAATTTTGAAAGCATATTTAGCTTTTCCAAAACAGGTTTTTCGTAAGTATTGCAAAAAAGAAAAGTGATCACAAATCATTAAAAATATTTTACCAATATTTGCTTTTATTCCATTTTATCTAATTATTTATTTAACAAGGAGAGAGATTATTTATATATTTTTTTTATTTGAAGATAAAAGCGTATATAGAAAAAAAAATACTCTTATTTTAAAGTTAGTGAATTTTAATATTTTTTATGCGGAGATTTTTTTTTATAAACTCGTCAAGCTCATTTTTATATTGAGTGAAACAGCAGTGTTTAAGGCAAAAAAAACTCCTTCTTGACCCAGAAGCTATTGATTGTTACCAAAGGATAACAAAAACACCACTCGAGGACTAAAAAAAGTGTTTATAACTAAAAATATTACAAAAAGTTTAGCTATCGTATAAGTTTGCAACGTTCACTTAAACAACACAAGTTTATTGCTAGCAATCTTAAATTCTTAGAAGGCATAGATGATTTAAAAGTGTCAAAAAGGAGCCAAATGTCAAAAGGTTAGTGAAAATACTTTGTTCAAAGTCTCAACAAAAAGCTTTATATAGCTTGCCAATGTAAACGCGGTAAATTTAAAAAAATTGAGTTTACAGAGATTTAAAAAAAAAATTTTAAGTTGTTAATTGAACAAGAATACTTTCTTAGAAAGAACAGTATCCCAAATTCTGATGACGCTGTTTCAAATAATATTAGGTGCATCCTAAAGTGTTAGTTAACAGCGCATAAATTTGTCAACTTGACATCAATCCAAGAGAATATTCAAGAATCTGATAATATTTACGGGTTATTACAGATGCAAAAATCATTAATTTAGCCCATTTAAACTTAAAAGAAGATAGTTCAAAAAACTGCAATCAGATGAGATTGGTTTTTGATAGATACATTGAACAGTCATTAAAGTCTAGAACAAGAAAAAAAAACACCTTTGTGCTTTTTTTTTTTCTTGTTCTAGACTTAAATGACTGAATGACTACAAAATTAAGTAAAAGTCAATTGGTAAAGCTATAATTTATAATTAACTAAAGCAGTTATTGGTGCACATTTAAACCGAGCACGCTCTTACCATATTTTGCTGAATATACAAAAATTATAAAGATAGTGCAGCTTGGTTTATTGTAACATATTCAAACACAACATAAGAAAATCTGTCAAAAATAATGAATCGTGATCGCAATGAAGATGACACTGTTAATTCTACCTGCCATAAACGTTGAAAAATAAAACTCATTCAGAAAATATTTTACGCATTCACAAGGTACTGACGTTTTTCTATTACTGACTCACTTTTATCAAGTTCTGCCACAAGTGACGCTTTTCCGAACTGGTAGAGAGGATAAGGAACGTGGTATCTCAAATAAAAAAAAAATGCTGAAATCAAACTAGTCACTTTTTTATAACCACTATAAAATCATGTTGGAAAGAATTTATCAAGGCTGCCGATAGAACTCTAGCTGCAATAACAAATCTTAGTATATCAGCGGCTTAACCTAATCTATTTACAATAAGCAACATCAAACGTTTTGTTGATAGTAAACAGACAAAATATGTTAACTCTTTTTTACAAATTTGTTGGTTTATTTTCTCTAAATTAAAGTAATGCACGACTTCCAACAACAATGATTGTTCTTTATAGTACATATTCCTTAGTCCCTTTATGTTTAGTGTTTAAACGTTCTAACATGCCAGTACAGTATCTACCATAGTGTGTGGAGTATGGTTGGGAAATTAGTTTTTGTCGTTGCAAAAGAGACTATAGCAATAAAAGGCGCAAACGTTTGAAAAATGAACTTTCCTACTTATACGCTTAAGCAGGTGTAGCAAATGTACAAATAATGTGGACTCACAGTAGAGATTTAGAGAATGAATTTTAGTTATTTAACGTATTATTTAATCGTAGATTGAAAGAAATTTTTTGTTTCAAGTTTATTAAACATTTAAATATTTACGAATTTAAACTTTTTGCCTCACTCTACGCCACTTTTTCAACGGAAAATCGGCAAAATTTTCAGGCAAGGCATGCCTATACCGTATTCAGTACTTTATATAACTTTTAAACAATTTTTCAAATGGAGATTTTAAAGAATTTTAAAAACTCTTACTTTACCTTTCACAATACTTTTCACTTTCAAAATTGATTTTTTTTTCAAAGTTTTTTTCCCCAAAATTTTACTTGGTTTATATTCACTTTAATAATTGGATTAAAATTTAGTACCATATCTGAAAATAAAACTACTGCATTATTAAAAAACATAGACAGAATAAAACATTCAAGCCTTGTTTAGTTTTTAAGATATAAAAGATAAATTGTATATATATATATATATATATATATATATATATATATATATATATAGAGAGAGAGAGAGAGAGAGAGAGAGGATAAAGAATATATAGAACGGTAATATAAACTGCTTTTAATTTCATAAAATATCTTAAATTTTTCTTAGTAAAAATCTAAATAAGGCGGTACGATCGCTGCCTAAAATAATCCTTTTAAATTTAAAAATAATTGATCTTTCTAAAAACTTAAAGAAACAGAAAATAAACAAATAATATTTTATGGTTTCTTTAATTTGAATTTTCACATGCATTGTATACTATTCTTTTATATATGTGGAGTATATACATTTATATATGTGGAGTATATACAGAAAATAATTGTTAAAAAAAATAAAAACATTATACAATATTGCAACGGTTTTCAAATTTAAAAAATTTCATTTTAAAAATCTCAAATAACCAAACTTAAATACTTCTGGTCAGTAAGAAGATTTTAACTTTACAATAAAATTCAAAAAATATACATAATTTTATAGAAATATTGCTAATTTAATCTTAGCGATTATAAACGTACTCCGTTACGAATAAAAAGACCTTGAAAAACAAACACACAGATCAGTTGAAACATTTTCAACGATTATAGATCATAGGTTTGGACTCAAATTCTAAAATAAAATCTTTTATAAAACGATAATTTTTAAACAAATTCAGGGTTAAAATAAATAAATATGAAGTATTAGCTAAACAGCAGTAGAATATGATTTTCTTGCAGTAGAAAGATACGAAACAATTTCGTCGAAATTAGCGTCTTTGGCGAGATCCAAAGGAATAAATCCATCCTAAAAACATAACATTAGCTGTTTTTAACTTTACATTTACAAAATAACTTAATAAATTACTTATATTATTATTTTATAATTTTAAATATATTTACTAAACTAAATGTAAATAAACAATTAAATGTAAAACTTATAATATAAAATTTTTAAAGTGCTTATTTAAATATATACATATTTATTGTTATTATATTATATGTATATTTATATATATATATTTTAAATATATTTTTAAATATATATATATATATATAATTTTTCTTTTTTCTTTTATTAAATATATTATAATATTTTTACTAGATTTTGAGCATTCGATGGTCTCACAAATGAAGAACCTGACATGAGTAAATTTTAGTATGTGACAAATCGTAAAAATTTAGTTATAGGACCTTTTGTTTTTTCAGAATAATTGAGAATGTATTACCTGACCTAGTGATTTGATTAATGACATATATATATATATATATATATATATATATATATATATATATATATATATATATATATATATATATATATATATATATATATATATATATATATATATATATATATATATATATATATATATATATGTATATATATATATATATATATATATATATATATATATATATATATATATATATATATATATATATATATATATATATATATATATATATATATATTAGTAGAAAATCACTTATCAAAATTTTTTCATTCAAAACTGTGTTTCATCAATAAAGACTCTTCAGAAATGAATGATCAAATTAATTCTTGAGAATTGTTTACTCCTGCTTTTTTTTAAATATATCTTTAAAGGAGGGGGGGGGGGGGGTTTAACATTATTTTATTGAGCTCACTTGTTTTTATAGTTTTTTTAGGAGAAACTTATTTTCATGCCTGCATTTAGATATCAAGTCCGATTTAAGTGTTACAAAAGCTTGGGCTGTGGCAACTGATTCAATATCGTTTTCAAGGTTTATTTTTTTAGCGATACTTTGCTTCTAAATTATTTAAATTTTTTAAATTTAAATAGTATAAGTAATATTGTTTTTAAATAATATTTCAAATTTAAACAACATAAGTAATATTGTCACACAAAATGTTTTCATAGTTTTCTGTTGTGAGTTGGTAAATTTAATTTGTTTTATCAGCGAAAACCAAATAATTAGGGTTTAATTTAATTTTTTTAACATCTAACTTTAATTTTTTTTTTGAAATTTGTTATCTATAGGAAAATAAAACCTTATTGTTTTTATTAAGAGCAATAGATTATTTTTAAAATTTTCGAAATCAGGTATAAAAGGTGGAGTATTTTTAGTTTTAAACCCATAATTATTAATATCTTGGTTATTATTAAATACATCATTTGTGTTTGTTTTCGGTTTTAAGAAAAAAATGTGGTTTCCAAGGAGTTCTTTTGACAAAATGCTCAACCTTTTCAATCAAAGAAATAGTATAACTTTTTTTATCTAATATTTTTCAACAAATTTAGTGAAAATTAAGTGAAATTATCAGTTTCCATTTTACACAGAATTTCAAAATACAATTAAGAGTGCTTAAAAATGTTAATAAGAAGCCTAGTATATATGCAAATAATTTTAAATGTATTCTACAAAATAGAGTGCTCAATGTTCTTAAAAGAACTGAGCAATTATAAATTAGTAGAAAATCACTTATCAAACTTTTTTCATTAATACTGCGTTTCATCAATAAAGACTTATTAGAAATGAATGATAAAATTAATAAAACTTTACCTTATAACAAAAATTAAAATACAGGAAGTCATAAATGTTTTAAGTACTGTAAGTTTTTACACATTTGTGGAATATGCTGTAATAAGAATTCTGTAGAATTGTTTACTTCTGCTTTTTAAAAAAAAATACTTTTTTTTTTTGAAAGGGGAATTTAAAATAATTTTTTTAATGAGCTCACTTGTTTTTATAGTTTTTTAGGAGAAATTTAGAAGAAAAATAAAAACTGTTTTTAATTCAGAGTTGGCAAAAACCCAACCTTTTAAAAAAAACCCAGCCCAGTGGGTTTTTTGGGTAAATTTGAGTTTCATTTTTATTTGGTATTTGTTAAATTTTTTTTTTGTTCTTGTTTAATGATATTGAAAATAAGTATAATTTTCTACTTAAACTTTATTTAAAATATATTTTATATAATGTTGTTTAATAATTTATAAAAAGAATTTTTCAAACTATTTTGAAAAAGATTTTTAAACATAATTTAAAATAATTATTTCAAATTAAAAAAAAATTGCATGTTAAACCTATATGTATTGACATACTTTAGATTTAAAAGTGGTATTTTTTATAATTAAAAATGTCAATGAGAAATGGGGAAAAGAAGGCTGAAGAATGGGAGGAAGTAACTGAAGTTTCAATTGAATTTCAATTTTGAACTTGAAATTCAAAAGAACAAACTTGTTTCTCCATGCAGCAGCCTTGTTCATAAAAGGTTTGTGTTTTGGAATTAAAGAGTTTAGTGAGTGTTGCAACTACAATAAGGTAGCCTCTTTGACTGTAGTGGCCTTCTCAGCATAAAAGATAAAAAAAATTTCAATTTGTAAAAATATTTGAATAAAAATTGTGATAATCTATTTCTAAATAATGATTCAAATAATAGTAAATCTGTTCTGATGGCTGTTATTGCTGGTGATAATAAATTAGTTAATAATAATAGTTGATAATTAATTTAGTTATTAATATAATAGTTATAATGTTAAAATATCTTAAAAAAAACACTCAATAAAACCCAGATTGCCCAGTTTTATTGGGTTTTTTTAGGCGGGTTTTATTCGGCAAGTTTTTTTAATGCCAACCCTGATTTAATTACTTTATCAGTAACTATTTTAGGTTTCCAAGTACCATTTATTAAAAAATATATTGTTGTATTTTCACTTTCCTTATAAAAAATAGTTTAATGTACACTTGTAAGTTTATATGAAATAAGCTGGCTCAACCATAGCCCAACTCATATAAACAGATTTTTTTTCAAATAAACTTTTGAGGCGGGCTACTTGGTTTACTTGGGGCTGTCTAACTATAACCAGATCTTGGCATGTTTGATATTTACCTATAAAAATTAAACTTGTTTACATGACAAATGGGCTAGCCCAGGTAACTGAGATCTTGCCTAATTTGGGATCCTACTCAGGTGAGACAATTTTTTCCCTAAAAACACAAACAAATGAGCCAGTTCTGCTCATGAAGGTAGTTGGTTTTGTTTAACTTGGTTCAACTGTTTTTAAAACAACCAATTAAATAAAAATGCATAATTCAAATTTAAAAATTCTAATGTAAAAATTTATTTTTTATGCTTTTATTTTTTTAGTCAGTCTGGTTAACTGGGCCAGCCTGATTCATATAAACAGCCCTTAAGAACACATTTACTAGGAATTTAATTTTGAGTAAAAATTTTTATTGTAGGAGATACACTATTAACATAGTGAGTATAGGACAGGCCTGCATATATTTATTATTTTTATTTTAAATATAGTTCACAGGAAAAATCTTATTTAATGCATTTTTATTGTAATAAAATTTAGAACATTATAAAAAAAGATTTTGGAAGTACATACTATAAAAAAAGTGAGAACTACATAATTGTTATTTCAGATACATTCAAAAATATAATTACTCTGTATTTTTGAAATCAAATAATAAAATTTTTTAAATTGGTGTATATCACAAAAGTGAAATATTAATTGTCATTTAAAGCTTCTTTTTATGGCATAAAATTGCCCAATATAATAATACTATTTTTTTATTTGAAAATGATTTTTTTTATTACTCAACAACAAACAACCAATAGTGATAATAGTGAACATAACAACCAATAGTGATAATATTACTATTAGTTGTTCTGATTATATTTACAAAAATTATAGGAGTAAAAAAGTTTTTTTTTTAAGCCTGGTTTATGTAGTTAATAAACTATGTGATATCCAATAAGTGCCCATAAACTTCTGTACAGGTCATTTATAGTTTCTGATAAAAAATTGTTTGAATAAAGATTTTAATTTTTAATTTGATAAAGGTACATAAAAACATTGTTTTCTTAATAAAGTTAGTACTCGAAAAATTTTTTTTTTTTTTTGCAATATACTTTTTATTAAACTTTTTTGTTCTTTTTATTTTTAAAAACTACTCAATCAAATGTTACTAAATTTAAATAAATAAATAACAAGAAGTAAAAAGCATGTAGACAAATAGGTATTAGCAGCAACTTTTGAAATAAAAATTAATTTACAATTAGATTACCCAATAATATTTTTTGATTCTCAAATAAAATAGTTATGCATTAATTTAGAAAATTGCAGTAGTTAAAAAATTGTCCATAAATACAAGACTAAAATAAAAATAATTTAATTTCACAAATCACATTTTGCTGATGCACTGCACATTTTTTATTTATCACAAGGCTACTTGTTGCTCTTGCACGTTATCACAAGGCCTGCTACTTGTTGTTCTTGCACATCATCACAAGGCCTGCTACTTGTTGTTCTTGCACATCATCACAAGGCCTGCTACTTGTTGTTCTTGCACATCATCACAAGGCCTGCTACTTGTTGCTCTTGCACATCATCACAAGGCCTTCTACTTGTTGTTCTTGCACATCATAACAAGGCCTGTTACTTGTTGGTCTTGCACATCATCATAAGGCCTGCTACTTGTTGTTCTTGCACAAGGCTTTGATTCAAGAGGAATAATAGATTCAAAATTATACAGAGGTGACAGTGAACTGTTTAAATCACAATTATATCTGTTTTGCAGAAAGATATGACAGGTTTTTGAAAACACATTTATACTTGAAATTCAAATTACTTTTAAAAAGTTTTAGAATTCAATATGAAATGCATTAAAACTTTTGTTATAAACTATTTTAATTGTTATTTTTTTAAATATCAGCAAGAAATAGTTATTATAATAATCTGTCATTATCTAATGCAAGAATCAATTTGTTTTGCAATCTTTGTTCGTTCTAGCTTTGTGTGAAATTGTAAAATAAAATTGCTATTTGCTAAAAAATAATTATTTCAAAAAGTATTTTTTTGAAATTGTAAACAAACCAAACTTGATATTTTTATATTGTTATTTTACGTTAAGTATGAATCTTTATTTTCTTAAGAACCAAAAAAAGAATTTTCCCAAAACTTTAATTAATTACTAATTTATTTTAATTTTTTGTAAATTCAGCTAGAATTTGTAAAAAATAAAAACTTGGTAACTTTTATAAAAATTCACTGTTATCATATCAAAAAGTGAAATTTAATTTATCAAATCTAATCCCATTTACTTAAAAATACTGATTAAGATTTCAATTATTTATTTATATGAACTTTGTTAATGTAAAGATTAAATTAAAAAAACTTAAACAAAATATATCAACAAAATAAACAAAGAACGATTTTTTTGCATTAACTGAATTTCATTTGCTTAAGTGTTAGCAAAAGTTCATTGACAATTTTATACCATAGCTGAAGAATAGTTATAAAATTAAAAATAAACGAAAATGACTAATTGCAGTATGGCTATTAAAAAATTAAATATACTTATAAATACAATTTTACTAATAATATTACTTTGTTTTGAACATGTGGATCAGCACCTGATTCTACAAGTTTTTTAACAACATTAATTTGACCAAACAACGCAGCTGCATGAAGGGCTGTTTCACCATTCTAAAATTAGTTAAATACATTTATTCAAGCACTATTTAGAGCAAAAATATTTATATAAATATTATTAATACCCAAATATTATCTTTAAATTTTACTTAATTTTACCAGTATATATGGCAATACTGGTGATTATATGGTGATTATACATTAACATTTTAAAAACTACTCCACATACCAGTATCTAGATATATTCACCAAGGAAAAGATTTTAGTATTTGAGGAAATATTTTGTCAAAAAACAATATAATTTTGTTATTTTTTTTTTTATAAATTTCACAAACTAATGTATAAAGATAAAACAGTATCATCAAAACAATATATATGGCCGCTGCTCAAAGGAGCTTTCATCTCTAGTTCCAGTCTCATTCTTTTACTGTATCTGTCCCTGCATGCTCCAAAACTTTTATTCGTCTAGCTTTTTTCCCTGCACTTCAACCCTTTGGAACTCTTTCCCATCTTCATATTTTCTTGACTTATACAACCTTCAACTTTTTAAGTCTTCTGTCAACCGTTTCCTTGCCTTATAGCTCTATTCTTTTTTTCTGGTAACTTCCAACTTAAAAGTGGTTACTTGCATCCTATTTGGGAGTGAATCAGAATAAAAAAAAATATCAAACCTGAATTATCCATATTTTATTAACTGCACAAGAGATAGTAAAACTTATATTATAACTCTAATCTTATAATAATCTTAAAGAACTTTAAGATAGCAGGTTGTTAAACCAAAAAAATGTTAAATCAAACTTTACACAGCCTGGTTTTTATCTTTGCTGTTGGAATAAACAAAATTTGATAATAGTTTAAGTTTAAATGGCACAATTATGGCATTAATGATTAAAAACCAGATAGTGGGCAACTATTAAAAAACCAATTATATTGGCTATTAGTAGTGCTATTATAAAAGTTAAATGCTCAGTCATCTTTTGCACTGATCAACATGGCTTTTGACCAGATAAACATTTGATTAAAGCTTTGAGAGAGTCAGTTGATTACTTAAGGTTTATCATATTGAACAGCCAAAAAGACCAAAAACATTCTTCGTATTCAAAACATTCTTCGTATTCAAAAGACTTTTATAACTCAAGTAAAAAAAAAAACTGACTGAGATATTACCTTTGAAATTAACAAAAAAGATTTACAAAAGAAACTTATGATAACCTAAAACAAAATAGATTTACAAAAGAAACTTATGATAACCTAAAACTAAATTTAGAATTATTTTATTTTGAAAATGTTGCTTTTACATAAGTAATAAATAAATATATATATATATATATATATATATATATATATATATATATATATATATATATATATATATATATATATTGGGGTTAGGTTCAGCTGTAACATGAAACCTCTAAAACCAATTCTGGAAACCTTTTCCTGAAAAAGTCAAAACTATTAAAAACTCTGAAAAAGTCTTTTATCTTTAAGAAACTTTGATTATATTCTTATACTATATTTATCCCCAACTCCCCCTTACAATCAGAGTTTCCGTTTTTTTTATAGAATTTGACCACAATCCAATTTTTATCACGGTAGTTGTTCTCCTTCTTTATTGCGATAAAACATCTTCCTCATTCTCACCTAAAATCAAAGATATGTTTAAGATTTTGATTATCATATTTTTAAATTCTGCTAGGTTCAGTTAGTTATTATATTGTTATTTTTGCCAAAATTCAATTGGTAATCTATGTTTTCATGGATATGTTTTACTGGGGAACACATTTAATTGCTATTAATCTGTTTCTACTTGTAATTGTTCAGGTTGTATTTGTTCTTCTTCTACAATTTTCGGATCAAAAATATAATCTTCCTCTTCCTCCTTGTTTTCTTCGTTATTTGGTAGTTTTAATTGTTTTCTTCGTTATTTGGTTATTTTAATTGTTTTCTTCGTTATTTGGTTGTTTTAATTGTTTTCTTTGTTACTTGGTTGTTTTAACTGCATTTTCTTCGTTACTTGGTTGTTTTAATTGTTTTCTTCGTTATTTGGTAGTTTTAACTGTATTGAAATAGGTTTAAAATGTGAGCTATTTCTCGTAATTGTCTTGTTATTTATATGAGATTTGAATGTTATCATTGTTCCTTTGATTTCCATAATCTTGAATGGATGATTTTTGAAAGATGGCGATAGTTTGTTGATTTTATCTTGTTTAACCAATACTTTGGTTCCATTTTGAAAATTTGTATTGGTAGTCGACTTAAACCGTTTGTCATGAAGTTGTTTTGCGTGTGATTTCGATCTCAATTGGTTTTTGTAAGCTATTTCTTTTTGACTGATGTTTGATTTATTGTCTATGGAAGGTATTGTATGGTTTATTTTACGATTAAACATTAAGTCTGCTGGTGCTATATTTATTGTGCAATAGGGAGTATTTCTATATGAAAATAAAAAATTATGAATTTCTTGGGTAAAGTCATTTTTTTCTATAGTAACAGCTCAAATAATTTTGGTTAGAGGTTGGTTGAAACGTTATTAGCGGCCATTACAGAGTAATATGTGTATGATGAATTTTATATGAGTTCATAAAAGACTGAACTAAGTATGAATGAAAAGGAGGGCTGTTGTCCATAATGATAGTGCGAGGTATTCCAAATAGTGCTATAATATTGGCAAGTGTTTGAATGAAGGTTTTTGCATTTGTAGAGTTTACTACTTCGACAAATGGATATTTGAATGTCTGATCTATTAGGATGTATTTCGCATTTGGGAATGGACCTAAATAGTCAGTGTTAATTGTTTCCCAGATGTTTTTTTATTCCCATGTGGCCTACATGTGCTAAACCAATAACTTCTTTTTGGAGTAATTTAGGTATGACAATTCTTTTATTTTTCAATATTAGGTTATTATCTGTAGTGACAGTTAACTCGCTTTTAAATTTACAAAACTTATTCGAATAAGTAATATCATCTCTGAGTTAAAAATACTTTAAACTTTTGTCTAAATAGTGCCATTTGTTCTCTCATCAACGTAGCAAGTTGCTGTAATGTCTCGTCAGTAAGTGTGTATGCTTTTATTATATCAATATTAATGACGTACCGTTTGGCAAAATCGCTTATGAAATTAACATATTCTTCTACCTTGTGTGGTCATAAAAAGGATGTCTGCTTGCATAATTTCTTATATTTTCCTCGCTTTTGACATGTTTTAACGTGAATAAAAAAAACTTTGTAACCTGAGAGTCATTCTCTCAATTCTTAAAAGAATTGCATATTTTGGGTTGTTCAATAATGTTATTATTGGTTTGTGATCATTGTATGTTGTAAACTCACATCCGATCAAGTAAAGTAAGTTGTGTTTGCATCCGTACACTATGCTGAGGCATTCTCTTTCTAGTTGTGGATATTTTTGTTCTGTTTTTGATAAAGCTCGTGATGAATATGAAATTATTATAGCTTTACCAGGCTTGGTCGGGAAGCGGGAGCGATCGCTCTCGAATACTGACCACGGAAATTATATTTAGTTGTGTAAAACTGGCCAGGTTTTTTAGTCGTTTTGAGAATGTTTAAGTTTATGTACGAAACAAAGAATTTTTGTTTTACGGACATACATGGAAACATAACAAACTTGAATATTCTCAAAACATCTTTGTGCAAAAGAATAAAAAGAATATTTGCGAACACTAAAAACCCGCCAAATTAACAAATAAACTAATACTATTGGTTCAAAAAATACGCTGATTAAGCGAAATAAAGTTCTAGAGTATTCTGTTAAAATGTTTTAGAAATTGTATTATTCACGATTTGTTACCTTTTGAGATTTGTAGAATTGTTTTAAGAATATATATTATTTGTTTACAAAAATAAATGTTTTAAATATATATTAATTAAATTGTTAAAATTTTAAAAGTTTATTATAAATCATAGATTTTATTAGTATATTCTTATTTTTTATTTTAAAAGAGATTGTATTCTTTATGTAAATGTAATTTTGTGTATTTGTTTTTTATCGTAATGTATCTTTTAAAGCAATTTTTATGATTTAAACAAAGACTTACAAAAATAATTGCGTTTTTAATGAAGTTATAATCGTTAAAGTTAATAAAACTAATTATGTAACAAACATATAAGAAGTTTCTGGTTACTAAACACAAACAACGCATACAAAGTAACTCGCGGATGAACAAGCATCGCGCCTGAGGTCACGACAGAACACAAATATATAATAGCAAGTATTTAGATATAAAGAAAAGTTTCTAGATATTGGTTTACTAACTCTAATTATTTTCGCTTAAGTTGCCATTCTTAAAACTCGTTATACTTTTTTCTGCTTTAAATACTAATTAAAATTAAAAAGCCCACTTACTAAACATCATTAGCGATACTGTGAAGCAGTTTCGTTTCCTGGTCATTAAGTGTTTTTTACCTTTTTAGTTGATTTCTATCTTGTTAATTTAATTCCTATAATAATTAAATGATTTAATTATTTCATTTGTTTTTATTTGTTTTTAGATTTGTTCATCTTACTAAGAAGAATCGCTTCAAATATGTTAAACTTTTCAAACTACGCGAAACATAAAATAGGTATTAAAAAAATTAACTTTTTTATTTATAAAATAAATTAAGCTTAAGTAAAACTAAAACTTTCAAATTTAGTTAAATAAAGAATATTTGTTTCTCTTTTAAACAATCGTAAGTTGTTACTTTATATAAAAAACATCGCTTAATTTTATAAAAAAAATTATAAAAAACCGATGTTTAGAAAATATTTGTTCTAAATGTAATTTATTTAGCTTAAGGTTTTTTCGCGTTTAAAGATATTTTATTTGCCTACCTTTTTTTTTTTGTAATTGTCTCTCATCCGTCCAATTTATTTTAGTCGCTTTTTTTTTTTTGCTTTTTAAAATGTTCTCAAAACGACTAAAAATTTCTGGCCAGCTTTTCGCAACTAAATATTATTTACGTGGTCAGCAATCGAGGGCGATCGCTCCCGCTTCCCGACCAAGCCTGCTTTACCATCTTTCTTTGACCTTTGCAGTAATATAGTAGATATTCTGAAAGGACTCAAGTCTGTGTAAAGAATAGTTTCTTTTTTTTCGTCAAAAAATGTTAAACATGTCTCAGTTGATAAGAAGTTTTTTAGGGTATTGAATGGGGTTTGACATTCTTCAGACCATTCATACACTGTGTCCTTTTTTAGTAATTCACAAAGTGGTTGAGTAATTGTACTAAAGTCGTTTATGAACCTTTTAAAATAATTCATCAACCCTAAAAAATTTTTTAGTGACTTTTTTAGTGACTCCATCTTTTGGTGGAGGAGTATTTTCTATTTCACTTACTTTTTGTAAGTTAGGTTTTATACCATCCTTAGAAAAAATGTATCTGTAAAATAATAATGTAGATTTTCCAAATATACATTTACTTAAATTTAGTGTTAACCAGGTATCACTTAATCTTTGTAACACCTTTAAGAGTGTAATGTCGTGTTCATTTTCATTTTTCCCATAGACTAAAATATCGTCTACAATGTTAATTACCCTGTTATACCTGAAAGTGTTTGTCTTAGTGCATGTTGTAGTTCTTCTTGAGCTGAGTTTACCTCAAAAATTAATATTTTAAACCTTTTAAGTCGTGTGTTTGATTGGAATGTGGTTATAGATTTTGATTCAGGAGATAGTTCGAGTTGGTAAAAAGCACTATTTAAATCTAGTTTACTAAAGGCTGTAGAACCTATAACTTGATTAATTATATGGTCTATAATTGGGGTGGGGTAACGCATCCTTGAAATAGCCTTGTTAGTGGTATGCGGTAGTGGTGTAGTGGTAGAGCGCTCGCTTCATAAACGAGTGGTTCCGAGTTCGATCCCCACCACGTCCCTGGTAGTACCGCGCTCAACTTGTTTCTCTGCGCAGCGGCCTTGTTCGTCAAGGTTCGTGTTTCGGAGTTATAGAGTTGAGAGAGGGTTATAGCCACAAAATAAGTAGCCTCCTCATCTGTAGTGGCCTTCTCGGCCTTGAGGAAGTGAAGTATAATAAAAAAAAACAACTAAAAAACAAACATCACTTATCTATGCAAATCCTAATATCATTTCCTTTTGGAACTATGACTAATGGGTTTATCCATGGTGTAGGAACGTTTGTCACGTCTTCAAGTTTGTCAAGTCCTGCTCTTTTAACTCTAAAAGTTTTTTGTCTACTAATTCTTGTAATGCGAACAGAATTTGTTGTTCTTTTTGAACAAACAGTTTAATATTACTATCTATATTTAAATGGACTATGTGGTTCTTTAACTTTTCTATTTTCCCACTAAATAAGCTGTTTTTAAAACTATTTATCATTTTTGTTAACTTTTGCGATATGTTTTTTTTTCTGTCACTATGGATAGTGATTGCACAAGCTGTTTGTGGTCTTTTTTGTTGTTTGTTTGGAACTTAATGATGCCTAATGCGAGTGCAGTTTTGCCTGATAGGAGATTTTTGTGGTTTTTTCTAATAATAAAAACGTAGTTGTCATTTTAGTTGACATTTCTGTCACTTTAGTTGATGTCATTTTAGTTGACATTTTATAGATATTTTCAACTAATGTTGAAAACTCGCCAATTACTTTGAGGTTGTTACTTTGAGGTTAGGTTTGCACTGTATGATAAGACTTTTGTTTTTGTGGATTTGTGGTTTTGAAGTAATTTTCAGTTGGTAAAATGTGTTTTTATTAATGACGTTTACAGATGCACCAGTATCTACTAATGCTTTTAACTGGTATTGGTTTATATATACAGTCATTGAAAAATTAACCATTTTTTCACTAACCTTCTGTTTTTTTGTTCCCAATATTCTCGTGTTGTTGTCATGTAAAACGTTTCGTTTTCGAGAATAGTTATTAACAGAATAAACATTTTCAATATTGTACTCTAAATAATACTTTTTTTTGAATTTTCTTTTTTATTGTCAGAAAACTAAAACAAATCACAAGTTTTTTTTTAATGTTTCCATATTATTCAATGGGCGATTACCCATAGAATCAAAAGTTTTTGAAATTCCGCTCAACTTATTTTTATTTATTTATTTTTTTTCATGCAGCAACTTGAGAAATGGCCATTTTTTTTACAACTATAACATGTTTTTCCTGCTGCTGGACATACATCTGAGTGTGGGTATTCTCCCCCACAGTTTTTTTCTTAGGAAACTTTTTTTAAACTCGTAATTTGAACAGAAAAGTTTACCTTTATTGGATTCCCTTCTGTTGCGTATATGGTTAATGGCATCTTCTTTGTTGTGGTGTTGTCGTACCACCTCTAACTGGACTTTGGTTGCTTTAAACTTTTTTGTCATGGTTAAAATTTCAGTTAGACTTTTATTTGGGTTTTGAAAAGAGTAGTTTCTAAGTTTTTTTATGGTTGTTGATAGCTCTATTTGTTGTTTTATGGCCGAATCAGTGTGGTAAAGTTACATTTCCTA
>NC_061157.1:19026737-19036737 GCF_022113875.1 Hydra vulgaris | reverse complement strand
CAGTTGCTAAGATACATTATACAGTTGCTAAGATACATTATACAGTTGTTAATTATACAAGTATTTAACTATGTTTATATAATTAATTATATTTATATAATTATATTTGAAAATTAAAGCTACTACTTAAATGACTAAAGAAAAGTTACAACTAATACATACTAATACTCTTACTAACTAAAGGAAACTTACAAGACAATTGATAATTGTTAGCTTGATTTGCATTTTGAAAAGGGAGGTCAGCAACCTCAGCATTTTTGCAAGAGAGAACACTGAAATGTTTTTATGACCTGAACTCTTTGAGCAACATTTCAAGCATTCCAAAAAGATGTTTTGGTATTGTTTTTCTGCTGTTAGACCAGGAACACTCTCATATTGAGGTTCTACAAACACAATTAATTGCAGAGTTATTGAAAGTATTTTTAAATTGAGAGGAAACACCCCTTCCATTTGAAAAGTTGATCTTATAAATTAGTTAAACTTTATTTTAAATTTTTTCTTTCTATAATACTTGCTACATAGCTACTACATAGCGCACTATATATACTACATAACTTACACACAGCCCAATACATTTATACTATATAAGGTCTTGTTATGAGATTTCGTTACATAATGAAAACGTTTAACGCTATTAAATGTAACTTTAATATTTAAGCAATTAAAAGTTAAATTGCATCATTAAGGTATTTTAAAGTACCACACTGTAATTAAATTTTATCTTAAACCAAGTTAAAAATCATTTCAATAAATAAACAAAAATTACTGATGAAATCTAAATTTGGTAATAAAAAAAATTTTCTTATAACTTATTTCTTAAAAAAATTTTATGCATAACATAATCTTTTACTTTCACAATTTGTTTTTGTTTCATTTTTTAGTTGTTTTTTTTTTACATATTTAATGAACAATCATTAAATATGTAAAAAAATATACTTCCAGTGATACTTCCAGGCCAAAATCCTTATATTTTTGAAAGATCAATGAATATAAAATGATTTGTAATATATATTAATTTGATATTATCAAGGTCAAATGGGTTTATTGAGCATTAAAAACAGGCATACAAAAAATTGCCTAAATTTATTTAAATTGATAATTATAGGTACTTTATAATTTTTTACATTTCTGATCATTTCATTACATTCATCAGTTCTGAAAATAGCCAGATATAAACTTTAAAGTAAGACAAAATACTTTTTAAGTGAAACCTTTAAATAAAGGTTGTGATTCTGAAGGCACAAGAGGGGCCTGGTTAGTATCAATATATCCAATATCAATATCAATAATCTGCTAAAAGTAAAATAGTCATATTTTAGAATCTTCTTGGAGTTCAAGACTAAAATTTTAAAGGAATTTTAATTTTACTCTTAACTGTATAAAATTCAGCCAAATCTGAGATATATAGTAACATTTTCAAAAATTTCTGGGGCAAATAACATGAAATAACCCTATCTTAAACTTTGATAATCATTGTTTGTGCTTCAAAAATCAATAAAATTGAGCATGACGCAAATTTATTGATTATTTATTAATCATATTATAATATAATAAGGAACATGTCAATGCTCATTTGAGAGTGTTTGACACGGTACTCTTGGCAGCCATTGAAACTGAGGTAATAGCGGGTAAGTGTTGCAGCATTTTTTTTAATAAGAAAAGTCAACAAATATGTATGCAAATAACTAACATAAACTTCAAATTATGTAAAGTTAAAAACATACTAAAACAAATATCAAGTTTTACAGTTTTACTTTCACTTGAAAATTGCATTGCAGCTCCTTAAGAGTTGATCAATTGCACTTATTTCCGTTTTATAAAGTTTTTTATTATTTATATAGTTTTAAAACTTTTGCTAAACAACAAGTTTGCGTTGCCAAGTGGTTAGCACACCGGCTTATTAATACGGAAGCTGTGGTTCGACTCCTACTGCTGGTGATTTTAACTTTATTTTTTTCTAAAATACAAAATAAAACACATTTGAAAAATGATGTTTTATTTTGTAAAACATCATATGTAAAAAATATCAATCGGTGTTTTAAACAAACAAAAAAAATAAATCTATGGCGTCATGCACTAAAACTCCTATGAATTAAACGCGCTTGAATAAATTATCAAGTCTGTATAATGCGCCTGAAAAATCGCATTTATTTTACATACTCAAAATACCGCAGAAAATGGACAAGACGAGTTTCGACTAAAACAACAAGATTTGTTTTTCTTGGTATACATTTATTAATTAGTTTTAATCAAAAAAATTTTGCTCAGACGTTTTTTTTTAACATTTACTTTAATATGAACACAACATGTCTCGGGACTTTGTAGTCCCTTTAACAAAATTTATTAATCAAATAATATTTTTTACAAATAAGTAACAATATATTTTCTTATTTTCCTATTGTATAATTATTGACAAAAAATTCCTTTTCCCAGAAAGGCTTGGAAGTTGTTTTGTTTTACATTTTAAATAACAAAATTAAAAAAAAAAAGCAAGCTGATGATTTGAACTTGCCATGCAGCAACCTTAACTTTTTTAAACATTAAGGTTTAAAAAATATATTTTTTTATTAAAAACCTAATTGAAAATTTTAATTTTATATTTTAAATAAACTATTTTGTTAAATTTATAATTTCTAAATATAATAAAAAGTTAAAAATACCTAATATTAAGGTAATAAGAAAGTTTAAACTTTTACAGCTATTTTGCCACTCCCCCATTAAACATTCTAAATCTAATGCGCAACAATGACATGATTTAGATAACCATCAAAATAGTATTATACTCCGTATAATATTGGAAGAGTCAGCTCGAACGCTTTTAACTAATAATGCACGAGGCATTGTAGATGTGGACATTGTAAGTTTTTTTGTATTTCTTATTTAACTTTTATAAGTTTCTGAAATATCTTTGAATGTTTTATTATCAATATCATAAATTAACAAATATACTTTTATCTGTAAATAGTATGTATTTTTTAATTTTCAATCTGTTTTTAAAGTTACTAAAGTTTAAATTTTTAATATTTTATTTGTGAAACATGTTCAGTTTTATAGGTGATGTATTGAAATTGTTTCTTGACAGGATGTTAATTTTATAGAAGCAAAAGTTGACCTTAATGAGTATTTTTGTAGTTGGTTTATCTACCAATTGTTAATAGATGATGCAGATGTAGTTCAATTTTTGAAGTTATATATATATATATATATATATATATATATATATATATATATATATATATATATATATATATATATATATATATATATATATATTATATATATAAATATATATATATAAATATTTATATATATATATATATATATTTATATATATATACATATATATACATATATATACATATATATAAATATATATATATATATATATATATATATATATATATAAATATATATATATATATATATATATATATATATATATATATATATATATATATATATACATATATTATTTATAAATAAAACTGCATATTTGTGAAAAATATGCAGTTTTATTTATAAATAATATATGTAAATACAGCTCTGTTTTAATTTAAACCATTTTAATTTACTTTAAGTCATCGAGCACTCTCGCGAAGATATATGCAAGCACTAATACGTATACACATATATATATATATATATATATATATATATATATATATATATATATATATATATATATATATATATATATATATATATATATACAGGGCACAAAAAATGATTTTTTTAATGAACATTGACGTTTATATCTTTAATTATTGATGATTGTTAAATATAAGATATATTTGTCAAATAAGGGAGTTTTATTTTTAATGCTTAAACAATAGCTTTTTATCTGCGCTGAGGTAACAGCCTTAATTTTTTATGTATTGTCAAAAAATGAAAGTAAAATTTCTTTTCAAAACTCTTGCATAAGACTCTTACAACTATTGTTTTAAATGTCATTAACATATGTTAATCTAATACAAATATGCTAATACAAATATGGGATAAAAATACTTATTGTTATATCCTAAAATAAAAAAAATTAAAAAAATAGAAATGAGGTAAATAAAAGCTATTTACTACTTTAATCAACTTCAAAAGCCTACAAATAAACTGCAAATAAACCTTTAAAGACAAGCATTTCTTGATAATACTTATGGTCTGAAAAGTACACCGTTTTAAACAAATAAAGACGAGTTTCTTCTCCTCTTTTTATTATGTGTGTGTGTGTGTGTGTGTGTGTGTGTGTGTGTGTGTGTGTGTGTGTGTGTGTGTGTGTGTGTGTACTCATTAATTGTTGAAAAGTGTGGTTATAGCAAGTTCAAGATTGATTTCCATTTTTTATTTTTGGAACAATTTTTTGCAAGTTTTTTGAATTCCTAACTATTGAAACCTAAGTATTGGTTAATAGTTCAATTAGTTATGGTTAATAATTTATTATTCTTGATGACTATATTGCATAAATCCTGACTTGTAACCATTCTCACCTCTCATTGATTTTTTTAGTATGGGCAAGTCTTCAGACTTAACCCCAGGAAAAAGTAGGGAAGTAAAAGCCATATTTCTTCATTCTAAACAGTTTCAGAAAGAAATAGCAGCAATTGCAAGTGTTTCAAAATCAGTAGAAGCCAGTACTGAAAAACAGGCTCCTGCCTCAAGTTCAAGACAAACAGGTCCTGTCCCAGGTATCTTGTAATGAAGAATTTATGTTCATGCATGACTTAGCACCATGCCATAAAATCAGAAGTGTTACAGTACTCCTAACTGAAAAAAATGTGAATGTTTTTCCATGGCTGGAGAATTCACCTGATATGAACCCCATAGAAAATCTATGGGAGTTCACAAAACAGGATATTACCAAAAAATTCATCACTACCAAGCAGCAATTGATAGAAACCTTTTAAGAAAGTGGCATAACAACCCCAGTCTCTAACACAATGCAAAAGTCTGCATAGAAAGCATGCCCCAATGCCTGAAAACCGTTATTGTAGCAAAGGGTAGTATTACAAAATATTAAGAATATTAACTTATTTGTTATGTTAAAGCTATTTATATAAAAAAAAAAGAACCTAGGAATAAGTAATTATGTTGTTTTATATTCTAAATAAAGCTCTCTAACAATAAAAACAATGAAAAAATAACAAGATACGTATTTATTCATTAAAGTAGTTTAAACTTTATAATTACATAAAAATTAAAGTGTCCCTAATAATTTGGCAACCCACTGTATATACACACTTATATTTTTTTATTTAACCCCTTTCATGTGGTGACCATTATGGTATACCTAAATTTTTCCATAATGTGACCCCTGTAATGATACATTGTTTTGCAATTATGTTCTTAAATTATCTTTTCATAAATTTGCTATATAATGTTATAAGATTCTATAAAATAATTTTGATGGCTTATCCAGTAATGCATTTTTATACAGCAAAAGCATTGAGGACTTTTGTAATGGGATGAAAAAAATTTATGGATTTGAAACTATAAATAAACAAATAGTTAAATGAAAAACAAACATAAAAAAACAACTTAAATTTGATAAAAAAATTTTCTTTAACATAGTTTTAAACTTTAAAAAGAAAAAAAAAAAGTAAAAAGAAGCATTTGAAATCTTTTTTAAAATTTGAATTAAATGTAATATTATTTAATAATAAATTTCATTTAAGTATAATAAAATAAAATTAAAATTTTTTTTAAAAACGGAAAGCAGAAAAAAATTTATTTAAACTATTTTTTTTATCCAAAAAAAATTATTTCACAATTGCAGCGAAAATGCTTTTTACAACAATTTTTTACTGCCTAATTTTTTTTGCATAAACTATTTTAAAAGACTGTTTAAATAACCTAATTAAAAAAAATTATGGCATATCATAAATGGCTTAACATGTAGATAAAACCTCCATTTTATACATAAAATGCGTACAGCATAATGCTTCTTAACAAAGCCACGTTTTCCTATTCTTAGGTAAGTTTCTTTCACACCATAAAACAAAAATTAGGATTTTTTTTTTCGAAATGTACCTTTCTTCTTGCATTAACTGATGCCCCACACATAAGAACTTCTTTTACAATAGGAAGATGATTATTAGCAGCAGCAAGAATTAAAACAGTAGTTCCATCCTGAATGAAAATAATTTGACAACATCAGATATAATGTCACCAAAATGTTAGTATTATAAAATTATCATTACTTGTTAAATCAAAATTAATATTGTGTACTACTCTAAAAAACATACAGTTTAGTACAGACATTCTAGTGAACAGACATACAGTCCAGGCATTATTCGGTACTGTAAAGACATGATATACAGCATTATACAGACATACAGTATAGTAAAGACATTATAAAGTACAGACTCATAGTATAGTGCAAAAATTACATAGTACAGTACTGACACATGGACTGTACAGATAAAACACATTACCATACAGTTATATATAGTACAGAATATCAGGGGCTATTCTAGACCGTTTTCGACAGCGCCGACCGTATTTGGGCGCCGCCCAAATTCAGGTAATTGAAGACCTTTTTTTTAAATTTATTTAACATATATGTAAATATTTATAAATATGATAGAGAAATATATATATATATATATATATATATATATATATATATTTATTTGGCATTAATTTTGAATAGATCCGTTGTCTTGCAGCCGTTATATAAAAATAAATGAATATGAAAATAAGTTTCAATTTATGGTTTTTTATTTTGAAGAGACTTGGACAAAACTTTTTAATTTAGCGCGTATATTCACCGGACCACCAGTACCATTGTTTTTAAAGTTCGTACATTAGTAAACGCATTTAGGTTGATTAAAGTAGTAATGTTTTTTTATTTAGCTTATATTTATTTGTTTTAATTTTTGGCAAAAATATGGCAATAATTATTTTAAAGATTTTTTTTTTTATTAACTACATCAACAGCAGTTTCATACAATAATTATTTTATACATGGAAGTTATACATATAAGTTATGGACTCAATGAGATTAGTAAGTTTGTTGCAGTAAATATGTGGGTTTTTTTCCCCATAAACATTTGCAATCTAGTAAATTTAAGGTAATTTGGCTATTTGTTAATTTATTTTTATTTCAGTGAAACTTCTGTGCAATATTTATTTTTAGGTAGCAACTTCCTTATAAAATTTATGTAACAGATCATTTTAACAGGAATGAATTATAGTGAATTATTTCAAATACATTTAAACATAATAATAAAGCTAAAAACTAACTAAATTTTTGTTTATCTAAAAACAAAAATTTTGAAATTTTCTAAACATGTTTCGGCCCCCCCCCCCATTACTTAAATTTTAAGAGGGGGGAGTGAGGCAGAGGGGTACACCGCCCAAATTATTTTCCTAGAATAGCCCCTGAATATATACAGTATAGTACAGATATTAAACATTACTGTAAAGAAATGAAGTCACAGACAAACAGTAAGATACAATACAGTACAGACATACGGTGATGTACAAATATTTTACAGTACTGTATAGACATTATGCAGTACAATACTATACAGACGTCAAACAGTGTAGTATTTAATTATAGTGATTATTTATTATTATGTTGAAGATATTCATCAGCAAACCACAACAATACTATAACTTAAAAATCTCATTACATAAACTTTTGTTTTAGTTCATAGCTTGCAAATTTTTTTTACAAATAAACAAATATTGCAGAAGTTTAAGATAACTATTAGCCTATATATTTGTGAAAAAAAATTATTTAAAGAAACTTTAGTTTTTTTCTTTAAAAAAAAAAAATTAAAAATTTTAAATTTTTTCTAAATAAAAAATTCAAGTTATAATTGTTGTAACTTACTATATATAATTATAATGTTAGAATTACTATTATAACAAATTGTTGTAATTTATTAAAAATCTTGTAATGATATAACTTATTATGATAATAGTTTTATAATTGTGATCATTTATTATCATTTACCAAATTAATTACTTTTACTTAAATAGGAATTGTGGCTTATATTTCAGAAAGAAAAAAAGGGGAAGGAATTTAGATGCATTCTTTGATGGCATAGATGGAACCAACATGAACCGCAAATAAAAAATGTTGTTGTGCAGTACAAGGTAAAACCAAAATAATGCATCAATTTAAAAGGAGATAGTTGAGTCTGTAGTCTGTTTTTTTGGAATTTCTTTGCAATGATATTGCAAATAGGGGTGTTTTTTATTGGTAAAACTGAAAAAAAAAAAAAGATGAATATAGAAAAAAATCAAAAATTCTTTTAAAAACAGAGGAATAAAAAAACAAGAACAAAGTAAAAACAAGATCAAACAATTTAAATAAATAAAATAACTCAAAATAAAAAAAATACAGCAAAAAAAAAAAAAAAAAATTACTTAAAACAAAGTTAAAAATTAAAAAAGGAATGTTTGAAAATGGTAAAAAAATACTATTAGTAAAAAAAAAAAAAATTTATTCAATTTTTTAAATTTTTGTGCATTGTTTACATTGTTATGCATCGCTTAAATTGCCCTGTATTTTTATACATTGCTTATTTTGTTTTTATTTTTATGTACCATTGGGGTTGTATTTTTTTAGGGCATACTGACACACTATACAGCCATGAATGCCAATTCACTGAAGTCGTATGCATTCTTGCAAAACTACATTAAAAGTAGGGCTGCTAGTTTGAACATGTTCGAGCTCGAAAGTTTGAACTTGTCACCCATAGTTTTAGCGTTTATGTTCGAACTTATTTTTTCTGAAAGTTCAAACCTTGAAAGTATTTTCAAAACAATATATTATCTTTTTGGTCTATTTATGTTTTGTTTGGCTGGAAACTCAGAGCATTTAGATGTCATGGCCATTGTCATTTATGGTAGCATTATTATTTTTTTTGTTGAAAACGTAAATAAAGGTACAGACAAAAATATTAAAATTAAAATATTGATTCAAAATTAAAATTGGATACTTTTAAGGACTTTAGCACATCTAAAAGGTCTGAGGATTTGAATTATTTTGATTTTTCTCAAAAGTTGCAACAATCAAAGTGTAAAATTTTATTAAAAACTCCTGCCTCAACTACATGCAACCATAACAAGACACTTAAAAACAAAACATAAAAATGACAATCTAAAATGCAATGTCTCAAACTCTGAGGCTGTTGAAATTAGTCCTATTCATAAAATATCAAGAAATGAAAACTTTTTCAGTTCTGGGCTTAAAACTTTACCTGAAATTTTGAGCAGATTGACTGCACTTGATGAATTAAGTTTTATAACAATTGCTAATAATCAAGTTTTATGATCATTTGTGCTCAAGGATATAACACCCCAAAAAGTCACCAAACTGTTCGTGATTTAATTATGAAAATTTTTTACTCAGTCAAGAAACAAGTATTTGGTTCATTTAAATAAATCATTCTAAATAATGGTGAAATTAGCCTTACATTTGACGAAGACACATCAGTTAAAAACAGGAGATATATTGAATTATAATGAACATTATAACAGAGGATTCCCTTGGAATGTAAAGGGTGCATGGCACAATGCCAGCAGCTTAAGTCATTAAACTAATTACTAAAAACTTGATTCATTCAATTTACATTTAGACAAAGATATTGCCTCTGTTACTAATGGAGCCAATCTAATAAAAAAATTGGCAATGACACAAAACCTGTACATCAAATGTGTTACAATCATGAGTAATTGGTGTGGTTTTCAAAAAAAAATCATGTTACATTACCACACAATAATGTTGTCATTAATGTTACAATAATATTGTTCAAGTCTTCTGTTAACCGTTTCCTTGCTCTGTAACTCTGTTCTTTTTTTTCTAGTAACTCCCAACTTAATAGTGGTTGCTTGCAGTATTGTTGGGAGTGAATCAGAATAAATAAAAAAATAAAAAAATCGACATGTAGATACCAATGAAACTGTTCATTCATGATGATGTTGATGATGATGACAGCAAGAAAGAAGATGAAAGTTCAATTGAGTGTGCTCAAAATATTCAAATATTAAATAAAGT
>NC_061157.1:19011737-19021737 GCF_022113875.1 Hydra vulgaris | reverse complement strand
GGTTGTTTATTTATTTTAATTTGAGATTGTTAAATACCAATTTCAAAATCGTGCACTCCATCTTTCATTATAAAAAACCGGTCACCCGGTTTTACAATTTGAAAAAACCGAAAACTGGTTTTTTGAAATTTTCTGGTTTTTGGCAAGCATTATCGATTATATCAATGATATAATTGATAAATTTAAAAAGACATCAGTTGAAAATGTTGTAAACCATTTGGTGTGTTAAGGATTGGTAACTAAAGAGCTGGAGTAATATGGTGCTGCATGAGTGATGGGTTTGCAACTATTTAGAAAAGAAAAGAAAGAGCTTTGTTGTTAACATGAAAACATCATTCCAAAGTCACAAGATATTAAAAATGAAAAAAGTAACACTTTTTTCAATATGTGGACTTTTTTTATCCTATTGGAAATTGGCTCAGAATTACCTGCAGTTTTATAAAACCCCATAAACAAAGAGATGGTTGAAATGATCTAATAAGAGATCAAGCTCAGTTATGGTTGGTTGAAGTATTGTGCTGATTAGAAGCTAGTGACCCTGTGAGAGGGTAATGGAATGCTGAAGGTATTTAAAATAGAGTAACATTGCTGTGTGATGCAAGCTGCATGGCAATTGAGTAGGACACAGTGGCATAATAATTGAGGATGCAGTAAAAGTATTAATGATTTCATGAAAATTAATACTGCCAAATTAGATGATGTGGTGTGTGGGATAAACCTACTACTCAATATTAACTGATTCAGTAGCTGCTCATAGATGGTTAAAGTATGCTGACTAAAATATATGGTTCAATCAAATGGATTATTAATGAATATTTTCACTATTACAGAACTTAATAAAATATAATATAAACACCATGTTGAAATGGCTTCCAAACTCAAAAAACAAAGCTGAAATGTTGACAAAAGTTTCGAAGACCTGGTTAAATGAGCTTTTACTAAAGAACTATATTGAGTAAATATTGCAGAAGAAATTTTTAAAATGTTACTCAAAGCATCATTTTGGCATTAATCCGACACTGTTTACAATGCAACAAAGATTTCCCATGTGTATTGAGAAAAGATGTGAAGAATGTGTGCAAAAATATTATCAATGTAATTCAATTGATCCAGAACCAATAAAATGGGAACATGGAGAGTTAGATGTACCAGATGCATGGTATCATATTGCTTGTGATGTGACTTACTACAAAGGGTCAACATATTTGTTGACATATTTAACAGCTGAAAGCAGGTCCCTATCCAGAAGCAATTCCATATTGTTTTAGTGGTATGGGCACCCAAACCAATCCATCCAAACTAAAAATTCCATAAATCATAAAATCAAACATTTATAAAGTCCAACATTATTAAATAAATTAAATTAAAAGAAAACTTGTCACTGTTGTTAGCCATATGTTGCGTTTAATAACTATCAAAATAATGGCAGACTTAATTAATGTTGCATACTTATGTATACCAAGAAGTGTTATACATTATAGATGAAGAAGTGCAAAAAAGAACTTTCATTTTTTTTTATACATCAGATCAGTAAATGAGGTCTATAAATGTCCTATAATTAAAAGTTTATGCCTATCAAAAAAATTTAAAGTTCATAATAAAAATGTAACAATTTTAGTATATATTTATATCATTTTTTTATAGAAGCATGCCATGCTGACGAGAAGTTATTTATTCATGAATTTAGAAAAAATGAACTCTTTGTTTATAGTTATGTAATTAAACAAAATTTACTATTTACTTTATGTTAAGCAAGTTTACTAAATTTATTTAACTTCAGAAGTTAAACTAAATGTTTTGATATATTTAGTTAAACTTTGTTTTTACTTTTTTTTTTTGAAACACAATAGAATGTATTCATTTTAAAAAATAAATACTTTTTAAAATCCAAAATAAACTATTTAAAAGCCAGAACAAAGATTTTGTTTTGTAAATTTTGTGAGGAATTTTATATTTATATGGAGCTTTTGTAAATTTTTTATATTATTATCATGGATTTTAGAATGGTAAGTCAACATACTACTGGTAACTCCCACAATGAAAATTCTGAGGAATCTTTCCCAGATATTGAAGAAGTCAATGATTCAACTTTGAAGTGTACCAGTTTAGACTTGGTCACTAACCAGAGACAAGCAAAATGGGAGGAACTGTACAAATTTGCATTTCTTTTGGGCATCTGGAAATGGTGGCTGTGTCAAGTATAATAAAATAGTGTAGCGAATGTGTGAAATGATGGGATCACCCAAAATACACATTTAACATTTTTTTATCCGCAAAGCAAACAGACGCTTTAAAACAACAGCAATATATCAAGAGATCCGTAGGGAAAGGTTCTGTATACAAACTTGTTTTGCATGGAACCGAAACCGCTTAAGCCAAACGAAAGTACCAAAGCCTGAACCACATACAAAAGTTGTTGAAAACTGTTCATTTCATTGCACGCAAAGGATAAGCAGCGCGTGAAAACTTTGAAGATTTTGCCCATTACATAAAAGATCTTGGTAATACAGACATCAAAACGCATTTATTAACATCTTCAAAAAATGCATCATTTACATCCATAATGTATATGATGCATTATGCATCATATACATTACAGATGTATATGATGCATTTTTTATATCTGTTATATATATATATATATATTTGTATTTCTTCTCTATTCTGAAGAATAGGTTAAGGGAGGCTGGGGTTTTTAATTTATAAGGGTATAAATTTCTAGTACATATTTACATTTATTTTACATATTTACATTTATATAATTTATTTATTACCCTTTTAGTATATATTTACCAAGAAAAATAATGTAACAAAGTCCTTTTGTAACTTATGACTTTTGTTTTTAAAAACTATAAATTTTTATAGGTCTGGGTTGCAGAGTAGGGTGGAGTGAAAAAACCTTTTTTTGGAAATTCATTTGAGCTGGGTATGGAAAAGTCGCCTTTGGGTACAAAATGAACTGTGGTAAAAGCATTTTGCTCTAGATTAATATTTAGGTCTGCCCCAAAGCACTTGAAAATTTGAATATTTCGTTAATTTCGGCATTTTTGGCTTAAAAAATAATAATTTCCTATCATTGCAAATTCAAGTTGGCTGGGTATGCAAAAGTTGCCATTTAGTACAAGGTAAACTGTGGTAAAAGCATTTTGCCCTAGGTTAATTCTTAGGTCTGCCCCAAAGCACTCGAAAATTGGCGTTTTCCGTGCATTTTGTGGTTTTCGGAGAAAAAGTTATATTTCCTATAATTACAAATTTATTATGTTAGAAATTAATTATTTTATTTTTATATTATTATTTTAGATTAGAAAATTATTTTAGATTAGAAAATTCAAACAACCTCACATCTGTGAGTGACGTCCGAACAAAAATAACAAGAATGGCTGGTGTTAGTGGGTGTATAAAGCACAAGACACGGCTGCGTACCAACTGCCCAATTTTTGGAAATCCTTCATATTTACCAGAGACCGTTCTTCCCACAAATGCTGATGTGATGAAATATTACTTGTTCCTTAAAGATAAAATGACATATAGATCTGCAGAGATCCCTTCAGTTGCTGAAGTTTCAAGTTGTGTTTCATCAAAAGTCGAAGCATTGTGGCACAAAGCATCGATTCGAATTATAACACACAAGCGGATTGTAGCGAAGATAAAAGAACTTCATGACAAACATCGAAATATGCTCAAGCCCTTAAAGAGGCGACAGAATGATCCTAACTATCAAGCAAAGATGCAAAAGTTTTGTACAGAAGCTAATTCCCAGTTGTTTGACATCGCAGTCTGCAAATGCTTGGACATAAATCACTGCAATTGTGAGAAAAGTTTTAAGGTATCAGTTGCAGAAAGACCATTTTTGGAAGATCAAAGAAGTACAAGAAATATGATGATTGGAAGTATAGATAAAGTTGTTACAAATCGATTGAAAGAACGCGATAATCGCAAAAGAAAACTTTCCAATATTTACAAAACTCCAACAACAGCCACTACATCTAACTCTCTATTGTCTTCAAATATTGTTGAATTCAGTTTGTCTTCTGATACTGAAACTGACAACGATACTGATGTCCATTTTCCCTCAATACATAAGGTTCCAACTACTGGAACAGCAGAGAAAAAACAGATGAGAGCAAACATTCCAAATATCTCAAAAGAATGTGATTGCCATAGCATTTCAGATCGTGCTGCTGCAGCCATTGCTAGTGTCGTGTTGCAAGACGTTGGTATCGTGAATGACTGTGACAGTACAATGGTTATTGATAGAAGTAAAATTCGAAGAGAAAGACAGAAGGTTAGAAATGAACTTCAATCCCACCTTGCCTCTAATCTAACAGGTTTGTACTTCAATGGTAGGAAGGACAAAACAAAAATGCAACTCAAGAAAGGTTCCAAGTATTATTACAAAATAGTTACAGAAGAACATGTTACACTAACTCAAGAGCCCCATTCAATATATGTCGGTCACATAAGCCTTGAAAATGGAACATCAGTTAAGATAGCATATGGCATAGTAGATTTCTGTGATTCGAATGGAATTTCACTAGACAATTTAGTAGCTGTCGGTTGTGATGGCACGAATGTCAACACTGGTTCGTTGGGAGGTGTCATCCGTTTAATTGAGATGAAACTCGACAGGCCTTTGCATTGGTTCATTTGCATGCTTCATGCAAATGAGCTCCCTTTTAGACATCTTTTGTGCAAGTTAGATGGCACCACAAGTGGACCAGAAGCTTTCTCAGGTCCAATTGGTAAATTACTTCCAATCTGTGAAACTTTTCCCGTAAAGCATTTTTCAACTATAGAGATGAATAGTTTTCCAGATGTAAATTTTAAAGATTTAAGCACAGATCAAATGTATTTATATAAAATGTGCCACGCAGTGAATAATGGTGAATGCCCAATAAATCTGGCAAATAAGACTCCAGGTCCTGTAGTTCACTCGCGCTGGCTGACAACAGCTAGCAGAGTTCTGCGGTTATATGTTTCGATGGAAGATGCAACTGAAAATTTAGTGACTCTTGCAACATTTGTTGTTAAAGTTTACGCTCCTACTTGGTTTTATATCAAGACGAAATCATCTTGTACTCAAGGGGCACTCCATCTATGGAGAATGATAAACTTTTCAAGGTACCTTAAAAATGACTTAAGATGTATTGTGGATGAGGTAATTCAGAGAAATGCTTATTTCAGTCATTACGAAAACATCCTACTTGCAATGTTGACTGATGAGCGCGAACACTTAAGGAAACTGGCATTCAGAAGAATCCTTGGTGCAAGGGAAAAAAACAGTCAGTCACTAAGACGCTTTCGTGATCAAAGATCAAAGACAAAAACTTTCAACACTAAGTCTCAGTTTCAATTATAAAGATTTAAACAACTGTGAAGTTCTTGGATATATTATACATTTGTAATGTTATTTAATATGCCTATAAACAATCTGAAATATGTACGAAATTGGTTTTGTATGGATTTAAATTAAAGTACTCAATTTTCAACTGGCTTGGGGCAGACCTAATTATTAACCTAGGGCCAAATGCTTTAACCACAGTTTATCTTGTACTAAAAGGCTACTTTTGCATACCCAGCCAACATGAATTTGCAATTATAGGAAATTATTAAATTTTCGCCAAAAACCACAAAATGGACGAAAAACCCATATTTTCGAGAGCTTTGGGGCAGACCTAAAAATTAACCTAGGGCAAAATGCTTTTACCACAGTTTACCTTGAACTAAAAGGCAACTTTTGCATACCCAGCCAACATGAATTTGCAATGATAGGAAATTATTATTTTTTAAACCAAAAATTGCAAAATTAACAAAAAGGTTATGGTTTATGAAATCTCAAATTATTAAAAGCTGTGCCAACTTGTTTGCTTTCCCATGGTTAAGCAGTTATTAAAATTATACCACTTTTTGAGTCAATTATTGATACACTTGATGCCATCATTTTACAAAACAAAGATTCAACAGATATAAGGATTACAAAACAGTATTTAGAACCTGATTATATCTTATTCATGCTTCTTCTTGCTGATATTCTTCATCATGTACACAGGTTGTCTAGATTTCTTTAAACTCAAAACCTTCTATATAGCAGTGTCAATTGTAAAACGCAACAGTTAAAATTCGCTGTTCAATCCATCAATGACAATGATGAGCCACTTTTAATAAAAATGCATTAAATTTTTTTAAAATAGTTTCAGAAAGAAATGAGTTGGGGTGTCATTTTAAGAGGAAACAATGCAGTAAATGATCAAGAGAATTTAGAAGGACACATCAATTGCTTTAAGGAAAAGATCAAAAGGTCGCATGCCTTGTTTATCTACATTTTGAGAAATTTTGTTAGACACATTGGCCATGGTAGTTTGCAATTTTATAATTTTTAGAGTGTTTCAATAATTTGAAGCAAAAAGCTAAACTTAAAAAAAGAAACAAAATTGTAATGAAATACCAAATTTTAATTAAATTAACTAGAAAAATTTAATAATTAAAAAAAAATGTTATGCACATTTGTATTTTTTTAAGGGTGGTTGTTATTTTAAATAAAGAATTTGATACAAGTCGAGGAAAAAAACATTTTATTTTATAATAACAATTTTATAAATTTATAACAACAATTGAAAGTTTTGATATGCAATTTATTCACAGTTTTTACGAAACTAATTTGCTATGTACTCAAGAACTATAAGAAACTTAGTTAATTTAGTTCATTTTCATGTCTTATAGTTTTTAAAAATGCTTTTGCTATATTTGACAGATTTTTTTTTCAAAATTTATATAATAGGAATATCAGAAAATAAATTTTTATTTATCTGTAAAATATATTATTTGATTAATGAATTGATTAATGATTAATGACGGAAGAAATTAAATAAAAGAATACCATGGTTTATTTTTTAAATATATTCACAATACTTGATGCCTGTTTGAAATTGTTTCCTTTATATTGCCCAATTTTCAATGTTAAGACAAATCACTTGAGATAATAAATAAAACAATTGCTCTGTTTGAAAAAAATGTATTAAAAAACTTAAATAATTTAGACAGCTCCTAAAAATTTTGTTAAAAAAGTTCAGCTGCAGATTTTGGAGCGTTGATAACAAAAGTTCATCAGGAAATAAACTATCAATTTTAAATGCACAATTTGGAGAACCAACAAAAGTGCAGACTATTTCAATGGAGGTAGTGACAACAACCAAATATTTTATATTTGAACATTAATGACTTTTTATTATTTTATATGAAAAACTTGTAAAAAAATATATATTTTACAAATAAATAACAATAAGTTTTCTTGCTTTCCTGTGCATTGATAAAAACAGCAAAAACATTTGAAAAATAAGTTTTAAAATTGTCTTTATTTCTAGCGCAAATAATAAAGTATTTCCTCGATATACTGACTGACAAAAGTCACAAATAAATTGTATATCAAAAAATGTTTTTGGTTTCTTTACATTCTTATCTGCTTTCTTTCTCAACTTGTATTAATTTTTTGCAGTGGAAAATAACAAACGTCCTAAAAAAAAACAATAAAATATTTAGGTATAATTTATTTTTGACAATTTTTTTTTTTTTAGTTTTTTTGTGTAGATATTCTATTTTGTATAGTATTTGTTCCATTTTTTGGAGTATTGCTGTTTTATTCTCTGTAGTTTCTTATAGGTTTAATTTGCCGCAACTTCTTAAAACGCTTACTAAATAAAAATGTGGTCAAGTTGTCTAAAAAATTACTTTAAACGCGGATGAACAATGCTTCCCGGGAAGGCTTGTGTAAGCAAAGTTTAAACACTTGCAAACACTTAAAATCTTTCACTACTCTGGGAAAACTCCCAATTTCAACGAAGAAACAAAATCAGCTGCAACTTTAGTAGAATTCAATCACACATTTGACCCAGAAGTAGTACGCTAACTTGTTTTAGATTTAAAAAAAGTTGTGGAATTGCTGACTGAAAAAAATAACAAAATTGTAGCCGATAAAGTTCTATCTGGAGAGCTACAAAGCAAATATGTTGAAACATATAATGAAGAACATACGATTTCTTCATCTGAAGTTTACGAAGAGCTTTACAAAAATAGGAATCAATATTATTCAATCATAAAACTATTTAAGCTATTATTGCTAATCACACCAAGTATTGCTAATGTTCTCCTTTACACAAAGCAGATTAGTTCTATTTTAGTGTCATCTTTAGATAAGTTAATGCATTTTGTGTTGTTGGGTTGGCTTTCAAACCTGATGAGTTTAGTAAGAAAATGTGGGAGTCTATTATCGATAGGTTTTGAGACAGCTTAGAAAGACAGATTGCTTTATAAAATAAAGGTAATTCATTTACATTTATAACAAGTCTTATGAAATAAAAACTGCATTGTACGAAAGAATATATTTTGTTTCCTTTATTTATACTCTTCTTTTTGCCAATTAATTACCAAAATAAATCAAAAGTTATAAAATTATATACCTAAGGTAACCTCTAGTTATCTTTATTTTTAGATATTAGGATAATATTATCTTTATAGTACAATTAAATTCAATTTTATAATAATATAATTTATAATATTTCAACTTTTTTTTTTCTTTTTTTTTTTCAGTTACATAGGTATTTGGGAAAATTGTCATAAGTAGCAGCACCCAAACTATGGCTAGATAAGGGGTCACAAATATGGCTGGAAGGGGTCACAAATATGCCCGTTGCTAGCCGTATTTTGGTAGGGGAGAAAACACATTAAAACTCAGAAAAGATTACAATGGGTTACAGCAACTTATATAGTTTATTGGAGAAAATTTTACATTTGCTCTGCTGATGCAAAGTGCACCTCAGTTTGGAAAATTGGTACTGTTATTAACGTACTCACAAACATAAATATTGAAATTAACGGTGCACCAAGATATGTGCAAGATAGAAGAATAGCTCTTGCCTCAAATTCTACAAGCACTTTAAGTAAAATTATTATCAGTGATTAGAATGACAGATTTAAGTATTTTTACTGCAAGGGAGGAAGAAACCAAAACAGTTGCTGACGCTGAGGTGGAAACTGATGACAGAAGTCCTCAATAATTTATTACCATAGATAAGATGGTAATAAACCAGAGAAAGGTTTATTACCATCTTATGACAATATCTTTAAATGATTATGTTCAAGGGATTGCGGTAGTGAGAAAAGTTGGTATTATGTTCTGGTCGGTATTAATAACCAGTCACTACCGAAGTTATGATATTGAAAGTAAGTTTTTACTTTCAATTTCAATACCATAACTTCAATATCAACACTTTCAAAAGTTCGGTATTGAACAGTATCTTTTGATAGTGTTTGATAGTGTAAACTTAAATTATCGCCACTATCAAAAGAACCAAACACCTCTTTTGATTATCTCACCTTAAAAAAACTTGCTATTTACAGTATTTAAACCTATTAACTTAACCAATGCTCCATTTATTGGCAAAATATCAGTGCCATGCATCAATAAACCATTTTGATAAGACAAAAAAAAAAATGATATATTGAGTTCCAATTTATTAAAGAATCAGAAACAGTATTTTCAAATGGTATTTTTATTTAAACCAGAAAATTTTAATGAAAGTACAAATCAAAGTCTTCATCAATGTTCTGCTCATTTTCTTCAACTGACCACTTCTTAATAACAGCTTTTGAAATGTTTTGTTTGATATTTATTTTTGTTGATAGGCACTGTTTGCATTGGGCAACATCTTTGCCATGAAAATCTTTTTGAAATAATTCCCAATAAAGACTTGCTCTTGGCATTATCAACTCTTATAATGTCTGAACTCTTAAGATGTCACTTTCTTCAAAACAATAAAACAATGTTATTATCACAATTTTAGACAGTTCTGTGAATTTTATTTTTAAAAGAAGTAACCACTGCAGCAACAAAATTAAACCATAAAAATAATTGAAAATTAATTATTTTTATGAAATCTACTTAATACAATAGAGTTTCCCTAATTCAAATTTTATACTGAAAAATATAAATATAAGAATTAAAGAG